>OZ036002.1:10752198-10822198 GCA_964035015.1 Corallium rubrum
GGCAAGGTGCAAGGAGGTAAAGCTGAAGATTCAGCCAAGCAAGCCTTGGAAGTAATTACCAACAAATTTGGAAGCAAAACACTAGATTTCTTAATTGGTGAGTACTTTGATAATTTCCTTTTTACATGAAATGTTTGCAAACATTTTTTGCTTGTCCTTTTTTTCAGTTCCAAAACGTTTGACACATGTAATCCCATGTAAGGTGTGTTAATTGTAATACAATTCCAGGTGTTGCTGCTGATGGAGTATATCAAGCAAGAGGGTTTCTAAAAACTATCAACCAGAATGCCCTTGATGAAAGCTCATTTATATGGCAAGTTGGATGGGATGCATCACATTGGATAAATCTGGCTGTTACTGATGTGCGAGATGGAAAGATTGGGTCATCACAAGAGTTTTTTTCAAGATTTGTTAATCAGACAAATAAAATTGCAGATAATTTGAACAGAGGAAAAGGTAAGTAAATGACATCACTTGTAACATGCAAGTGCTTTTATAATTAATGAATTAATCTTTGCTCTATTGCTCAATTGGTAGAAGTATCCTAGAATCCACTGCAAATGAGCTAAACCTAAAACCAACTGTGGCAACTGTGTATTCCCAGACACGGTTTTCAAGTTCTGCATATGTCCAGTGGCAACGACTTGTCAATTCATACAAGTTGTTTGCTGAAGCAATGACACAGGCATCTACTGCAATGGGGAATGAATTAGACCCTTTGCAATATCAAGTCCGAGGACAGGTAAGCACAGTTTATGCTTACACTAATTATTTATTTATTGTATATAGTATACTGCATGTGCAGCATGTATGTACTGTAAGTAAATTAAACAGGAATCCTTGGATATTGTTTATAGGATTTTGTTGTAGATCTCCTGTTGATGCATGACGTTTTTGAACCTGTGGCAAGAGTTATGACCAATCTTCAGAGTATATCTGCACCACCATGGAAAGCATACCATTGGGTCCAACAATTGATTGAATGGCTAAAAGAGGCTTCACTTCAGTGTCGTGAAAATGGGGATATGGACTTTTTCCCAAAAATAAAAGTTAATGCAGAGGTATTGTTTACATCAGTTGTGACAATTAGCTGTAATAGTACACACCAAAAAATTAAAAGCACTTCGGCATTTTTCGGCAGTTCTGCAAATAATTTTCATTTGATTACTTTAATAAACAACTGTTCAGCACCTTAGGCCTTACGGTCAGGTTCTATTTACAATAATTAGATTCCATTTAGACTTTAGCACGCAACCTTTAACTTCTGTTAATTCTTTTAGAATATTCTCAACCGTGACCCTGAAAGCGAGGACAAAACATTGAGGCCTGTTTATGAAGGCATCGAGCTGGCAGTAGGTTGGAAAATTGTTGGAACAGAAACTGTTTTGGAGAAGATATCAGGCCAAGAATCCAATCCACCCAAGAAAGCAGTTTTGACAAACTGGGCAGAACGCACCATAACAGAGTCCTTCCATGATGTAAGCACATTTGCAAATGATCTTGCAGAATCACTTGATCATCGTATTGAAAAGTGCATCACTAATGCAGCAGGAATGGCAGATTTCTTTGATATCGAAAAAATCTTCCGCCTTTTATGTGGTGAGAAGCTTGATGATGGAAGAATTAAAATCAAGGAAGGCGAGCTTGAAGAGCATGGTGTTACTGAGTTCAAATTATTCTTCAAAGAAGTGTGTGCTTTAAAGCACATAGCAGAACTGAATGACGAACGCTTCAATTCAAGAATGTATTCAAGTGTACTCCGTGACTGGAAAGGATGCATAAGGTTCCTGGTTTGGCACAAGGACATGACAACAATCTTGCTTTCATGTCTTAAACCACTCAAACCAGTAGTATCAGAAGATGGGAATGGGCCGAATGGCATTACAAGTCAATTGAAGTCAGACTTTGAAACATCCCTGGTAAAAATGGAACTTGTTCCAGCTATAAAAAAAGTCAATTGGCTACCGATGACATCTTTCTTTTCCAGTTTGCCAACCATGCCCCTTTTCAAGCCAGAGTAAATGAAGAAGTTGTCAGAGTGTTATACACTAACGAATTACTTTTCACTAAAGCAGGTCCTGTAGCCATGACATCATTTGATATTGCAATGTCAATGGGTGGCTCAGAAGCTATAGTAGAAAGTTTTTATAGTGTTATGGATACCCAGAAGCAGGTCCGTCAGCACCATGTCACCTTGGAAGACAGGACCATATTAGATTGGGCAACAAGCAATGTCTTAAATTGTGAAGATGTTGTGGCAAGAGCAGCCAAATTATATGTTGATGGGATGGCAGAAAAACGACTTCCACGTCACCGAGTTGGCAACTTGAAGAGGAAATCATGTAATTCTTTTAAAGCAAGTCAAGTTTTAACTCGTCTCAGTAATGAAAAAGGCCGTTATCCATTTTTGTCATAAACATTTTAATTTTCAAAGAAACTTTGTTTTCTTTGATGTACTCATGAATGACTTTATTCATATTTTATAACAAAATCTAGATTAAATACCATGTTCATATTTACTAAAAGATATTGTGCATGCATACATGCATATACATATTAATGTTATAGCAAATACATTGCACATAGATTAAAGAGACAATATAAAATTTTTTGCATTTTTGAGCATACAATACAATATAATTTGTAATTCGGTCTAGTTTCTCAAAACGACATCAACCTTTACACTTTGTCTTTGGTGCACCAGGATACTTGATGGTGCACAAATTTATATCCTTTTGGTGCACAGATACAGAAGCAAATATTTTGTCCGGTGCACAAAATACAGACATTCCATACTGGTGTCGGCGTGGAAGTATGAATTTAAAGTCAATTACGACGTTGAAGCAGCGCAAGGAAAGTGGGCAAAAATCTTCCTTTCCATCGAAGATGTGGAATCTTTCGACTGTAGAGATCTTGTTTCGAGAATTCGTCAGAAATGTAATGTCAAAGAAATAAATCAATTGAAATATTTAGACGCGGATCAAGATTGGGTAGATCTTCAAATTGACGACTTCGAATCTTTCCTGGATATGATCGAAACCGCCCAAGTTGATAAGACCAGAGAAAATGTTAAAAAGGTTACACTTCAGATACGTGAAAAGGAAGCGGGTAAAAGAGCAGCTAATTTTTCACCATCGCCAGTCGCTGCCGAATCTGGTACTGTACGAAATAAGCTAAATTTTTCACCTTCGAAGCCTCGGCGAAAGAAGACGAAATTTGTGGCACAGCGTTTGTTCTCAGACGAAAAACCCCGCGGTGGACTTCCGAGTACGTAACTCCAACTCAAAAATTTTTTGACAGGCTGAAGAAGGAAATACAGGAAAAAGAAAACGAGCTTGAACAAAAACGCAGAGAACTCTTAAACATCGAACAATCGTTTACTGAAGATGTTGATGTACCAAACAGGCCTCTCTGCACAAATTGCCATGTTCCAGGACACAACAAGTCAAACTGCAACTTTGAGACATGTCTGTCTGCCACACTATGCAAGCAAGTCAAACGCCATGGAAATGAAGAAAAGTTTGTGAAAAGCATCCGAGCTGACATCAGAGAGAAAACAAGACATCTAAACGAAAAGAAAGCAGAGCTCAAAAGTAAAAAAGCAATGTACACGTCGATGCAAGGCACCTTTTCTTCAACGGTTCAGGCTGACTTAATAAATAGTAAGCCGGAGAAATATTTACGAAAGACAATGGACGGTGGTCAAGCACCCAACTGGCTGTTGGTAAACAGTGATATAAGAAAGCTCGAAAAAGTATGCAAAGGTAAAATACCCTCTAAAGAACACATTCAACGTCTACTTACAGCGTTTGACGAAAGATGTTCTACGCCTAAATCCAGTATTAGCGAAAGTGAAGTCAACAAACATTGTATTAATCCAGCCGTGAAGTTATGGGAATTGAAAGGAGTTATATTTCCGGGCGCCGAAACACTACCAAACGCCGACGCGGGTTCAAAACATATACAAGATATTGCCGATCATTTGGGCTTTGAGGAACCAGAATCAATTGAGGAAGAAAACTTTTTGTTGCGCCGGGCATTAGAAGAAAGTCTTGTAACATCCAAGGCCAAAGACAAGGGTTCAATTAAAGCCGTTTCAACGACGACGCGACCTACCTGTATTGTCATTGATGAAACTGTCGGCTCAAATATTAGAGCAACACCAAATGAAGTCGTCCAAAATGAAGCCGTCGGTGGACTTAATTTATTATTTGAGGCAGCAAATATATTAGACGAACTTTTGGACGAGTGAGCTGCGTATAGGTTGACTGTAAGCGACTCCGTTTAAATTTTTTTTACAATTTCAGACTTTTCGAAAATTTATATCAGTGCTTCTCGTTGCTCTGACACTGCATGTCTGAGTATTTTGGCGGCATTGGAATTTGTTTATTAGTTTGCAAATCATTTCAGCATTCGGTGCATGACTTCAACGCAGAAAAACATTTACAATTTCTCTTTTGCAGTTTGTAATAATTTATATTTTGCAATGGGTTTTTAGACGTATATAGTCATATTTAATATTATATTTTGTCGGATTTGCCTATCATCAATTAGTGCTGTGAAAATTCCCACCAAAAAAATTTGGCAAACGTTTTAGGAATAAAATATTAATATTTATTGATGAGGTAAGTCCCGTACACACGAACACAAGTTATATTCGTTTGCGTGAACAATCGACGCAAAATGACATGTTTTCACTTGGCCTTTCTTCTGGTCATGCCAGCTTTTGAGCAAAGCGACTTGTCAAGTTTATAAATAACCTTGTCAAACTAAACTTGATCGTGTGTATTGGGTTTAAAATTAATTAGATTCTGGTTATATTACATGTAACATGAATAAGAAACTTTGTTGCATTAAAGTAAGTTGCGTTTTCCCCATAAATTCACACAAAATTCAATGTCAATGGTATAGAACTAATAAACTTGAGTTTTACTAAATTTGTTTGATTCTTTGATTGCTCGGATGCGGACATGTCCTATATATAGCTCCATTCTAAACCTAAATATTAATATAGCCAGTATATCTATAGAAGCCATGCATATCGAATGATGTTACATTTGAGATCGCTTCGTGAACACCAACATGAAGACTTTGACGCAAAATTTCACGATACTCAAAACGTTTTAGCACGCTTCGCATTTTGTTAAAAACATACTCTGTTGGGTTGAATTCTGGTGAATACGATGGTAAATAGATCAACACACAACCAATATCATCTAAGAATGATCCAAGAACCTGACCAGCAGCATGATGATGAATTGCGGCATTATCCATAATAATATGATCTCCATAATCTAAAACTGGTCGTCCATTCTCTTGCACAATGCGCGACGCTTCATCGAAGAAGTTTAAAAATGTTAAGCCATTGCTTGCACCATTTAACGTATTTGCGTACATTATACCATCAGCACCACAGAGTAAGTTAAGCGTTATATTCGGTGATTCCATTCGTCTCATAACTTCAACGCAATGTTCTCCTTTCAATGAATGACCATAATGCGGGCTGGCTGCATCTGGAAGCTTTATCCCAGCTTCGTCAAAAAATTTAAGTTTATACGGGTCAACCGTCGAAATGTAACGTAAAAAATTTTGACAGTATCGAATGTTATTCTCCATGAATTTCTCTGCCACAGGCAGGCTCATTCTTTTCCATGTCATTTCACCACAAGGCAGTTTATCTCTAACAGCACGTCCTATTGCGCTTTTTGAAGTACCGCCAGGTGTGTCGCAAACCTGCGTAATTTCTTTCAATATTTCTCCCGCAGAAATAGATGGGCGATCAGATTTAAGAAGCTGGATAAACTCCAAATCGTCTTGCTGCAAATGGATAGATCTGCCTGCGTTTTTTTTGCGCTCATAATCCCCTGATGTAACAAACTTTCGCCAAAGATTGCGGACAGTGCTTCCTTTTAACTTGAATTTTCTAGCGACATCTTCGAAATTACTCGGAAAAAATCCTACAGATGTATCACCACCCTTATCGACAATTTCGTCTATTATAGAAATTCGTAGGTCATTACTGAGAGCCTTCCCGTTAAAAAAGGTCCTTCCCTTCAAACTCACCTTAGCGACGTTCATTTTATCTTCGATTATTGAAGGGCTGAATAAGGTGAACAGCTTTGAAACGTGCCCAAAACTGATCACGTGTCTTCAGGAATGCAGACGGATTCGTCAATGTTTTGGGCGGAAATCATGACATGTTTTTTTGGGCCCATGCCGCGCATCATCGGTTTTGGTAATATAAAACCACCGAAATTGCGCTAAATACTGTCAAAAATTCTGATAAGACCAAACTGGACCAAAAACTAATAGAAAAGTATCAGGGACTCGCAGTACAGTAATACAGTTATGCCTCAGTTCGGGGCTAAACTCGCCTTACGTGGATTTAATATGACGAAATCATCTTTCAACGAGCATGCACGAAAGAAATCTTTGCTGGAATAAAAAGTGCTTTACATATAAAATGTGGAAGAGAATTCGAAGCAAGAAGCAACAAAAATAGGCACGACTCGAAACCGCTAAAAAGGTCGAAAATCGCAATAAAAGCAGAAAGCGGCGCCGACAAATGCAACTGAAAGAATGAGAGGAGGGAAAAATTTTTAAAAATTGATAAAATTCGTTTGGCAAGGGAGGTTGCGCGTGCATATTTCTAGTGTAACATGTAGGTCAGTGATTTAAACTTCAAAGTGACGTCATGTTGGTCGCCAGATAGGACACAATATTTCTTGAGAAATACCCTCCATGGTGCAAATAAAAAATGACCACTAAGTTTTCATCTCATATTGCATTGGGTTTTCGCTTGAAAATCATAGTATAACGTGACTTCCAGTAACTTTCATTCTAATAACCAAGACGTTCTGTTACAATAGCTTGCGCATTACGGTTCGATGGCTTCAACTGTAACCCGTTGAAACTCGATTGGCGTCTTTTTCAGACAAAAATTCTCTGTTGGGGAACTTCCAAAAATGTGTCGGATGTCTCGAGGTCAACTTTGGCCAACTTCGTGTGCATTGACATTGTCATGTCTCGTTTATTTTCGGTCACTGGGTTACCTGTGGCATATTGTATCAAAAATTCCACTTCCATTTCACTTCTTGTTTTTTGAACGTCTTGCTGAAGCATTCGATTCTGTCGCCTTCTTTGAGATCATGGAACTTTTCAAAGCAAAGACCACACTCGGTCTCTTTCTTGACGATATCGATGTCGTCACTACCTCTCTTCATGCTTGATAAATTACCTTTGAAAAGGAGATAAAGCAATGACATGAACCAAACTAAACTAAATTTTGACGCTTTACACAACATCAAACGAATTAGCCATTTCCCAAAAGAGCAGAGTACGTAGTGGGTTCGAGTTGAGACCGCAAAGCATGTTGGGGTCGTTTGGAAGGACAACAATGGCTGCAATGCAAATGAGCTGTCGGAGTCCTTTAATTTATTAAATGAATAATGTCCACATCAACAGAAAGTATTCACTGAGTGAGGAAGACATTCCAGGAGCTAAAATTATACGGGAATCAGTAGAAGAATGCACTGTTGTCCAGTTAAGAAGATGCCGTGTCGTATCTTGTCTTTTTCTTCGGTGAAGCTATCACATCTTCAACTAAACGTTGTGTGACTTCTCTTTTAGGTGTCTCATTTATCCAAAGAAATATCGTAGGTAAATGATTACGACTCAACTTTTTCTCCTCCTTCGAAGTGAGCCGAACAAACTCGAGTGGCGTCTGACTTCTTAAGTGTCTTGTTCCTTAGATTATGTTCATCTGTTTTTCTGTGCTCCTGGTTCTTTGGAATCCTATAATAATGCAGTTGTGGTGCATTTCTAAAACTATTCGTGCAGCCTGGAACGCAACAATTATAATGATGAGGCATCTTTTACATTTTATGCTCGCTCTTCAATCTCTGCTAGTATCTTGTCCTTCCAAACGACCCCAACATGCTTTGTGGTCTCAACTCGAACCCAGTACTCTGCTCTTTTGGGAAATGGCTAATAGTCGAATCTTACTTGGTCTTCACTGTCTGGTTGTTGTTCCGACATTTCTTGTAGTGTTTACTCTTGCAAGCTAACGCACGCGCAAACGTTTGGCAGTGGTGTTCGTGTAATATACTGTTTGTAGTGCCCCTAACCTCGAAATTTTTTTATTGTCTTATTTGGAAGAACTTTTAAAATGATAGAGTAACTTCTTTGGAAGATTTTCGCTTTTTCGCATTGTTTTTGAGATATTTCATTTTGTTTGATATGCAAATGTATGGAATTACGTCACACATGCATATCGAAGAAGTTTGTGTATCTCTTTCATTCTCGAACGAAATCCTTTAAAATCAAGTTTGGTGTTGTGGGAGAAACACGCACACATGTTATTCATACTTTAGTGTTTTTATTTGATGAACGCAAAGATATATAACATTCTCTGATAAGTCATTATGCATGTGTGACGTAATTGCAGACATTTGCATATCAAACAAAATGAAATATCTCAAAAACAAAGCGGAAATCTTCCAGAAGTTAGTTTATCATTTTAAAAGTTCTTCCAAATAAGACAATAAAAAGTTTCGAGGTTAGGGGCAGTTTAATCACCTTCAAAAATGACGTCTTTGTTTCGGTGTATTCGATACGTTTCTTTTTTCTTGAGCTGGCCCTGCTTAACGCGACAACCGGCCACGGATGCTTTTCTTTTGCCGCTTAGTTGAAAAACTTGTAAGACTGTTGCTTCACCGACAGGAATATCTTCACGAAGTAAAGGTAACTTCGCAGACATCTCCTCCTGAAGATCAAAGACAATGAAAGAAAAAGAAATATAGTTTGGTGCTGATGAATAAAGTGAAATGCTTAAGAAGCAACTGGTGGACTTGAACTGAAGGTATATATTTCGCCATGATACAAAGAGATAATATATTAGCAGATGATATTAACACCAGTATCAACAACATCAACACCACCACCATCAACGTTGACACTAATATCTCAAACTCATTAATAATTCATGAGGAAAACACAAAGAAAATCAGTACCGTGTCGGTGGTTTGGAAATCGGAGGACGAAATTACATAAATTAAGCAAACTTTCATCTCGATTTTCTTTTAAAATACTGATTTGTTTGAGATGCTATATCACACACTTGGAGGAGTGTTTCATCAGGAAATCCAAACACCCCGAATTTTGTTAAAAAATCTCGGCTTCGCCTCGGTTTTCAACAAACGTCTCGGTGTTTGTATATCCTGATGAAACACTCCTCCTCGTGTATGATATATTACATCAACACCAGTACCAACAACACGTTCGCCATCACCACCACTAACACCATCACCACCATCACGATAACCAACATCAACGTTGGCACTGATATCAACACCAGTACCAACAACACCTTCGCCATCACCATCTCCATCATGAACACCATCGCCAGCACCATGACTAACACCAATACCATCACCAAGACCATCACCAACACCAACATTAATACTGATATTAACACCAGTACCAACAACACCTTCACCATCACCATCTCCATCACTAACACCATCGTCACCATCACCATCACCATCACCACCACCACCACCATCACCAACATCCTCACCATCACCATCACCATCACCATCACCATCACCATCACCATCACCATCACCATCACCATCACCAACATTAATACTGATATTAACACCAGTACCAACAACACCATCACCTTCTCCATCACCAAAACCATCTCCAACACCAATAATAAACCCTTACCTTGAGAGTCTGAAGTAGCCGGTAAATCACCTGTCCAGAATGAATCTTAACGTCTAACTGTTGCGCCAATTTCTGCATGTCTTTTGGTACACCAACATTAAAACAAAATACCATGCCTGAAAAGAATAAGGTACGCGGTTTGATACAAAGAAAAAAATACATATTTTATAGAAAAATATTTCTATAACATGGGAGGATATTTCTTGTTGTTAGTTGTTATTGTGCGTACGAATTTATAAAGATATTTACTTTTGGTCCAGTCATTGACTGAAGTTAGCCTTTCAGTTCATACAGAGTTTAATGGGTTGACTATCAAACAGAAAACAAGAGCGGGCATGTACCTTTGAAAGGTTCCACCAATCTTAAATCATTTTCCGAGACAGGACCAACACCAAAGGATACAATAGACAGTTTGGGACTTTGCGCTTTGTATGTCTTCAAGGCATCAAGGATAGCTTCAACAGAACCGTTCACATCACCTTCAATATCACAATAATGAGTTGCATAAGAAACGGCAATACGAGAAAATCAGTTATAAACTTATATATTTTTATTGGAATACTAAGGAAGAGAAGGGAAGGGACGGGAAGGGACGAGATGAGACGGGACGGGACGGGACGGGAAGGGAAGGGAAGGGAAGGGAAGGGAAGGGAAGGGAAGGGAAGGGAAGGGAAGGGAAGGGAAGGGAAGGGAAGGGAAGGGAAGGGAAGGGAAGGGAAGGGAAGGGAAGCGAAGAGAAGAGAAATGAAGCGAAAAAAGGGACGACTTTACCTTTTACGACAATATCCAGCTTATCCGAGTCATCGTAGGTCTTGGTAAAATTCTTCATCATCACTTGAAGATCTTCAGAGTCAGATAAACTTGGTCCATAAGATTTCAAACTTTGACGTTTAGACTTGCGATAGGTCGTCACCTTATTAGCGAAACTCTGCAGAGAAAAAGTAAAACAAATTTGCAAGAAAAAATATAAAATAATTTAAAGCGGTTCTCTGATGAAAATATCGTCGGTAATGTTTCTGTAATCCTGTCTGTAATCTGTAATCCTAAAGATATTATGGTGTTTGATAATTGTGCAAAGTTTCATTTCGAAATTCTCAAAAACAAAGTTGTATTTTACGTGCGAAGTTTGTGTTTTGGAGCGCCGCCATTAAATTGACCGTGTTTGAGAAGAATGAGTTAAGAAGAACTTTGACGTCATAGGCTCAACAAAAACACAAGATCATTGTTGTTGTCAATAAAAGGGACATTGTTGTTAACGAGTCTATGACGTCATACGATTCCTCGACTCATTCTTCTCAAGCTCAGCCACTTGTTTTTATTTTTTATTTTTATTTATTACGTTTGCCACATTTGTTTACTATAGATAATAATTACATAGGTGTATTGTGTGAGTGAGTGAGTGAGTGAGTGAGTGAGTGAGTGAGTGAGTGAGTGAGTGAGTGAGTGAGTGAGTGAGTGAGTGAGTGAGTGAGTGAGTGAGTGAGTGAGTGAGTGAGTGAGTGAGTGAGTGAGTGAGTGAGTGAGTGGGTGGGTGAGTGGGTGAGTGAGTGAGTGGGTGAATGGGTGGGTGGGTGAGTGAGTGAGTGAGTGAGTGAGTGAGTGAGTGAGTGAGTGAGTGAGTGAGTGAGTGAGTGAGTGAGTGAGTGAGTGAGTGGGTGAGTGGGTGGGTGAGTGGGTGAGTGGGTGAGTGGGTGAGTGGGTGAGTGGGTGAGTGGGTGAATGGGTGGGTGGGTGAGTGAGTGAGTGAGTGAGTGAGTGGGTGAGTGGGTGAGTGGGTGAGTGGGTGAGTGGGTGAGTGGGTGAGTGGGTGAGTGGGTGAGTGGGTGAGTGGGTGAGTGGGTGAGTGGGTGAGTGAGTGAGTGAGTGAGTGAGTGAGTGAGTGAGTGAGTGAGTGAGTGAGTGAGTGAGTGAGTGAGTGTGCTTTAAGTAATTAGATTTCAGTAAAGTTAATAATAATAAAATAATAAATATAAGTATTAAAATTTACAATTAAATCACAATAACAAATTTACAATTACGTGGCAGGGTGCCCACAACAGCTTAATGCCAATTACTGTGGTCCCAGGTAAACAAGGTAAATAAGTAAATAATAATATAAGAGGTAATTAATTTAATAATTGTTAAATAACAATATATGTTAAACTACTATTATTAAATTATATAACTATTATATTTAATTGTTAAATAACCATAAAATACTTTAATGGCGGCGCTCCAAAATAGAAACTTTCCACGCAAAATATCACACGTCAAATATCTTCAACGAATTTTGAAATGAAACTTTGCACGATTACTAACTACCATAACATCTTTAGGACTATGCAAAAACATTGCCAACAATATTTTCATCAGAGAACAACTTTAAATAGTAAGACTAAGAAAAACAAAAACAAGTTTTCCACTGACCTCTGAATGAACTTCAAGCAACTGTTCTCCTGCTTCAGGTAGTTCTTTCCAACCGGTGACTTGCACTGGCGTAGAAGGAAGTGCACTCGTAATGGCTTTTCCATTGTCGTTCAACATTTGGCGAACCTAGGAAAACATGCAATATAATCGACACGATCGCTCAAAAATGAAGTCGTAGCGATCGCAGCAATCGTAGCGATCATATAGAAACCACTGACGCAACGATTGCTACGATCGCTGCAATAGGCGAGTTTCAGGGTGTTGCGCGCGCATCATTTTTCAAAAAAACTGGCCAGCTCCACTCAAAGTAAACATACTCTTTAAAATAAACAAAGTGTAGATACAGTTTCTGGATATAAAACATTGTTATTCTGCTGTTGTTGGCTCGCTAGCAAGTCTGTTTGCCATTCCTTACTTTATGAGGAGCCCGCCAAGAGCCCGCCAATTTCTTTCCAAAACGATGCGCACGCAACACGCTGAAACTCGTCTATCGCGATCGCCACGATCAGCGAGATAGAAAATAAACTAAACTAATCTTATTTATACTGGATAGCTCTATCAGTTAATACCTAACTGTTCTCCCTAGAGGTCCAGTAAGGGCCATCCCGCATTGGTGCAAACGAATGCTAAAAAACATTAAAGATACAGAAAATATCATTGGGCAGAATAAGAAAGATGGTAACTTACCTTGCCAAAACTTGTTCCTGCCACTACAACAGATCCTTTGTTCAGTGTCCCTCTTTGAACAAGAACTGTTGCAACAGGACTGGAGGAAAAAAAGAAAAGAAATGTTCAACTGCCTTGAGCTGTTCATCCCAAATGCTATATTCTGTCTGTCTGTCTGTCTGTAATCATTAATTACCGGGTGCGAACTGATTTAATGCCAAATGAGACTGAAGCTATTGTAATTGAAATTCTAAAACCAAATAGTAAACCGTTTATTGTGATTTCGGCATATCGACCACCGTGCCTTAATCCGGACATTTTCTTTGAGAAAATATCAAACACTATAAAAACATTAGATCTAAAAGATATGGAAATCTTTCTATTAGGAGACTTAAATTGTGATTTACTTTGCACGCGAAATTACCGTGCAACTTCACTCTTAAAATCATTCTCCGAGGTATACCAACTAGAACAACTTATTAACGAGCCAACTCGGTGTACCCAAAATACTAAGACTTTGATTGATGTTATTTATACCAACCGTCCAAATAGAGTTGTTGCATCGGGAGTGTTACACTTGGGTATAAGTGACCATAGTCTGATATACACAATAAGAAAGATATCTATTCCGAATAAGACTTCACACAAACGTATTAACATTCGAAACTTTAAGAAATTTAATGCTAATCTCTTTAGAAACGACTTACGTAATATTCCATGGGAAAATATTGATGAAATAGAAGATATTAACGACCGATGGGATTTATGGAAAGGAATGTTTTTATCAGTAGTTGATAAACATGCCCCGTACAAAACTAAACGGATAAGAAACAAAAGGAGTCCTTGGATGACTCCTGACATTAAGAAACTATTAATAGAACGGGACAAACTAAAACATTTAGCTGTTAGAACAAATAACAATGAAGACTGGAGAAGTTATAAAAAAGCAAGAAATGATTGTAATGCTAAGATAAAGAAAATTAAAACCAATTATTATCAACATCTTTTCAAAACGATTTCGGGAAACTCAAAAGAAACTTGGAACTCGATAAATGAATTGATGTCTCGAAAATCAAAATCCGACACCATTTCCTGCCTAAAATATGAAACTAAGACTATTTCCAATCCAGCGGAAATATCTGAAATTTTTAATAAGCACTTTTCAGAAATTGGTAAAAAACTATCAGAAACACAAACACCAGCAGAAAAATCTTACCAGGATTATTTACAACCAGTTTCATCAACGTTTAATCTAAGTCCAACGACACCGAGTACGATTTTTAAACTATTAACCTTAGTACCAGTAAATAAAGGAGCTGGCCTCGATAAAATTCCTGGTAAATTATTAAAAGAAGCTGCATATATCATTTCAGGATCACTCTGTAATTTACTTAATTATTCTATACATACTAGTGTGTTTCCTGATGATTGGAAATTAGCAAGGGTCACACCAATTTATAAAAATGAAACCAAAGAAAATGTAAATAATTATAGACCAATTTCTGTTTTAAGTTGCATATCAAAAATTTTTGAACGCATTATTTACGACCAACTGCACACATACTTAAACGAGAATAACTTACTCTCCAGTTGTCAATCGGGCTTTAGGCCACTTCATTCCACGAGTGTGGCTCTCCTAGATGCGACAACTGAATGGCTTAAAAATATGGACCAAGGACGTCTTAACTCGGTAGTATTTTTAGACTTAGCCAAAGCATTTGATACCGTAAACCATGATATTCTGCTTGATAAATTACGGTATTATGGAATAAGTCCACAGTCTTTGACTTGGTTTAAATCATATCTGTGCAATCGTTTTCAGTGTGGCGTTCCACAAGGTTCTATCCTTGGTCCATTAATGTTTCTTGTATATATTAATGATCTACCGCGTTGTATGCAACATTCCACTGTTCGAATGTATGCTGATGATACAAATATCACAACAACCGGAGCATCACTACAAGAAATAGCTTATCTTGCCAACCAAGATCTAAAAAATGTTAATGAATGGTTGAAGGCAAACAAGCTTAATATTAATGCCACAAAAACAGAGCACATGTTTATTGGATCTGACCATAGTCTTGCCAAAATTAGAAATATTCCTTATTTATTTTTGGATGGAAAACCTATAAACCGAGTTAGGGTTACCAAATCGTTAGGAGTATATATAGACGAAAGGTTATCATGGATAGATCATATTGATCATCTTTCTAAAAAATATGTGCTGCTATCTCTGGCCTTCGCCAAATAAAACAGTTTGTTCCACTGGAAACATCGCAAACAATATATAAGTCGTTAATTCAACCATTATTTGACTATTGCGATGTAGTATGGGACAACATGCCAATTACAACTGCTACTAGATTACAAAAGTTGCAAAATCGGGCAGCACGAGTAATTACAAGCCAGGGCTATGAGGTCAGATCTAGTGAACTAATAGATCAATTGCACTGGAAAAGGCTATGCCATTCACGTGCTGAACACATGACAATAATGATGTATAAGGTATTAAATAATATGGCACCCTCTTACCTACGAGACCATTTTAAAATCTATACCTTAGATAATACTTATGCATTACGAAATAAAGAAATGTCACTCGTCTTACCAAAACCACTGACTGAGTATTTGAAAAAGACGTTTATTTATAGAGGCGTACAAATCTGGAACGAATTACCAAGTCAAATGAGATGTGAAATTAGTCTTAATAATTTTAAGAAATCTCTCTCATCACTTGCTTCCTCAAATTAACTTTTTAAAAACTTTTTAAATATCTTCGGCTTTCTTGGAAAGCAGTTTTGTAAAAAACTGAAGAAACTCCGAATGCAAATAAATATTTCTCTCTCTCTCTGTCTGTCTGTCTGTCTGTCTGTCTGTCTGTCTGTCTGTCTGTCTGTCTGTCTGTCTGTCTGTCTGTCTGTCTGTCTGTCTGTCTGTCTGTCTGTCTGTCTGTCTGTCTGTCTGTCTGTCTGTCTGTCTGTCTGTCTGTCCGTTCGCAGAAGACTGTAAAGAGGGCTAAAACATACGTACTACAAGGTAACCAATCTTGACATAAGTTATTTTCCTGATAATTGGCGTTTCGGTTCTTGAGTTGGTTCACCTCATACCGTTATATACGTTCGCATATGTTTATATATCATATATACAATGCATGGTTAAGTGATAAGCGCACCTACCCTCTTCCTTTCTCAATTCTTGACTCCAGTATGACACCTTCAGCCAGTCCAGCAACTTCAGCTCTTAAATCGGCCATTTCAGCGTGAGTGATAATGGCTTCTGTCAGATTCTCGAGGTTACGGCCCTGCAAGTATGTAGGAGGCATGAAACATTTGGTTTCCAACGTTCCCCATATGCTTGAAGAAATGACAGCCAGAGCGATGAGTACCAGTACTAGTTAACTCCGTATTTTCTTCATGAAACGTTTGCACAGGTCTCGTGATCTTCATATTAGTTCATTGCACAGCTCTAGTGGTGGTCTTCATTATTGAAAAGATTTATACTTGTAGCGCTTGCGTATTTAGGGAAATTATGTTCGTGGTAAGCGACAGATTTTATGCAAATTAGGTTTGCTGCATTTACGGGAAACACCATTTCTTCACTTAGGTAAACTTTGGGGGTATAAAACTTTTCAATAATCCGAGTCCACCATTAGAGCTAGGCAATGAACTAAAATGAAGCTCATGAAATCTCTGCAAAACTTTTCATGAAGAAAATACGTACTTTTTCATGATTTAGATTCTCGAGCGGACACCCCTCTTAAGGGGAAACGGACACCTATCTTGGGTTCCAGTGAGCAAATTAACCTCTCTAAATTTTCTTTAATAACAGTAATAATCAACACTTAAGATTAACCGAGAAAGATCAACACTTTGAATTGTGAACAGTCAGTTAGTGTTGTATTGATTGTTTTGTAGAATTATAGTGAAAACAAACTACGTATATAAATACAAAAAGCTGGTCACCACATGCGTATGCCCTACTGTGCAACCCCTTTTACGTGGACACCTCTCTTAAGGTGGCTCCCTATAGTTTCAATAAATACGCGCTATTTCATACGCTCGTTATCTAATGCTATTCACAAGTTAAAAATTTGTTAGATAAATACGAAGTAGACCTTACTATAGCAGAACTATCGCAGATATAAAATATCTATCAAAAAGTTCAATTATTTGCTGTTACCATAGTAATAATGACGTTGGAATTTTGGTATAGTTCAAATATTGCATAATTGAAGTGGCATCTCTTCCGTTCGCTTCGGTGAATTTTCTTAAAAATTGCTGAGATGATAGATATTGTTGTGGAGAATATCCATGCAAAAAATGAAGGTAGGTTGTAGGGACAGATTTTTCGCTATAAAAATCATCGATTTAAAAAAAGTTCTGTCTCATGAAATTTTTTAAAAATTATATATACTTTAGAACGCTTTATAAACTACTTATTTACATAAATATTACCAAAATTCACCGAAAAAACCGTCTACAAGTCTAACATCCATGTCGACGCGGTCATAGAATTTCGAAACGACAATATCGCTCTTTACGCATGCGTAGCGATACTACTGCTAGTCACCAGTCCCCTATTGAAATTACCGTAGGGAGCCAGTTTTCCACTTGCGAATGTTTTCGCGCGAACCGACATTTTCTTTTGTCTTACGAACTCTCGGCTGGAACTAATTGAAATCTATTCAATATTTACAAAAGAAATGTCAATTCGCGCGAAAAAATTCGCAAGTGGAAAACCGGCTTTAAGCGAGGTCCCAAAGGGTGCGCTTAATAGGAGTTCGACTGTATTACATAAAGCATGGAACTAACTTACCTTTAGTGCGGATATTTCAACCGTTTGTACGTCACCTCCAAACTCCTCTAACTGTAAACCATGACTCAGAAGTTGATTCTTGACATTAGGCTAACACAAAAAAAAAGAACGTAAATATTTGGCATTACACTCAATTTTATCGAATGGAAAATTATTGAGGCAAATTATGAGTATAATAACAAAAATTGTTATATGGCTGGGTTTTATTTCCAGTCCGTACGCAAAACGACACACGCTGATTGGTTCCTGAGAGGTCGGGATTTTACGATATTGACCTCGGGGTCAATACGACAAATAAAAGGCGAACTGGTGTAAACAAAGAAGGCCAAAAAGCGACACGAAAAAGTTAACAGGTAAGGTAAACAGCATACTCCAAAGACGAAAACAACGCTCCAATAGAATGAACCAATAGCCATATAATAAATTCCTTATTAACCTCGTTTGCTCGGTCTGCACTGGAAAGTATTTGCCCTCGGTTTTATCGCACAAACCTCGCTCCTTCGTCGCTCGGTCTGTACAAAAACCTCAGGCAAATAGTTTCCCGTACGGACCTCGCACTCGGTTAATAAGTCTTTAATATAAAATTGAACTCTTTTTTTTATCAGTAGTCTCAAAGTCATTCGCCTTACCCAATAAAAATGTGTCATTTAAAGCTTTTGGCCCGTCAGAGTATGGAAATACTTGCCCTCGGTCTTTCAGACAAATATCAAATTAATGCAAGCAATTTTTTTTACCTTATACAGTGTGTATAAAAAAAACTGAACCCCTAGAAAACAACCTATTGTAGTAGTTTGAAAGCCCTAAAAGCGCTGCGTTATAAATTAATCAGCACATAAGTTAAACAGGAAGAGAAAAAGCTTTTAAATACTTTCACCATGCATACACTTCAAGTTATCTTAATTTCCCAGGTGTATAAGACCGTGTGTTTTACGCATCTGTGGGTTCAGCGAAGTGCTTAGGGCTTTCAAACTACTACAATAGGTTGTTTTCTAAGGGTTCAACTTTTTTGATACACACTGTATTGTATTTAGCACTTTGCTTTAGGTTCAAGTCTAAAGTCTAAAGCCTTATGAATGTCTTATTGCCAAAGTCTAAAGTCCGATGTCCAAAGCCTAAAGTCCAAAGTCTAATAAAGTCAAACGTCCAAAGTCCAAACCCCAAAGACAACTTTTAAAGTATTTTTACTTACCAGATTCACCTTGGGCTTGTCAATTTTATTAACGGCAACGATCACAGGCACTGTTGAAGAAAACAAATTAAAATAAATAAAAAAGCAATCCCGTGCAGAAGTAGGAAGAAAAAAACAAGAAAGCCCTTCACCAGATCATGTGACATATAACGTTAACATTGTAATATAAAAAGCGTAACTTGAACGCAATAACGACATTTACTATATATGACTATTTTTACAAACGGTCCGCAACGTGAAATCCCGCAATTTGATTGGTTTCTGAGCAATCTAGAACTTGCTGTTCCGGACCGCTAGCTAAATCATGAATTAAACTTTTGTTTGTTTTTACTGTCGTAAGTAACACCGCTGCCAAACGTTTGCGCATGCGTGAATTCGCTGAGTAAACATTGCAAGAGAAGAGGGAACTAGCCGGGGCGACAACAACCAGACAGTGAAGACTCGACTATTCATTTGTGTTTTAAAAAAAGGGTAAAGAAAATTACGAAGGGGTAAATTCAGAATATGTTACAATATTGACAAGGAAGCCATGCACAAATTACCTACGTTATCTTTTCGGTAGTATGCTTATAATTTTAACTTTTGTGTCGGACTCTTGGACCAGTCCAAATATTTCAGTGTTTTCCCGCTCTTTTCCCGAAAGGTTTCCGAAAACAGTTTAAAAAAAAAATGGAAAATACAAGTTTGAGAGTCCAAAACACGGGCATAAACAATTCGGAAAACGAATAAAACTAAATGTTATGCATAGTTAAACGTTCTGACAATCAAAAACAGTTACCAAATAAATAGCAACAGTCGTTGTATGGCAACAATAATGTTTCAAAATGGCTTCCAATTACCCTTCAAACTAATTTAATTCGAAAAAACCTTTGGTGACCCCCCATTTCTTTTCATTAAAACTTTTCTTGAAGTACGAGTAATCAATAGGCCGATTTTTAAAAAATTCTGTAGATCCAATTTTTTTTAAAATTAACAAACATGATTTTTCCGAAGAAAAAAATATTCGTTGTACAGAATTTTTTTAAAATCGGCCTATTGATTACTCATACTTCAAGAAAAGTTTTAATGGGAAAAAAAATTGGGAGTCACCAAAGCTTTTTTCGAATTAAAGTAGTTTGAAGGGTAATTGGCAGCCATTTCGAAACGTCATTGTTGCCATATCAACAACTGTTGCTATTTATTTGGTAACAGTTTTTGATTGTCAGAATGTTTAACTATGCATAACCATTGATCTCGAAATAATACTGGATTAAGTATCTATTGTTTAAAAAATGAAGCTGGAAGTCAGCCATTACTATGGGACCCAATCTCGTTCCTAGAGCCCACGTTCCCCTTACCCAGCGGGCGGGAAACGAGACTCTGGGATAATCCGTTCACACCATCACAGGATTCTTGTTATCCGGAAGAAGAGTTATATAGAGTTCACTGTGTTCATCAGCCAATGAAATATCGATGTGAAACGGATTATCCCAGAGTCTCTCGTTTCCTGGGTGGGGAACGTGGGCTCTGGGAACGAGATTGTATGGGACCAAGTGATGGTCTTTCTAGCGTATTCTGGCACAGATATAAACATTTTTTTGAATGAGATGAATCTTTGAAAGAAAAGATAGTTCAATATTCTTTTTGGGAACAGAAGACGTTTTAAGAAGACATAAAGACATGTTTCAGCATGTTTGGTCCCTTAGTAATGGCGCATTTCTTTTGTTTAGCTGACTTCATTTTATGAACCAGTGGACAATAGGTTGCACTATCCAGTCTTCTTTTGAGATCAGTGTGCATAACATTTAGTTTTATTCTTTTTCCGAATTGTTTATGCACGTGTTATGCACTCTCAAACTTGTATTTTCCATTTTTCAAGAAACTCTATGGAGCCACCTTAAGTTTAACAACTTACGACAGCTTGTACATTATAAAATAAGGTGCTCTCTACGCACGCTCTGATTGGCTGGGCTCCGTGCATTTATAAGAGAACAGAGATCATGAATGACGTAGAATGGCGTCAGCTTGTCGTAAAAGCCCGCCAAATTCCAAAACTACCTCACTTTTAGCTTGGTTTTGCTTCTTCTTATTTTATAAAACAAATAAAACATACCGCTCCTGTGCATATGTACTCTTATAAAGGTACGGTTGACGTGATTTGAACACGAAAGAAGTGTAAAGGCACTCGGCTATCGCCTCGTGCCTCTACTCAACTTCTTTCGTGTTCAAATGACGTCAAACGTGCCTTTATAAGAGTACATATGCACGGAGCTTTATGTTTTATTTGTTAACTATAGTAACGTACCTCATGAATTATTAATGTTTGAGAAAAAAAATAAATTACGGGGCTGTTTACATGGGAGGCGGGACGGGACGTTTGTTGGGACGGGACGTTTGCTGGGACGGGACGTTTGCCGGGATCTCGCCATGCATGTATATCTCTCTTATTTATCCCGTTCCGTTTATATGGAAAGATGCTTGTCGGGACGTTTTTCATCTCGTCTCGGCAAAGCGGGATCCCGGTAAATCCAAGACAATTTTTCTCATGTAAACACTCCGTCCCGCTTTGCCGGGTCGATATTATGCTGACTTTGCAAGATTTGTCATGTGATGCAAAAACAAAAATGGCTTCCACAGAGAAGAGGAGTGCCTAGTTTGCCTAGTCCGTCTACTCCGAACGTTTTCTCAAGAAATAATTCACTGTAAATATATTGGCAGAAAGATAATTCACCTTGCTACACCATACGTACAGTTTATCCGACCAAATACCTTAGTTTCCCTAAAAAAAAGCGAAATACCGAACATTTCCAAATCATAATAGCGGCCGCTATTATGATTTCCCCCCCGTATGTATTATAATCTGTCTTCTCCGAATGTTTTCTTGAGAAACCACTGTAGTAGCTTCAAATATACTGGAAGAAAGATAATTCATCTGGCTACAACATACGTTCCGTTTATCCGACCAAATAACTTAGTTTTCTTAAAAAAAGCGAAATACCGAACATGTCCAGCACGAACTAGAGATGCTTGTTAAACGTCCCGGGTATTCCAGGGTGAAATCGTCCCGGTAGAAACATTCTCATGTAAACCCGGGGTGAAAAACGTCCCGTCCAGGCAACCGTCCCGTCTCCCGGTTACTGGTCTAATTTGATATCACCGGGACCCGAGATACGGCTGCCAAACAAACCCAGCCTCATGTCAACAGCCCCTTACTGAATTAGACATTATAATCACCATTGGCATTATTCGCGTGGTTAAGAGATTCGATTGTCTGTGGCATGACTCCGTCGTCGGCAGCGACGACAAGCACAACCAGATCTGTCACGTGAGCCCCACGTGCTCGCATGGTCTCGAAGGCTGCATGACCTGGCGTATCAATAAACGTAATGCTAGATTCACTTGAGACTTTCACTAAAGAAGAAACATTGAATATTATAGACCCTTCCTTCCTTCCTTCCTTCCTTCCTTCCTTCCTTCCTTCCTTCCTTCCTTCCTTCCTTCCTTCCTTCCTTCCTTCCTTCCTTCCTTCCTTCCTTCCTTCCAACCTACACACCCACCTACCCACCTACCCACCTACCTTCCTTCCTACCTTCCTTCCTTCCTTCCTTCCTTCCTTCCTTCCTTCCTTCCTTCCTTCCTTCCTTCCTTCCTTCCCTCCCTCCCTCCCTCCCTCCCTCCCTCCCTCCCTCCCTCCCTCCCTCCCTCCCTCCCTCCCTCCCTCCCTCCCTCCCTCCCTCCCTCCCTCCCTCCCTCCCTCCCTCCCTTCCCTTCCCTTCCCTTCCCTTCCCTTCCTTCCTTCCTTCCTTCCTTCCTTCCTTCCTTCCTTCCTTCCTTCCTTCCTTCCTTCCTTCCTTCCTTCCTTCCTTCCCTTCCTTAATTCCCTTCCTTGCCTTCCTTGCCTTCCTTGCCTGCCTCCCTGCTTGCCTGCCTGCTTGCTTGCTTGCTTGCTTGCTTGCTTGCTTGCTTGCTTGCTTGCTTGCTTGCTTGCTTGCTTGCTTGCTTGCTTGCTTGCTTGCTTGCTTGCTTGCTTGCTTGCTTGCTTGCTTGCTTGCTTGCTTGCTTGCTTGCTTGCTTGCTTGCTTGCTTGCCATCCATTCATCCACTAACCCACCATAGATCATAGATCCAACAAATAAACACACACAGCGTCTAACCTATCTTCTTGTAGCCAAGTCTACCCAAGTGGTTGGAGCATGTACCGCAAACAAACCTGAAAATGCTCCAATATGTTGCGTTATTCCTCCGGCTTCTCCAGCGGCAACAGACGTTTTTCTTAAAGTGTCTAGCAATGTTGTTTTACCGTGGTCAACATGACCCATAATGGTTACAACTGGAGCACGTGGTTTGAGAACATTCTTATCAGTACAGGCGGGTCTGAAAATAAGAAGTAGACAAGTTAGAGTAATATTTGTGTCCACTGACCTTTAAGCCTGATTCTCATGTCGCCGATGGTCGCCGATCGTCGGCGATTTGTGATTTAGATGAATGTTAAAACGGGAAGTGCAGCAGCATGTTAAGTAATAAAGAACAATGCAGAAAAGCAGTGCTTTTATTCTTTAACTTAACATGCATCTAAATCATGGGTCGGCAACGATCGGCGACATATGAGAACCAGGCTTTAAGGTCAGGTGGCACACTAAGCTAACGCCGACCTTTGGATCTGAGTTTGTTACCTATGACGTCACAGTTATGAAATCGACCCAATGTTTTGGCGACCATTTGCGAATCGGGCACATGTGTTTTTGAATGATCAGTGGTGCAATTTTTCGTATTGTTTCTTTCAAGAAACAAGGTAAAACAATCCTCTATTATCAAGAAATTAAAACGAAAGGTCTTTGTTTCGAGTACTAGCATTATTGATTTGCACGATAACATATTCAAACAACTTATCCAACATTTATTGCGACTAGTAATATTTGGCATTTCTAGGAATATATACATTTTAAGACCAAACCGGGACCAGTTGCGAAAAATACAACACCAAGGCCTTTCGGCTAGGAATTGAGCCCGCGACCTGCGATGCTAGTGCAGTGCTCTGACTACTGAGCCACGGAACCACCGATCTCTATATAAATTGGATAGGGCATTCCCTATGGCCAGCAGTCAAACATTTCATGGCAGTCGCCGCCATCTTACGTAGTGGAACATATGACGCATTGCGGCCTTAGAACTTGTTTCCAATCCCAAAGTTGCCTAGCATAAGCAATCTTGACGTCAGCACGGTCAGATTATCCAGGGGAGGCAATATTAAGTACTCTGTGCCGGGGGAGTCGGAAAAGCCGTAAAGCAAACAACAGATGCCGGGTTCGTTTAGTTTTCGGCTGTTTTACAGCAAATACAGTCCAAAGATGGCAAGTACACAACACGAGATATTGTTAAGGCATTAATATTACTATAAAAGGTGTAATTTAAGACTTGGAATAGAATTATTTGCAGATTTTATAGTCTGTTTTTCTGTTTATATTATCGTGAAGTTTCTTCGTTGTCGGCACTGAAGAAAAACAACGAAATTTAAAGGTTTTACAGCTGAGTAATAGAAACAAATACAAGAAATTAGCGTCTTAAATCTTATTGAGTACTTCTTGTGTCATTACATTCGTTTAAATTTTCTTAAAATAACTTTTTTTGTCTGTTTTCAATCTACGAAAGCTTATGAAGTTTGGTGGCGGCCATCTACCTTCTACCTTCATTATGCACCTACGACGTCAAAATGTTTAATTTGCATATCAAACAAACTAAAATATATCAAGAAGAAAGCAAGGAAACGAAAAACTGCAATAGATGTTACTCTATAATTTTAAGTGTTCTTTCAAATAAGACAAACTTAATTTTAACAAAGAACGAAGAGTTGGAGTGATATCTTTGTGGCGGACAACCTGCCGGCATGTAGGCCTGAAGTACGTATAGTCCCAGTCTTCTACGCGGTCTGGTCAAGTCTGATTTGTTCAAAAGACCGCGTAGGAGACTGGAACTATACGTACGTCAGGCCTACATGTCCGCCATGTTTGACTTCAATCTTTGTCCGGTGAATGAAAAGCAGGTATCACTCCAGCTATATAAAGAGCTCACTGGTCCTGAGTTTTTCAGATACGTCAGGACACATGCACACACTGTGGGCCTATTTTTACCAATCAGATAACGAACCCCAGTTGTCTATGCGCTGATAGGCGACGAGGCGCAAACCGAAACGAGTTATCTAATTGTTTTAATATAAACCAACTACACCTTTTTCAGGTCAAATTCAGAAACTTCCAAACGAACTTCAGATAATTCAGATCAATTTCAGAACTTTCCAAGTGAATTTCAGAAATTTCCAAATGATATTCAGATTTTCCAAATGATATTCAGAAATTTCCAAATGATATTCAGATTTTCCAAATGATATTCAGACATTTCCAAATGATATTCAGACATTTCCAAAATGAAGCGAGAGGCTTGCACAGTAAATAGTTCGGATCAGCTGAGGGAACACATATACCTTTTTTGCCCTGCATTACTCAATGAAAAACATTCAATTGCACTCATTGAAATGAAAATAGCACTTTATGTAATCAATGCTATTGATGTTACAGAAGCGTTATTGAATGTCGTTTCGCGCTAATAATAAAGTGATATTGTTATTTCAGTGAGTGCAATTGAATGTTTTTTATTGAGTAATGCAGGGCAAAAGGTGTATGTGTTCCCTCAGCTGATCCGAACTATTTACTGTTCAAGCGAACTTTAGCCTCTCGCTTCATTTTGGAAATGTCTGAATATCATTTGGAAATGTCTGAAATTCATTTGAAAATGTCTGAATATCATTTGGAAAATCTGAATATCATTTGGACAATTTGAATATCATTTGGAAATGTCTGAAATTCATTTGGACAATCTGAATATCATTTGGAAGTGTCTGAAATTCGTTTGGAAGTTTCTGAATTTGACCTGAAAAAGGTGTAGTCCGACAAACTATTAGTTTAAAGAAACGAAATAAAACCTTAGAAAAATGCGAGTTTTCTGCCAATGATTTACATTTAAAGTGCCTATGAAGCGAAAATTATTATTGTCTTAAATAAAAGAACTCTTAAAACTACAACATAACATCTTTTGCAGATCTTCGTTTCCATGCTTCGTTGTTGAGATATTTCAGTTTCTTTGATATGCAAATTAAACACTTTGACATCACACATGTATAATGAGTTATCGGAGAAAGTTCTATATCTTTGCTATTATCAAACGAAATCACTTCGAAGCCGATCCTGTGCGTCTATTTCGCATACAGCATTAGACATACAGATTTTTAATTGATTTCGTTTGATAACAGCAAAGATACCGAACCTTCTCTGATAATTCATTATACACGTGTGACGTCAAAGTGTTTAATTTGCATACCAAAAAAATTGAAATATCTCCACAACGAGGCACGGAAACGAAGATCTGCAAAAGATGTTACTTTGTCGTTTTGAGGGTTCTTTCATTTTAGACAATAATTTTCGCTTCATAGGCACTTTAAAACTCAAAAGCATAAAGCTCAGCCAATCAAATCGCGCAGCATTTGTAATAGTCCACTAGTTGGTTTATATTAAAAAAGCTCAGACCATTCATTTAATTATCTTGCAATAAAATATAATGAGTATTTCATGTTTTCATACCTGGATGATATATCATATTCTTTGTCAATGTATTTTGCAGTCAGTCCGTACTCCAATAGCAGAAGTTCCACAATTTCAGGCTTTAAAACTGGAATATTATAATAGAACAAAGACGATTCACTAAGTTGTATATTCATGGAAAATTACTAAAAATTAGTATTATCAGTACAGTCAACTCTCGTTATAGCGGACACCCTGGCAGTCATTTGGTGTCCGTAATAACGAGAGTCCGCAATAGCGGGTTGCGATGAAAATATCCCGATTTCAGGTTGTAAAATGTCACTACAATCTACTACTGCTTTTTTGTTTTAAAATGTCCAGTTTATTTCAATTTCTAGTTGACGTTTACTGTCATATATAAGTACACAGTACAAGTCAAAAATTTGTATTCAAATATTTTTTTATTCCAAAACCAAAAATACAACGGTGACATGAATCAGTAACATAAATATGTCACTCGATAAATTAAAAAGTCATTCACTTTCATGTGTCGAGAGGAAAATACGTCCAAGGTGCCGTTGTAACGAGAGTAGAACAATAAAAATGTTTGTTGGGGACCACATGAATTGTCCGCAATTCCGTAATAGCGAGAGTCCGTAATAGCGAGAGTTATTTCAATACATTTCATAGTAGTTTCGGCCGGGTGTCCGCAAGGCGACAGTTGACTGTAGTAAGCTATATACAGTAATCATGAGGTTACATACTTGTTTTAGAGCCCCGATCCACTCTTTCTCCCATATCTCTAGCAAGTCTCATAATTTCATCTATTGTTGAGCAAAGAAAGTAATAAAGTAAATGGTTTGAACCTAGGAGTATTATAACATGAGAACTGAAGTTGCTCATCTAGGTTAGTCGGTTAGAGTAGCGTTGAGAAAGACTGTTATGGGTGCATGGTATAGTGACTGACGTTTCGACGGCCCCAGCGGCGGTCATCTTCAGAGTCAAGTGAAAGGGCAGAAAGGCTTCTATCAGGTTAGCATATATTTAGGGGTCTGTTTCATTATGTCACGATTGCGGTATATGTGTGGAATCTGTGGGTGTTGCTGGGGAGGTGGGTGTTGTTCGCGGGTGGTGCTGCTGCCATTTGTTTGTCAGTGTTGTTGGTAAAAAAAACTGTTTGTAACGCGTTATGGACAAGTCTTCTGTAAGGCGCTGGTAATGGATGTGAACGGTTTAATGGTTGTTGTGTTGTTCAGTATAAGATCCGGTTTACACGATGCCGGTACAATTTGAAAACAGAACAAAATCATGCCGGTGTGTAAATACAGGCCAAAATGTCTTGCGTTTACACGATGCTGGTATAATATAATGACAGATTGGCATGTGACTATTCTCTTCCAATGAGAATTGAGAAGACTGTGATTGTGAATACTGCTGATCCGAATACTGTGGTCGTACATATATCGTGATTACCGTCATCAAACTGTTACAGCACGGGCGTTTACACGATACCGGTTAGTGTTGCGTTTTCATTTCATGCCGTCAAGGAACCCATCTTCATTTTGTGCCGTTTTCATGTCATTTTTGTGCCGGTATCGTGTAAACGCTTGGCCTAAACGGCATGATTTTGTTCCGTTTTCAAATTGTACCGGCATCGTGTAAACGGGGTCTAAGTCGTTCCCTGTATAGTTAGTGCAATAAGTGATGCACTCTGTCGACTGTCGAGTCCCAGTCAATATTGTGTTTAGTTAGTTGGTGGTGTTCGGCAATGTGGTTAGTCAAATCAACTAAGTTTGAGTAAAGTTTTTTCGTTTGTTTTTGTTGTACAAGCTGAAGCTGTCGTAAGTTAAACTCAGAGAAAAACTCTGAGCTCCAGACGCGGGACTCGAACCCAGTACCCACAACCTTCCGAATGCCAGTCGGACGCTCTCACCATTGAGCCACTGGAACGGCTCAGATGGTAGACTGAGGTTGTTTTTCCAGTGGCTCGATGGTGACAGCGTCCGGCAGGCATTCGGAAGGTTGTGGCTTCGGGTCCCGTCTGGAGCTTACAGTTTTTCTCTGAGTTTAACTTATCTTGTACAGCAAAAACAAATGAAAAAACGTTACCAACTCCAAGCTGAAAACACAGAGTACACGCGTAAAAATCTCGCAATTTGTTACAGCATTGTTGCCTGAACAATGCTCTAACAACTTGCAACAATGCTGTAACAACTTGTTGACATCTGTGAACAACATTGATGAATGAACATTGTTCATCATTGCTTCAACAAGTTGTTACAGCTTGATGAAACAACAACCGTTGTTCACGCATGTTGTAACAACCGAAGAACGTGACTGATACATCAACCATGTTCACCATTGTTGTAACATTGTTGTTCATCATTGTTATTTCGTCATGCTGTTACAACATGTTGTATCATGCGGAAACAACGTTGTTGGCTATAAAAAAATGTGCTGTTGGAACAACTTGTTCATGACTGTTCATTTATCTGTGAACAAGTTGTTCGAACCATAAGTGAACAACTGTTGACAACTTGTTCACGGGGTGCAGAACAACATTGTTCACGCCTGTTCACAACCGTGAACAAGTAGTGCGTTTTTATGCGTGTAGTTGCAACAACATTTTGTCTCATTTTCTGCCCTTCTTAGTACACAAGTACAAACACTCAAAATGCAGTTTTAGTATATTAATAAAGTACTGTACATATTTCTTCTATTCTCCTTACCAGTTGGCACACCTGAATGGCTCGCTAGTTCGTCAATGGTGACTGAAGAATCAATCAGGATTTCTGACGTTTTCTAGGCAATTTTGACATTACATTACATTACATTACATTACATTACATTACATTACATTACATTACATTACATTACCAGTGATATAAAAGTAGCGTGCTGCGTAGGCAGTGTAGAAACAACAATCGAAATATAGCAACGTTAGATATACTACCGAAACAGAGAACGTAGGAGTCTAACGTTTCGAGCGAAGGCCCCTCGAAGGCCCACGTTTCTCTCTGACGAAGGGCCTTCGCTCGAAACGTTAGAATCCTACGTTCTCTGTTTCGGCAGTATATCTAACCTTGCTATATTTCGATTACCAGTGATATACCGGTACAATTTACTGGTATATACCAGACAAGAATACAGAATATCCATGCTAAAATCCATTGTTATGAATATTTGTACACAAGTTCTGTCGCTTGCACCTAAGTGGAAGTACCACCCATCAAAACATGTTCAAAACATGTTCCAAGTTAACTGTTTTGAAATTGACAACGTGGGATTGGCAAGACGTGATTGTCTGAGGGCACAAACATGTGGGTATCGAAGGGAAACATAATGTGTTTCCAAGGAAAACTTTTATGTTTGAGACCCCGTTTACACGATGCCGGTGTCCCAGGAAATCCGTCCCACTGTAATATCGCCCCCCGGGGGACGAATTTCCTAGGAATATCGCCCCCCTTTAGGAATTTCGCCCTCCCCCTTTTAGTCGCAAAACATAAATCGCCCAAATTGGCAAACATTTATATTGCCAACAACACATGCAGTCTGGAAGCCAGTCGAGATAAAACTATTACGGCAACGTGTTTGAACACTAGAATTTTATGTCATATACAAAGAACGTTTGCAAACGACGTCGGTTCCCAAGAGTAATTTTCACGCCGTCGTGACTCTGTTGACAACGTGAAAAAGCATTTTCACGTTGCATAGACAACGCGGAACCCGAGTCACTATAGAAGCCTTGGGAAAGTTTAACCTTACTTTCGCGACTAACATAGATTGAACAAGTGTTTTTCATCAAGAATTTAAGAACAGAATGAGTCCGTGCGATTATGAATGTATAAATACAACACTATTTAATACCACTCTTAAACTTCCTGCCGTAGCGGCCGTAGTCCATTGTCAGGATCTTAAAGTCCCTTCAGAATCGGAAGCACTTCTATCTTTCATAAGAGTACCCTGGTTCCAGAGGTAGAACTGTTATTTTTTGCGTCGCGGTATTGACCAGACAGGCTTTGCGATATGTCGATCGATCTGTTTAACGCCGTGACTTTAGCTGCTAGTTCGCCGCTGTACCAGCTTTTCCAACTTTCTATTGTCTATAACATTACTAAACAATGTTCTTGTCATGTTTTGAATTTAAATCGAAATCGAGAAGGGGGGGGCGATATTACGGCGGGACGGATTTCCTGGGACACCGGTACAATTTGAAAACAGAACAAAATCATGCCGGTATGCAAATACGGCATATAACATTTCATGTTATTTTTGTGCCAGTATCGTGTAAACGCAAGGCCTAAACGGCATGATTTTGTTCCGTTTTCAAATTACTACCAAAATCAGTAGAGTGTCTTTTCCGGAAGAAAAAAGGTTGTCTGGAAGGCGGCCAAACGTTTATGTTTTATGACGTCAACAGCTCGCGAATGCCGCGTGGCGTGTGAACGAATACAACAAAATAGACGAATTCAGTTGAATAAGACGTTAATTTTGAACGTAGTGTAAAATAAATGTGATACTGTAGTACACGCCATTCAAAAAAACATCTTGCTCAACAGAATTCGTTGATTTAGTTGAATTCGTTCACACGCCACGCTGCATTCTTGAGCCGTTGACGTCACAAAACATACACGTTTGGCCGCCTTCCAGACAACCTTTTTTCTTCCGGAAAAGACACTCTACTGATTTTGGTAGTATACCGGCATCGTGTAAACGGGGTCTGAGATTGACGTCATAGAACATGTTTTGACGGGTGGTGTTCCACTTAGGTGCAAGCGACTGTACTGTATTTTCCGGACTGTAAACTTTTTTCCAAAATCTATTAACGTCATGCAGTTTATATGTGAATGAATTAAAGCAGTTTTAAGTACTTTACAAATTTTTTCCTTCTTAGGGCCTGTTTATATGATCCCGGTGTACCTGGACGGGATGGCAGCCGGGATGATTTTGATGTATTGAAATAAGTCACGATCTTTGATTATGTGCATCCGAAAGCTTTCGCCTACATTTTTCAAGGCCTAGATTACTAAATAACTTCAACAAAAGCCATTTTCAATTGCCACCATCATTCACTTTTAACTTTAGGATCAAATCAACAAAATCTGAGTTTCTTCAGCCATCGCGTGGTTTTTCTGTTTTACGTGTTGACTTATTTCAATACATCAAAATCATCCCGGTTGCCATCCCGTCCCGGTACACCGCGATCATATAAACAGACCCTTAGGGGCCGTTTACATGCATGGGAGGCGGGACGTTTGCCGGGATCTCGCCATGCATGTATATCTCTCTTATTTATCCCGTTCCGTTTATATGGAAAGATGTTTGTCGGGACGTTTTTCATCCCGTCCCGGGAAAGCGGGATCCCGGTTTTCTCAACTTGGATCCCGGCAAATCCAAGACAATTTTTCTCATGTAAACAATCCGTCCCGCTTTGCCGGGACGATATTATGCTGACTTTGCAAGATTTGTCATGTGATGCAAAAACAAAAATGGCTTCCACTAGCTGCCAGGACAATTTTTGCCATATATTATATCTAATGTTATTAATGTGAAAAAATGCTACATGGAAGCAAATCATTCACTCCACAAACAATAATCCAATTGAAACTGAAAATTAAATGGTCAAATTTCAGAGTTTAATAATTTACGTCTATACCTTTTTTGATGGCTTGCTCAACAAAGGTTGTTGCTTACTGTGCAAATGCCTATGGCATAAGGCATGCACAGCACTGGATGGAATCAAGTTTGACTGTGGTTCATGGCTGACACAAAACGATTGCAGCTGAACAAACAGCAAAATGAAAACACAATGTAAGTCTCAACAACACAAGAAAGAACATACTCCATTGAAAAGCAAGTACTTTAACAGTTTGTCTTACAAGAGGTGGCCATCTTTGTAGAACTGCAGGTGTTGAAGAGTAGTGCTTGGCTGTCAATAATTTCCAACTGTTTGGGTAAAGAAAGATCTTGCCATTTTGAAAAGTCTGTTAAAAGATAATGGTAAAGCCAAAATTATATACAGCTTGTCCCTTCAAATTGTCAGTAGCAAAAGAGAGAATTCTATTTAATGTCATGTACTCCCAGTACCATTGCATATACAATCATGATATAACATTCAAAAGCTCGATCTAGTCAAGTTCTATCTGATGGTGCTAGTCCCACAATCTAAAACATTGTTTGGGTGTGACAATCAAAATATTCATTCAACTACTTTTCTGGATGGGTCCTACTCAGTGGTGTGGTGGCCAGGGGGGAAGGCCCCCCAGCTGGGGTTGCAGAAGGGGTGCCAAAACTAGCAAGGGCACCAAAACTTAACAAAATAAACCTATTTCTTTGGCGTCGCCTTTGCATCGTTAGTTGTAATATTACATATTGCTACTGGAGTTATTTTAAAACAAAAAATGTGATCATTTATCAAATACAGTAATGTCTTTTTTCTTTTTTTTTTTTGGGGGGGGGGGGGGAGGGGCGCTAAAGCTAATCTGAGATTAGCCATCCCAGCCTGAAACTTGCCACCACACCACTGGTCCTACTAATTACTGTCCAAGAAGTATAAAACGAAGTCCTGCCTGAGACTAAAAAAATGACTGCCTGAGATGGTATATTACTGCCAGAGACAGTGTACATCTACATTAGAGGCCTTATATAATAAAGAATAGATCCACATTAATGGCAAACCGCAAACTGTAGTTCAAAATCAGCAGTTAGTCATTAGAAGTTAGGACAATTTGTAAGTTAAGATTGAAAGCTGCCATTTGTGATTTGCTGTATATACATGAAAATAAACAGCAATGTCAAGTTGCTGCAGTGGTGTAGCCAGGATCTTGAGTTTGGAGGGGGGGAAGACCATCAATCTCCTAGGGGGGTCTGGAAAATTTTGAATTTCTAGAGTCTCTGAAACACTATTTCCTGCATTTTGAGGCAAGTATTTAAGAGTAATCTGAAAACCATAAATTACATAATTTTGTTGAAATCAAACCAGAATGTAGAATACATCAGAATATCTTTATAAACAAGACAAGTGTAGCATATGCATGCCTGCAATATATATAACACATTACTTGACTACTCACTTGGCCTTAAAACAATGTAAACCCCTCCCCCCCCCCCCTACAAGTTTCTCAACGGATTTAAACTTTTCACGAGAATGGTCTTAGCTTGGAGACCCCACCCACCCTTGCTACACCACTGAGTTGCTGGGCTATAAATGTTTTAAATGTAGCAAAATGAAAAAGCTGGAAACTGCTGTGAATTTTGAGGAACAAAATACTGATGTTTCGAGTGAAGCCCTTCATAAAAATGTAACGTGATGAAACTCTTTCCCTTAACATGTAAAATCATCTGGTGTTTGCCAGAGTAAAATCATCGGGTACCCGGGCTGCAGCTAGCTTCCATGAACGGTCCCCCTAAGACAATTAGACAGCACTTTTGGAGAAAGACAAAGCAGTTTCGGTGAATGCAATTTTTACATAGTCTTTCAACAGCCTTGCCATCTTGTTTCCCTTTATAAAGATATGGTTAACAACATTATTTAAAAAAAAAATTACTGGATATCTAAAGGAATGGTCTTGGACAGTCATTTTATATTCCCAGGCAGTCTTGGCCATTCCCGGGCAGTAATTAGTAAGACTGTTCCAGACATACTGTTGTGGAAAGACATATCCTTTGAAAATCCTCCTCCAGACATATCTTTTGAAAATCCAGTCAAAAGTTTTAACCAAGCCTGTCAATGAGAGACGTGCGATCGCACGCGCACACCTCTTCGCACGCCTGATGTGGATGAGGCGTGTGCTCCTTCGCACACCACGAAACCATTTTTGGTTGTTTTTTTACAAGGCTGACTTTTCCCAGTGGAACTGCATTTTCTTTGCAAAAAATTTCGCCAGTTGAAAACCGAAACATCTTTATAATGGTGTATTAGCAAAACCGATGATACGCGACATGGCCTCCCAAATAAACACCTCATGATTTCCGTCCAAAACATTCTGACTGGAGAATTCAAAAGTAGCAAATGGACCAAGTGATCTCACGGTGTCAATTTCAAAGGTGAAATTCGATCGTTAATGTTTTGGTGGAAATCAAGACATGTTTTTTGCGGGGCATGCCGTAATAAAAAAAAGACTTATTGCAAGTTTCTATTAAAAAAAAAATCAAAATAGCCTTGTAGACCATTTTCTGTGCCTGAAAAGCATCACATGCCTAGGCCAACCAAGGCGTGCTGAGCACTGCACGCATGTTATTTTTTCAGTGACAGGCTTGTTTTAACAGCTTTATTTTGGCAATAAATAAATTTATATTTACATACATATATTTGTACAGACAAGAAGTAGACCTGTAGGCTAATTATACATGTATAAAAATTAAAATGAAAGATGACAGATAGGAAGTGACATAAAAACAAAGTATAAATAAAATATAATATGCCAAAATCTGGTAAAGCAAAAACGGGACTGAGTTCCATGCAAGGTGCTCACCATCTAAATCTTAAATCTAGTTTTAAAACGGAGAAACAAGGAAAGTAGACATATAAATATAATAGAATAGGAGTAGGAAGATCAAAAGTAAAACAGAAAAAAGAATAAATAAAAAAAAACCCCAAAAAACCCAACAAAACGAAAACACACCAAATATACAAGAAGTACCCTGAAACCGACTGCAATAGTCCACCCCTACCAATAGCCAAACATTTAATACGTTAACAATTAATATCAGCATTATTAGTAATAAATACTTTTTTGTCAAAACAAACTACAGTACAGTATAATAAATAAACAAATTACAAAAACATATTTAACACATTGTACACACCTTTGATATTGCAAACCCCAGCCTGTGACACACGAGAAAACAGTTCATATCTTGACAAGCTTATAACACATAGCTCGCATTCGCACTGTCCACTCTTAAACTAAACATCCTTCTTGCAAGAATAACAAAGCAACAAGAAACCTTTCCAAAATACATTTAAATCCTGGTTCAAAACTTCAAATAGCCACGAGGCAGCCATGTTGTTTTCTTGGATATCCGCTGTCCAAGTTGTATTGGGGATTCAATTTGTACGATTTAAAAAAAACATCGTTCACAAGTAGACGAATCCTGCGACTTCATTTTGCAGCAAAAACTATCAAAAAAAATAGAAGCCTAGGAAAAAATATACAGATCTCGCATAATAAGACTGTAAATGTTAAACAATTTAATAACCATTACTCATTAAAATATGAGAAAATTATTTCCTTCGGCTAAACTTCGCCTCACCCGAAGATGGTACGAATACTTACGACTAATGTACTTTACCTGTATAAAATGTATATAAATATAAAATAACGGGGGCTTTGTTCTTTCTTTTTATATGCATATACTCTGGTTGATAAAATGCTTGGCGGTCGTAAGGAACTGATGGAATTTCTCGAAAAGCAGGGAATATCCACCGTGACAGTTGAACATCCCGAAGTATTTACTGTGGAGGCAATGATGGAACATTTGAAAGATATGAACGGCGTAGTCGGAAAGAATCTTTTTCTACGTGACAAGAAAAAACGTCTTTGGTTGCTGTCCACGTTGCACGACCGAGATATCGATCTCAAGGTTATTGCCAAGAAAGTTGGTGCTCCCGGGGGGTTGCGGTTCGCTGACGAGGCTTTATTAGTCGAGAAACTCGGGGTGAGCCAAGGTTGCGTCACCCCCCTGGCTCTGTTCAATGAAAAGGAAAGTGAAGTCAAGGTTATTATGGACGCGAGTTTTTTCAACGGGGGACACGAAAGGTGTTATTTTCATCCAATGGTCAATTCAGCATCAACTGGACTGGCACCAGATGATCTCGAGAAGTTTGTGAAAGCCACTGGACATGAACCAATTCTTGTAGACTTTGAGTGAATCATAGAAGTGAATCACTAGTATATTGTTTGAAATTAATATAGGAATTTTTAAACCAGTATGGTTTTCTTGTCATTTTGGTTTCAACAAATTATGTAAAAAGCCATGGGTGCCAACAAGTACCAGAATGCTTTGCCAGTATTCTAGGGTTTTGGCTAAAATGGATCACTCAAAGGGAGCCATCAGTCCTTTCATGGCTTTTCCAAAATATATCATCAAATCATAGATAATGGAAGGGGAACTGGATAGGAAACTTATGAAACCAGAAACGATGCTTGCACAACTTGCTATGGTAATTATACACTTATAAGGGGCGAATCGCACCTAACAGGTGGTTCCACATGGCTAAAATCAGACACTACTGACTTACACTATAGTTTAATTTCAGCAATAGCTGATCCTGGCCATGTGGGACCACCAGTGTAGGTAGCAAGTTGTGCAAACATCATTTCCGGTTTTGTAAGATCGTTTTAAGCTTCCTATGGTCAAATATGTTTTTCCATAAAGCTAGGTGGTAATTTAAACCATATTTCTGATTAGTCTGTTAGGGTTTATGTTGTGGTTAAGGTATCGAGACTCACTGAAAGTTGACAACAAATTTGATGACATATTTTGGAAAAGCTGCGAAACCCTAGTATACTGGCAAAGTATTCTGGTAGTTGCAGTCACCCAATGCCATCTCACGTCATCCTGCAAATGGCCTATTCATCCAGCTCATCTCACCTTCAGAATATATATATATATATATATATATTTCAAAGTAAGGGACATCATTAGCCGCAATTTCGACCTCATTAAAAATGACCCAGAAACATCTTCCATTTTCTCTGAGAAATCCCTAGTATCTTTTCGGCATAGCAAAAACATCCGGGAAAACGTTGTTCACAGCTCACTGCAGCAAGCCTTGGTATCACATGTTGGCACCAGCTCTTGCTGTCTTAAAAGGTTTTTTACTAATTTCTCCTGACGAAGGGCCTTCGCTCGAAATGTCGAGAAGATTTTTCTCTGTTTTTCAGGCCAACGTGACTTAACCCTGGTAATATATACAGTAGAACTTGAGTTTTACAACACCCCTTTTAACGACCACCTGCTGTTTACGACCACTTTTTCTGGCACGGACGATTTGTGATAGAAATGTACCTCCGATGTGCGACCACCTGCCTAACGTGACGAGCGACCACTTTTTAGTGTCCCAAACAAGATATTTACCTGCTGTGAGCGACCATCTCAACATAAAACTGCCGAAATACATTAAAGAAACTCCCGTTTTTTCGTAGTAAACAAACGCGAATGCGACCACATGTGAAAACAACACGGCAATTGTGCAACACTTCCGGTTTCATACCGCATTTTAGACTTGTTTTGCTTCTCTTTTGAGCATTATTTGATGAAAATCTGTGTGAATTTTTGTTGTCAGAGTTAAATACTTTTTAGTTGATGTTTGAGAGTTAATACAATGACTGAACAATTCGAAACCATGAGTAATACTTGTTAACTTTAGACAAGTTGATCTTGACGATCGTTGACGTTACCGCGACAAAGTTTGTATATTTTACAACGGTTTTACAACGGCTTTTTAACTTGGAAAGGAAAGTGACAAAACTCAGTGTTCACATCTAAAAAATACTACTGGAAGATCGTAAATAAAGGCAAGAGCTTTTAACAAGACCAAACCAGCGTAAAAATTGAATCAAACGTAATAAAAACACAGCGCAAAAACTGAAGTGAACGATAGTACGACACGATTTTGATATGGAGAACATCAAATTCTTTTTCTCTTAATAACCATATTAACATTAATAAATCAAGACTGCACTTCTCTGAAATGTTCTTGCTTTTCCATTTCCCTTGTAAGTCTTTATAAATTGCCATTTTCCTAACCTTGAAACAATGTTTATATAAAGAAGCGCTGCGATCTGCCAAAATGGCTGCTATGACGTCACATCACTACTTGCCATGTACGACCTCCTGTCATTTACGACCACTTTTACCTGGCAACAGGGGTGGTCGTAAAACTCAAGTTCTACTGTATATATATATATCTTGTCAGGAATATTAAAGCCCAGCATATAATTTTAAAAAGCCCCATATTGAAAGAGACATGAGTTATTTCAAATTTTTTATTAAAACTAACGTTTCGTTGCTAATCCTGCAACATCTTCAGAGTGAATAATTATTTACAAGGTTATCTCGACTTATATGCTAATATATTTACAATAACAGGAAATGAGTGACTGAGAGAGGGGTGGAAGTGACAGTTAATAAATTACAGTGTGAAGTAACAGGTATGATAGAATGTTTTCAGTTATGTGTCAAGACAAGTATAGAAAATTATAAAGAAAAACGTGTGTATAAATCAAAATAAGTTTAAAGGAAGAGAACTGATTTTGGCGTTGAGTGAAGGATTTAACTTATTAATAAGCAGACTTTCTCTAAGAAGGAGTTCAAAATTGGAAGAAGAAGAGCTTAGAATAGAAAAATCTGTTAAAGAAACAGGGTGGCCGGTTTTTTTGTGGTGTGCTAAAACTCCAGACCAGGAACTCAAAGAAAGAGGCTTTCCCGTGTAAGCCGAAACTCCCATGTGTTCAGAAGCACGCGTGTGTAAATGGCGAATGGTTTCACCAACATACAATGACTCACAGTCATGACACTTAAATTTATAAACTACGCGTGATCTTAAAGCAAAAGGAATTTGATCTTTAAAACGGAAAAAACTTGAAAGGCGTCTAATAGGTTTAAAAACAACACGAAGTTGAATTTGTGGAAAAGCAGAAGCAAAGAGCTTAACGATTTGTTGGCGAATTTGAAGGGAGTGTTGACCGGTGAACGGAAGTGTAAATAAAATGATACGTTTGGGTGCTATGGTAATTTTAGACGCTGGACAAAAAATTTTTTCAAGAAATTTGCGAATACAACTATCTAAAAATTTGATAGGATAACCATTTTGAAGCATGATACTTTTAAATTTCTCTAGTTCTTCGTGAAAAATTGTGTAGGAGGAAGAAATGTTAAAATAACGAAAAAGTAAAGTCATTACTAAGCCCTTTTTATACACAAGTGGTATGAAACTTTCAAAATTTGTGAAAAGCCCAGTAAACGTTGGTTTACGATAAACGGAAGTTACAAATTTGCCATTCAAGCGTTGAATTTGGATGTCAAGAAAGGAAAGTGAGTTATTGTTTTCAATTTCATGTGTAAATTGGATACTGGGATGTTGAGAATTCAAGTAATTAAGGAAAGGTAAAATATGATCGCGAGACCGAAAAAGAATAAAGGAATCGTCAACATAGCGTCGATAGTACAGAGGTTTAAACTGAGGCGGACAATCATCAAGCCAATTAGTTTCATGAAAGGACAGAAAAATGTTAGCGAAAAGCGGGCCAAGCGGAGAACCCATCGCAACACCATCAATTTGCTCATCAATTTGCTCTTTAAGTCATTAGCACCAACCGGTTCTCGACCCGGCGTGTTATATGGACTACCTAAGGTACATAAGTCAAATGTTCCTCTTAGACCTATACTCTCTTCCATTGGCACTCACTCTTATAATCTTGCTAAATTTCTTGTTCCTCTACTTCGCCCCATTTCTTCTACTTTTTATACGATCACTGATTCTTTTTTATTTTTACAAGATTTATTTCAGTTGAAATTTGATATTAATAATGTAGTCATGGCCAGTTTTGATATTACTTCACTCTTTACAAATATTCCATTAGATGAAACCATTGAAATTATTATTAACCAACTTTTCTCCCAGAAAACTCATTTTCAAAACTTCACGCCCGAGCAATTTAGAGAACTACTAAATTTAACAGTCAAAAATTGTCACTTTATATTTAACGGGAAATTTTATGAGCAAATTGATGGTGTTGCGATGGGTTCTCCGCTTGGCCCGCTTTTCGCTAACATTTTTCTGTCCTTTCATGAAACTAATTGGCTTGATGATTGTCCGCCTCAGTTTAAACCTCTGTACTATCGACGCTATGTTGACGATTCCTTTATTCTTTTTCGGTCTCGCGATCATATTTTACCTTTCCTTAATTACTTGAATTCTCAACATCCCAGTATCCAATTTACACATGAAATTGAAAACAATAACTCACTTTCCTTTCTTGACATCCAAATTCAACGCTTGAATGGCAAATTTGTAACTTCCGTTTATCGTAAACCAACGTTTACTGGGCTTTTCACAAATTTTGAAAGTTTCATACCACTTGTGTATAAAAAGGGCTTAGTAATGACTTTACTTTTTCGTTATTTTAACATTTCTTCCTCCTACACAATTTTTCACGAAGAACTAGAGAAATTTAAAAGTATCATGCTTCAAAATGGTTATCCTATCAAATTTTTAGATAGTTGTATTCGCAAATTTCTTGAAAAAATTTTTTGTCCAGCGTCTAAAATTACCATAGCACCCAAACGTATCATTTTATTTACACTTCCGTTCACCGGTCAACACTCCCTTCAAATTCGCCAACAAATCGTTAAGCTCTTTGCTTCTGCTTTTCCACAAATTCAACTTCGTGTTGTTTTTAAACCTATTAGACGCCTTTCAAGTTTTTTCCGTTTTAAAGATCAAATTCCTTTTGCTTTAAGATCACGCGTAGTTTATAAATTTAAGTGTCATGACTGTGAGTCATTGTATGTTGGTGAAACCATTCGCCATTTACACACGCGTGCTTCTGAACACATGGGAGTTTCGGCTTACACGGGAAAGCCTCTTTCTTTGAGTTCCTGGTCTGGAGTTTTAGCACACCACAAAAAAACCGGCCACCCTGTTTCTTTAACAGATTTTTCTATTCTAAGCTCTTCTTCTTCCAATTTTGAACTCCTTCTTAGAGAAAGTCTGCTTATTAATAAGTTAAATCCTTCACTCAACGCCAAAATCAGTTCTCTTCCTTTAAACTTATTTTGATTTATACACACGTTTTTCTTTATAATTTTCTATACTTGTCTTGACACATAACTGAAAACATTCTATCATACCTGTTACTTCACACTGTAATTTATTAACTGTCACTTCCACCCCTCTCTCAGTCACTCATTTCCTGTTATTGTAAATATATTAGCATATAAGTCGAGATAACCTTGTAAATAATTATTCACTCTGAAGATGTTGCAGGATTAGCAACGAAACGTTAGTTTTAATAAAAAATTTGAAATAACTCATGTCTCTTTCAATATGGGGCTTTTTAAAATTATATGCTGGGCTTTAATATTCCTGACAAGATTACGCTTTCCGCCTGGTTCGTCTATTGCTATATATATATATATATATATATATATATATATATATATATATATATATATATATATATATATATATATATACGTAAATGCACAGACACCTCAAAAGACAAACAAGGCAATATATATATAAATTATAATAGGTATTTAATACCACTTGCACATAATATAGATACTGTATACTATTAAGAATTATGTAATTCAAAATTGACACCATGACAGTGGTCGGTCACTAGTAATAAATCATGTTAATAATATACCAATAGGTCAGTGTTCAAAAACAGACAACCATAAATCCAGGATCAATTTTGAATTTTTTTGCCAACTGACAATAAAGCCCTTCATGAATTTGAGGCAAAGTCTTCTGAAGGAAATTTGGTTGAATTTCTATGGGACATACCCATAAAACCCAAATGAAATGATTTAGCATGGAAAAACGTATTGAACCATGGTGAATGGCTAAACAGTCATTCAAAATATGGTCTGGAAACTCAGCTAAAGTCTTTGGTCTATCTTTTTGTTCACCTTTATGCATGTTGTGCACGGTTGCACGGTCACTGAACACATTGTATTTTAGCTCTCTCCTCCGCAGAGGCTTGGCGTGGATCCCTAAGGTGGAAACCGCTATTTTAGCATAATGAACGAATTATCCAATAGCAATGTTTCGGTGTAATTACTCAACCGTGCTATTTAAACATTAATTAACCTAAAACAAAGGATGTGCACGGTGTAAGGTACGGTTCAACATAAAATCACAGCTCATTATAGGGGCTTTGAAGTTTGCCGAGTTTCCAGACCATATCTCTATTAATTATGCTCTAAAAAGAACGATTCGAACTTAGAAGAAGAAGAAGAAGAAGAAGAAGAAGAAGAAGAAGAAGAAGAAGAAGAAGAAGAAGAAGAAGAAGAAGAAGAAGAAGAAGAAGAAGAAGAAGAAGAAGAAGAAGAAGAAGAAGAAGAAGAAGAAGAAGAAGAAGAAGAAGAAGAAGAAGAAGAAGAAGAAGAAGAAGAAGAAGAAGAAGAAGAAGAAGAAGAAGAAGGAGGAGGAGGAGGAGGAGGAGGAGAAGGAGAAGGAGAAGAAGAAGAAGAAGAAGAAGAAGAAGAAGAAGAAGAAGAAGAAGAAGAAGAAGAAGAAGAAGAGAAGAAGAAGAAGAAGAAGAAGAAGAAGAAGAAGAAGAAGAAAGGAAATGGAACGTAGTATATAAATACAAGAAGTACCACAGAAAGTCCTGGGCTTCCTGTGGAAGTTCCCATATACATTTCGGCAGACCGTTCTTCAGGTAGACTAACTGATATTTTTAAGTGTCTGAAGTAAAAAAAAATATTAGCGTTTTTGTTGTTTTGATGAACAGAAGATCATGGCAAGAGCATTCACTGAAAATTTCAAGAGAATCTAATCTATATTCTTCGAGTTACCATGCAATTAACTCTCTTTAAGTTTGCTGTGGCTAGTTCGTTTGTTTGAGAAATTTGGGCTTCTTGGCAACAATGCCTTTTGGCGTACACACGCAATGAACAACTATGCATAAGAACAATGGATTTTAGCATCAATGATCATTTGCGCACGCCATATAAGGCATTGTTATGTACCAAGAAAAATGAACCAGCCACGGTAAACTTTGAGAGGTCATGCATAACTTGGAAACTATACGCCAGATTGTCTTGAAATTTTCAGTGAATGCTCCTGCTGCCCTGCCATGCTCTTCTCGCCATTAAAACAATAAAAATGTCAACGACTTTTTCACTTCTTAGCACTGTAAGAACTTTAACTTCAAATCTCAGTTAGCGGACGTTGCACTTGAAAAATTAAACGATCTGGAGAAATGCACGGTGCTTCTTTCTTTTTTACTTACTAAGCATATTGTCATTCATCGTGGTCAATACGTTTTTCCATGCTAAATATTTGAATTTGTCACCACGACAAAAGCACTGTTTTATTAATGAAATGATTATCACTAATCCAAGACAAAGCTTATCGTTTGAGCAACCATGCCATAGATTTAAAACTGTCTAAGAAATATCTATAATATTGTCTATTTTATCCTGATTTCCTAAACACTGTTCATATTACACTAAAATAAAAGCAGTATATTCTTTCAAAGTTGGTTGAAAACAACACGTTTAACATTTATTTGCTAAGTTTTCGGCCTGTTGACTAAGGCCTTTACTAGAGCAATAAATGGATGCATACGCGTAGAGAAGTGGGGGGGGGGGGGGGGGGGGGGGCTGAGGGGCTTTAGCCCCGGAGAAATCTCAATGGGAGGGGGGCTGAGCCACAGAATAAGGATCAACCAGGGGCCGGTTGTATAAAAAAGTGATTAACTTAAGGTGGCTCCATACAGTTTCTTGAAAAATGGAAAATACAAGTTTGAGAGTCCAAAACACGTGATTAAACAATTCGGAAAAAGAATAAAACTAAATGTTATGCATAGTTAAACACTCGGACAATCAAAAAGTGTTTCCAAATAAATTGCACCAGTTGTTGCTATGGCAACAGTGACATTTCAAAATGGCTGCCAATTACCCATCAAACTAATTTAATTCGAAAAAAACTTTGGTGACCCCCAAATTTTTTTTCATTAAAACTTTCCTGGAAGTATGAGTAATCATTATGCCGATTTTAAAAAAATTCTGTAGAACGAAATTTTTTAAAAATTAACAAACATGATTTTCCCGGAAAAAAAAAGATTCCTTCTACAGAATTTTTTTTAAATCGGCCTATTGATTACTCATACTTCAAGAAAAATTTTAATGAAAAAAAAATTTGGGGTCACCAAAGTTTTTCTCGAATTAAATTAGTTTGAAGGGTAATTGGTAGCCATTTTGAAATGTCATTGTTGCCATAGCAACAACTGTTGCTATTTATTTAGTAACAGTTTTTGATCATCCGACTGTTTAACTATGCATAACATTTAGTTTTATTCTTTTTCCGAATTGTTTAATCACGTGTTTTGGACTCTCAATCTTGTATTTTCCATTTTTCAAAAAACTGTGTGGAGCCACCTTAATCATGATTAAGAAGTTAACCAGTGATTAACTTCTTAATCATGATTAGTTAATCACCCGGCAAAATTGCGTTGTATAAAGGGTGATTAGTCGGGTGATTAACTAACAACTTTTTAACTCCCCAACGAGTGATTAAAATGTGATTAGCATAATTAACATAAATTAACATAAATTAACGGTGGTGTCATGTGATGTTTTTGGAACACCGTGGCCATGTTTTCGAACCTTGCGACTGGCGTTCTCTTGAGATTTAAGGATGGGAAATAGTTCGGATGACATGGTAAAAGGAGATATTATTTTTGAAATATGCAGTGATTCTTTTGATGTATGATTGTGTGCGCTGGAACAGTTCGGATATTATATTTTGGCTGGATGATGATGATGATGATGACATGCATGTATACTTCAGACACCACTTGAATACTTATGAAATGAATCGCGATCGAAGTGATGAAACAGATAGAAAAAGGAAAAATATTCAAACAAGCAGTTTACAAACAAGGTAGGTTTAGAGAAATCATTTTAATTCAAACAATTTTAACAATGTAAAACAGTGAATGAGTTATAAATATCTTTGTTTACTTTCTAATCAATACATATGGTGGGGTCCGTCTGCTAATGGTAGCGACCACTGATGGACAAAGCTCTTCTTGCAGCTGGTTCTTGTGCTTTTGTTGGTTAAAATTATGCCCGTTCTTTGTAAGCATTTATCATAGCTTGTAATTTGCTCAAATCTTTCATTTGGCTTTGGATTGCAATCACCTTGTCATACCACTCTCTTGTTTCTTTAATCACTGTGTAATGTTTAATAGAGTACTTGAACAGATTAAAGTATTAAAGTAGATTAATAGAAATTTGAGATAAGTGATTAATTAAGGACCGAACAAGAGAACAGGGAAATGATTGATATAGACGAGGTATAAGAGATTGCGGAACACGTTGTGAGAGCGATAGGAATATGAATAAAGTTGTAAAGCGCACATATTGTCGATTGTTACATTTGGTGCCGTGACCAGGATTATGGCAAAAGCAACGCTAGCGTTACCGGAGGTTTTTGGAGATGGTGATTTCGATCTGTGGCTTCGCAAGTTCGAAGTTTGTGCCGTCGCAAACGGGTGGAAGGACGACGACAAATTGAAGAGGCTACCGACTCTCCTAACTGGCAAAGCGTTCGTTGTGTTTGAACGTTTACCGGCTGCCAAGAAAGAAGACTTCAAGGTTCTTATTAAAACACTGAACGATTTGTTCGGGGGAAGCGATACAGGAAGATATGTGGCGATGACAGAATTCCGCAGTCGCAAAAGAAAGCCAGCCGAAGACTTGGATGTTTACGCGTTTGCCTTAGAAAGCGCGTTGCGTCGCGCAATGCCCGATGTAGGAGAGGGAGACCGCAATGCCCTGTTGCGCCAACAGTTCATCGAAGGAGTACAGGAAAATCTGCGGATCCAACTTCTACAAAGGCCGGCGTCGTCTTATGAAGAAACCATAACCGTGGCGAAGCAACTTGATATGGCTTCTTCGTTGTGTCAGTCATCGACTTCGACCCCTGCTGGCATCAACGCGGCGATTAACGAGTCAAGCAACAACAGACAAGAAGCACTGATTTCTACACTGGTGGAGAAAATCGAGAGCCTTACTGCGAGAGTCGATGAACTCTCAACACAAAGCTTTGCAGTCCACGCGATAAACTCGCGCCAATCGTCGCGTCGACCCCGGGGAGCATGCTTTTCTTGTGGTCAGTTTAATCATCGGGCAGCAGAATGTCCGACGCGACAAACGCAAGATGCGTGCTACGTGTGTTACCGACGTGGTCACTTCGCCAGAGATTGCTACGACCGATTCCAAAACCAAAGCAAGCCAGCGGGAAACGGACGAGGGCTGACCCGTTGAATGGCCAAGGGTCAGCCCATCCTAGCGAGGCCGTCGATATCAACAGTGTGTCACCGACGGGGGTGTTCGTCAATGCTGATGTGGGGGGACATGCGATTAAGTGTTTGGTCGATACGGGGGCGACGGTTAGTTTAATAAGTAGTGAGAAAGTGAAACCGGCTGTGGTTAGGAAATGTGGTTTGGAAGCTCGGGGGATTAGTGGTGAAAAACTGAGGGTTAATGGACTGGTTGATTTATGGTTTAAGATTGGAGATAAGATTGGGCTGCATTCATTTATAGTGGTAGAGATGAAGGATAAGTGCATCATAGGGGCTGATCTTTTACGAAAAACGGGTATGGTGGTTGACGTAGCGAGAGGGAAGTTGTGGTGGGAAACGGGAGAGGCAGATTTGGTCGTGCAGGAGAACGCACCTGTAGTAAACAAGGTGACCACGTTGGTGAATCAGTACAGAGACTTGTTTGTCGACGGGCCAAACGATGAGTTGGGAAGAACTAGCGTGACCGAACACTCGATCAATACTGGAGATAATCGCCCAATTAAACAGCGACCGTACCGAACACCTGTGCATCTACAAGGGGAGGTGAACAAGCAAGTGAATGACATGCTAACACGTGGTCTCATTAGACCCAGCGATAGCCCATGGTCCTCACCAATCGTCCTAGCGCCAAAGAAGGATGGAACCTACCGTTTCTGTGTGCATGGACTTAGTTCGTCGAGTAAACGCAGTGACACGAAAAGACGCGCACCCGATGCCCAGAGTGGATGACATTTTGGACCAGTTGGGAGGAGCCAAGTATTTCACCACCCTAGATCTGGCTTCTGGCTATTGGCAAGTACCACTACGCGAGGAAGACAAGGCTAAAACTGCATTTTCAGTCGGACTTGCCCATTATGAGTTCAACGTCATGCCCTTTGGCCTGACGAATGCTCCAGCAACCTTCCAGCGGATGATGTGTCGTATACTCCAAGGTTGCGAGGGTTGTTTCGTGTTCATTGATGATATCATTGTGTTCGGAAGAACATTCGAGGAACATTTGCAGCGCCTAGAAGCAGTGTTCGCTAGAATCCGAGAGGCCGGACTGAAGATTCGAAGAGACAAGTGTCATTTTGCTAGCCCATCGGTCAAGTTTTTATCCCACATTGTCTCCAGTGAAGGAATTCAGCCCGACCCTGAGAAAGTCCGAGCCATCAAAGATTACCCAACCCCCTCATCAGTGACGGAGGTCAGAGCTTTTGTGGGAATGGCGTCATACTATCGACGATACATCCAGGGTTTTGCCGACGTGGCTGCTCCGTTGCATGAAGTAACCAAAGGAGGGACTGGTCGTTTTACGTGGACGGTAGAGGCAGAACATGCATTCCAAACCTTGAAACGCTTACTGTGCACGTCGCCAATTCTGGCCATGCCGGATTTTACTCGCCCGTTCATCCTCTATACTGACGCTAGCGATAAGGGACTTGGTGGAGTCTTAGCCCAAGACGTCAACGGTCAGGAAGTGGTGGTAGCATATGCAAGTCGGTCGCTTACATCCGCCGAGAAGAATTACTCCACTACCGAGAAAGAATGCCTTGCAATCGTATGGGCAGTGGCATTATGGCGCCCGTATCTATTAGGAAAGACATTCCTCGTCGTCACGGACCATCAATGCCTCACTTGGCTGCACACCATGAAGGAACCTAAGGGACGTTTAGCTCGATGGGTCTTAGCATTGCAAGAGTATGCGTTTGAGATCCGACATCGACCGGGAAAGCAAAACACCAACGCTGATGCTCTCTCGCGCAGTCCTGCCCTCTCTGAATCCCCGGCGATTCAAGAAGTACCAGATGACGAGATCACCATTGGAGTAGGAGCCACGAGAATCGACCGACGATGGCAACCTTCTGAGCTACGAACCATGCAGCAGCGCGACAGTGAGATCAGTCAAGTAGTAGACCAACTGAAGCAGAGCAATATTCTGCCTGAGTTGTTGGGTAAGTGGAGTGAAAATGGCATTCTTCGTCGATATAGACAGCTCTGGACGCAGTTAGAAATGGTAGACGGGATACTCCACCGAAATCTTGAAGGTGCACGACTGCTGGTGGCACCGACAGATATCAGAAACGAAATCCTACACCTGGCCCATGACGATCCGAGCGCTGGACATCTTGGATTTGCACGAACGTTTGACCATCTACAACAACGGTTCTATTGGCCTGGCATGCGAGAAGACGTCCAACAGTGGCTTATACGATGCGATGAATGTGGACAACGCAAGACACCTGCTCCTGTCGTTAGAGCGCCCATGCAGAGCATCAAGGTCAGCCAACCAATGGAACTGTGGGCAATGGACATTGTGGGACCATTACCTGTGACTGCTCAGGGTAACCAGTACATCCTGGTAATGTCGGACCACTAAACCAAGTGGGTCGAGGCCACGCCTATACCTAATCAACGTGCAGAAACTGTGGCTCAAGAATTCGTGAAGGAAGTAATCTCGCGACATGGTGTTCCGGAGAAAATCCTTACCGACCAAGGTAGGAACTTTGAGTCAGATCTGATGAAGAAAGTATTTGAAGTTATGGGGATTGAGAAGCTAAGAACCAGTGCCTATCACCCACAAACGGATGGGCAGGTAGAACGGTTCAATCGGACACTCAAAGCATTATTGACATAATTTGTTAATAATCGTCACAACGATTGGGATCTCCACCTGCCCATGGCACTATTCGCCTATAGGAACAGCCGTCATACCTCCACGGGAGTGTCTCCCTTTTTGGCAGTTCATGGGAGGGAAGCTCGAATGCCACTAGATTTCAGCCTTAGTGGTCAGGAATCCAGCACTCACGTCGTACCGGTAGCAGACTACGTTGACCAGGTTCGGCAGGTGATCCACAGGACCCACCAGAAAGTCACTGCTAGCATGGAGAAGGCTCAGCAACGTCAGCAGAAGTCCTACGACCAGCACTATCGAGCAGAATCCAGTATATCTCTATCCGTTGGGCAGAAAGTATGGCTCCATAATCCAGCAGTTCCTCGAGGATGTAGTCGCAAATTTCATCGTCCTTGGAGTGGCCCATATATTATCCTAGATCGGGTTGGTGAAGTCAACTATTACATTCAACCAGTGTCTGGGCGCCAACAGTCGTTGGTGGTGCATCGAAATCGGCTGAAGTTATGTCCAACTAATTTACCACCGTGTGATAGTGAACCAGAGATAATCTACACAGAAGCGCCTGAAGTGAATCCAACTGTGGAACTGGAACCACCAGCTCCAGCACAGCCCCCAGTTGTTTTACGCCGATCGACTCGACAAAGAAATCCCCCTGACCGATATCAAGATTATGTTTTGGAAGACGTACAGATCGAGGACGCTCTGTCTTAGAGGGGGGGACAGTGTAATGTTTAATAGAGTACTTGAACAGATTAAAGTATTAAAGTAGATTAATAGAAATTTGAGATAAGTGATTAATTAAGGACCGAACAAGAGAACAGGGAAATGATTGATATAGACGAGGTATAAGAGATTGCGGAACACGTTGTGAGAGCGATAGGAATATAAATAAAGTTGTAAAGCGCACATGCATATTGTCGATTGTTACAACTGCATACGAATGCCTAGTAATTGTGGATTTGCATGGGTCTTCTCAAGAAGGTTCAAGCTAGAGGATGGCATACCAGCATCCTCCTGCTGCCATGAGAATGACAGAATTCTTTTTTGCTCTACTCCTTCAAACTTCTATTTTTTTGTCTTACATGTAAACTGTGTTGGGCCTGCAGTATGTAATGTAATTATGTCTATGTTGGTAATTGTAATGTCTACCTGGCAAGGGTAATAAAAATATAATGGTAATTAATAAAATACAGTAAAAACCCGCTAACAAGAACCTACATTTTACCAAATCATCCTGGGATAGGTTCTTATATTGTTATATATTCTTATAATTTTATAAATAAATCCATAATTTCTGCCTGAGGTTCTTAATAGTGGTAGGTTCTTGTTAGTGGGTTTTTACTGTAACATAAAGGTAGATAAGGATAGCTTTCGATCAGTTTTCCAAGCAGTGAACTGGTAGGTGACTGATTTGAATAAACAAGAACAGCATTAGTGAACAGCATTTTGATTTTATCTCATTATTAGTAAACCTGTTTAGAAGCTCCGTGTCATTGTAAAGAAACAGCAGGGAAACTGTTTTGGTAGCTAACAGCACGATGAACAAGTCATGAGATATTGTAATTGGATAATCTCTAATATTAATATTAATTATACATACATACAGTATACAAAATAAACCATTAATAATTTTTTGTAACTTCATGCTTGAACTAGACTTCTTTAACTTTGTACAAAATGGTGACGAGGATGGTTTTCATTTATCTCATAGGAACTAAGGATGCAAAACAAGCCTTGTCAATGGTATAGCAAAAGGAGCATCAAAAAATGAACTAAGGAATGGTTTGGTGAGCCATATACTATCAAGAGCCTAAGCAGGAATGACTTACCAGAAAACTACATGCCAAGTGTTGGGTTTACTTTCCCAGTTGTTGCTAACCTGAATGTCAGGCCTTTATTTGTTCCCGCCTTCCGCTAAACCCGGCAGCGTGGGCAGAGGTGCGGGTGAGCGAGAAGGCGAGAAAAATAAAGGCCTGAGGAAACTCTTTATAAAACTGTGGGTTCTCCGTCCATCTCATGGACGGGAGCTCTGATTGGCTGACTAATTGAAGTAAGGATTTTGATTGGTTCATTCAGATAAACAACTTCCCCAAAGGTGCACCGTCAAGGTGCACATCGTGACAAGGTCTTCGCCATTTCTCGAATCTGTTTATCGTGTACGTTTCTGTGACCAATTCATTCATTTGATCATTTATTATGTCGCAAAATCAAACCATAGAAGGATTTTTCGAATCTGCTTTGTTAAATTCATTGACGCATTTCGGCTATGAGTCTTTGAAACCAGAACAAACGACGTGCATTCGAAAGCTCGCTGTTGTCTGTTGACAGCCAAGATGTCTTTGCTGTTTTGCCCACTGGTTTGGTAAAAGTCTGATATATCAGATATTGCCATTTGTGTTCTGTGAACTTCATCGACTTCAACATGGCACGGTGAGGAATTTCGTTGTAGCAGGTGGAGACCGTGCGAAAAACAGTCTACTTAATTGGGTCCTTCGTTCGATGATCAGTGCATGACAATGGCTACTGAAGGTGAAGCCGATGCGAAATTCCAAGTTGTTTATGGCAGTGCTGAACCTGCTGAACAATGGCTGTCAGAAAACTGAGAAAAGTGGACCCGTAAGTTACAAAACGGGAATCTCGGAGCAGTTTATAGTCTTAGTTGTGGATGACTGAGTTTATAGGGTTGAGACGTGTTTATAATTATGTACTGCATTCTAAAATTTAAATTCTAATGCTACAAAATTATATAATTATTAATTTAGTCGAAACTATATCAAGGCGGCTATCAAATCGTGTTTATCTTTTATTATGGTGGAATTTTGAATCAATATATATGTATATTCTCAGATTGTCAAATTTCTCGGTTTCTTATCGTAGTTTCCAATTCTTCGACTTCTCTAGATCGGGTCTAGATATACCATGGATAAACGCCTTCAATTCGAGCTCGTGTATTTATTGCAAGTCTACCTAGACTAGTCTGGACTAAAACCAGACGCGGAGAAAGAATATATACTAGTATTTCTGTGGGATGAAATCAAAACATAACGCTTTGATATTTTGACAACTCAATCAATCATATCTCGTTCATGTTTAAAAATAACAAAGTGGGCGGAAGACGGTTTTGTTAAGAGTTTCCTCAGGCCTTTATTTTTCTCGCCTTCTCGCTCGCCCGCACCTCTGCCCGCGCTGCCGGGTTTAGCGGAAGGCCGGAACAAATAAAGGCCTGACATTCAACTCGCGGAAAAAAGTGTCCCATTATTTTTATGCGCATGCGCCAGTCCGCCATTTTGAAAGTAAGTGCAACCGGGAAATTATCCCCTCGTCCTTACGACCCTCGGGCTCCTGTAGTCAATTACCCTTGGCCTTCTTGTGACCTTTTATTTAACTTTATATTGTTATCTATACATATATAAATAATATTTATTAAGTAATAAGTAATTTACTTTAGAAAACATTTCGTTGGAGATGAAATTCTTTGACCACGAGGTTATTAAAACTTCAGTACGCGGATACTACGGGTAAAAGTCCGTGGCAAAAAAGTCCTGTACTCACAAAGCTGAGTTTTACATTTCTGGATGATGCCGACACACTTGTTTATAGAGAGAGATGGCTAAAAATTTCGGAACTACGCATTGTTGAAATACATCGAGTACGTATGTTGTTAGAAATCTTATAAGCTTTCATTCGGTATATAGTTCAAATCATAGTGTTGCCTGTAACTTTTTAAAATGTTCAAAATGTTCTGACCATTGACCATAAAAGTTTTAATATTTTTTCATATATTCAAAAGGTATGATCACTACTTTGCACCAAAAACGTTTTCAACTTCAACTAGAAATCTGCAAACGTTTCCACTCCTTTCGTATTTGAATTAGCTTCTGTTCAAGAAATATCTTAGGTCCATGCCAGAAGTCTTTCTGAGGTTATAGCAAACACCAAAACAACAAAAGGCAAAACAAAGTTAAGAAATTCATCCATTTCAGACGGTCCACGTCAAAATAATGTTTTTTTCATATTTTAAAATACTTCCCAGCAAGAAAATTAAAAGTTCTGACATGAATAGCACTTGACAGTCCCCTTTGTTTAATATCTTGTTCAGGGCTGTGCGTTTAGTATTTAAAAACAAAATCCAAAATTCTATAATACTTGTGAGGAGTCCATTTCCCATTATACAATTCTTATTTTACGAACAATGGTGAGAACATTTTGAACATTTTAAAAAGTTACAGGGAACACTAAAACTTGAATTATATACCAAAGGAAAGCTTATAAAATTTCTAACAACATACGTACTCGATGTATTTCAACAATGCGTAGTTCCGAAATTGTTAGCAATCTTTTTCTATAAACAAATGTGTCGGCAAAATCGAGAAATGTAAAACCCGCTTCATGAGTGCAGGACTTTTTTGCCACGGACTTTTACCCGTAGTATCCGCTCACTGAAGTTTTAATAAGGTCGTGGTCAAAGAATTCTATCTCCAAAGAATCGTTTTCTAAAGTAAATTACTTATTTACTTAACTAAATATTATTTATATATATAGATAACAATATAAAGTTAATTAAAAGGTCACAAGAAGGCCAAGAGTAATTGACTACAGGAGCCCGAGGGTCGTAAGGACGAGGGGGATAATTTCCCGGTTGCACTTACTTTCAAAATGGCGCCGGGATCGCGAGGCCGACATTTCCCGAGGACGCTTACATCAAAGGTGCCGACAGAGAGTTGGACTTCTGGTTGATCCTTATTCTGTGGCTGAGCCCCCCAGAAATTTTGCAACTGACTCATCAATCACCATTCACAAATTATAGGTTACTCGTTAGGCTGAAGTAACTGTTACAGCCTCATTCCTGTCAGCCAAAAGCACCCATATACATGCAGTGATAAGTCAACCCAGTAAACACAACATCGAAAAATTGTTGAAATGTGTTGTATTTTAACTAATTTTTATGACATTTCATGACCTTCAATGTTCTTAAAAATCACCCCTCAGAATGCAGGAAATGGCATTTCCAAGACTCTAAATTTCAAAAATTTCGAGGGGCATGCCCCTGGACCCCCCTAGAAGAGTCCCTTTTTGTAAACGCCCCCCCCCCCACACACACACAAGAAAATTCTTAGAAAGGCCCTCTTCAGCCCCCCTAGACGAAACCAAAACGCTACGCCTATGAATGGATGAATGAATGATTGAATGAATTTTATTGCTCTGGTGAAGGCCTAAGTCAACAGACAGAAAGCTTAGCAAATAAATATTAAACGTAGTGTTTCCACAAAACTTATCTCTTTGAAAAGCAGTATAACTTTGACAAATAGGCACAGATAGCCATCACCCTTATAAGAAATGATTCTGAAATGGGACTCTTTAGGATTTAGATGATCAAAATAAAGTAGCAAACTTTTGCTTTTTATCTTATTTGGTTAGTACACATGGATGGGATTGACAGATGGATGGATGATTGAATGCCGAATGGATGGGTGGATAAACGATTGAACGAATGGGTGGATGGATAAATGATTGAATGTATGGATGGGTGGATGGATAAATGGATGAATAATTGAATGGGATGGGTGAATGGATAAATGGATGAATGATTGAATGGATGGGAGGATGAATGCAAGGATGAATAAATATATATGGATGGATGTATATAATATGATTGAATGGATAGATAGGTAGGTAAGGAAGATGTGGACAGATATGGATGAATGAATATTATTGAATGAATGGGATGGATAGATGAGTATGGATGGATGGATGGATGGATGGATGGATGGATGGATGGATGGATGGATGGATGGATGGATGGATGGATGGGATGGATGGATGGATGGATGGATGGATGGATGGATGGATGGATGGATGGATGGATGGGATGAATGAATACATGTAGATGGATGAGTATGGATAGATCAATGAATGGAATGGATGGGTATGAATGGATAGATATGGATGGATGGACGGAAAGGATGAGTGAATAGATGGATGGATGAGTATGGATAGATCTATGAATGGGATGAATGAGATGAATGAATGAATAAGTATAGGTGGACGAGTATGGATAGATACATGGATGGGATGGATGGGTATGAATGGATGGATAGGATGACTGACTGAATGAATGAATGAATGGATGTATACAAATGGATGGATGAGTGTTGGTAGATGGATGCATGGATGGATAGTACCTTGCGAGTCAGATCCCCATTCCGACCGACGCAGGCTTCGGGGGAAAGTGGGCTCTGCCAACAAACTCGATATTTCTTTTTGAGCATGCTTGAACGGTTGCCAAGATACTATTTTGGGCCTTCTAACAAGTCACTTCCTATTTTCCTGCTTACGAGTGTTCGTAAACTAGAACTTGTTTGACCAGTTTAAAACCTGACTGACTCGCCCCAAACTTGGGGCGAAGATCGAGTTTGTTCGCAGAGCCCCTCCCCCAAAGCTTGCGTAGGTCGGAAAGGGGCTCTGACTCGCAGGGTAGGATGGATAGATGCATGGATGGATGAATGAATGGGTATAGATGGTATGGATAGATAGGATGGATGAATAGGATTAGCATGATAGTGTGTATGTACTATGGAGAGAAACGAGATCAATTGCGGGATGTGCGCACGAATCTCTTCCTATTTGCCAAAAAATTGTAAATAATGCATAAATCCCAAATCGTAGAGATTTCTCCAGGCAAAATTGATTAACATGTGAAACGCATATGACATGCGTGCAATCACATCTGACTAGGTCACGTGCGAAAGCAAACATTTCACATTGGTCGACCTCGCATAGGAAGAACCCTATGCAAGTTAACCGAGAGGGAACTTGTTGGGCACATCTTCATATGTCTTTAATCCAGGATTAAAGTCACTATCACAGGCTTGGCCTGACCATTGTGCCATAGAACAATGGCTCACGCTGAATACTATAGAGTAATGGCTGAGTACTACAGAACAATGGCTGAGTACTATAGAACAATGGCTGAGTACTATAGAACAATGGCTGAATACTATAGAACAATGGATGAGTACTACAGAACAATGGCTGAGTACTATAGAACAATGGCTGAATACTATAGAACAATGGCTGAGTACTACAGAACAATGGCTGAGTACTACAGAACAATGGCTGAGTACTATAGAACAATGGCTGAATACTATAGAACAATGGATGAGTACTATAGAACAATGGCTGAGTACTATAGAACAATGGCTGAGTACTATTAGAACAATGGCTGAGTACTACAGAACAATGGCGGAGTACTATTAGAACAATGGCTGAGTGCTATAGAACAATGGCTGATTACTATAGAACAATGGCTGAGTGCTATAGAACAATGGCTGAGTACTATAGAACAATGGCTGAGTGCTATAGAACAATGGCTGAGTACTATAGAACAATGGCTGAATACTATAGAACAATGGCTGAATACTATAGAACAATGGCTGAGTACTATAGAACAATGGCTGAGTACTATAGAACAATGGCTGAATACTATAGAACAATGGCTGAGTACTATAGAACAATGGCTGAGTACTATAGAACAATGGCTGCCCAATGTTCCAAGGCAAAATAGCAGGTCCAAGCCTGCAGTGTCACCATATCACAAATATTAATATCGTGTTTTACCACTCTTCAATTAGATATAAAACTTCACGAACTTTGGTTCACCGGCTAATATGGCAACAACCGACGATAACCGAGAGTTCCCGACATGTTACGAGAGTCCCCGAATATATACATAAAAATCTGACTTTATTTTGGACGTCTTAAACCATTTTTCTATTTGGCGACTTTTTTTCGCGCCAAGCGACTTTTTCATTTGACTAAAGCCCAGAAAATTTCCGAAATAAATTACCGAAACACGGTTTCAGAAACAAAAGTTTCCAGTGTATATTGACAAATTTCCGAAACTTTGTTTCAGAAACAAAGTTTCCCTGATTAGAGAGCACTGTTCTGTTTTTTGAAACTTGTTTCGGAAACTTGTTTCAGTGTATGTCGGGCTTAATAAAATTTTGACTAGTCTTATCAAGTCCAGCAATAAAAAGTCGATTCGCGCAAAAAAGTCGCTCAGTCAATTATATATATATATATATATATATATATATATATATATATATATATATATATATATATATATATATATATATATATAATTAAGATTTAATGCTGTGTCGCTACTCCGAGTTTCACTGTTGCCTGAAGATCGCGAAAGCGTGAAACTCAGAGTAGCGACACAGCATTAAATCTTAATTATATTTCGCTCTACCTATAATGGTATTGAGCGCTCTAGAACTGACCTTACGCCTTTGTGTTACAAACATGGGTATATATATATATATATATATATATATATATATATATATATATATATATATATATCTTGTAAACCAGCTACTGGAAGTGTATAGGCGGCGCCTTCTTATAAACAATACACATGTTAAGATTATTACATGACATGGCAAGAGCCCACATGCAGGTCGGACCGCTGGCCATCGTCGATTTCTTGTGATGTGGGCTCTTGCCATGTCATGCAATAATAATATAACATGACATGTGTTGTTTCGAGATCAGTGGGCGTAGCTTATAGATTTCCAGTAGCTGGTTTACAGGGTTGCCCACTTATATAGGTTGTGATCCTAGATATATGTAGATATTATTTCTGGAGGTCGACCGTTTAATAACACTCTGTGTCAAATTTCCGAAAATAATTAGCGGTTGCCTCCTGAGTAACTTGCGAATTTTTTCGCATGAATCGACATTTCTATTGCAAAAACTGAATAAATTTCTAATTAGTTGCCGCCGAGAGCTCATGATTCGCGCGAATTTATTCGCAAATGGGAAACCGGCTTTAAGCCTAGTTCTCATTTGCCGTAAGAATCGGGGATTTTTCCTGTCCCCGATCGTCCCAGACGAGTGCTTTCAGTGTTCCTCAGTGTTCACACATGTCATCTCAAACTCATTAATAATTCATGAGATAATCAGCCAATTACAATAGTCCATTCAATCACCTGATTGACGTTGGATACGCCAGGAAAACACGCTAAAATCGTATACCACTCCAGATATTAGATGAAAACCGGTTTTCATCTAATTCTTAAGATCTTAATTATCGATGCAAAACAAACAAGTTGCTGTATGAATAAAGTTTACACACACTCATGAATAAAATCTCATGAGGGTTTATTTTAATTGCATTTTTCAATTGAAATCACTCGATTGAGATGCCATATCAACAACTCGTTTATCGTGTTTCATCAGGGGAATCCAAACACTCGAAAACAATAAAACCACTCGGCCTTCGGCCTCGTGCTTTCATCATGTTTTCTCGTGTTTGGATCCCCTGATGAAACACTCAAACTCGTTGTTGATATATTAAGTAACTAGTCGTATAAGAATCCCCGATCGTCGGCGACCGTCTGGGATGCATTTTCCAAGTGGGTAACAGCGCGTCGTTCGTTGTATTGGTGCAGACGTAGGTCGGGGGTGGTTATTGGGAGACTGGTACGGCTCGATGGCACATCATTAGTACATACGTACGACAAGTAGCCAGACGTACATTCTGTTGCTCGGACAGTGCGCTCCCAGGTCCCCTCGGTCTACAGCTTGCAAGTACAAGGTGAACGAAGATGTTAAATAGAAATGATTCCGATTCTTGCGATGCTTCCGATCAGATCGGCGACTGTCTGGGACGTTACTTCAAAATTGTTCACAGTTGTCGTGACAATCCCAGACGATCGGGGAAAGGACCCCCCCCCCCCCCCCCCCGATTCTTAGGACAAGTGAGAACCAGGCTTTAGGCGTTTGTACTGCCTGTGTCCAAAACTGACCATTCTCTTGACCACGTGAATATAAGTTAAGTCTATTTACAATCGTGCTCAAAAGAGATTCCGAAATTTTACCTCCACTGTCATATAGAATCCTCGAGGAATTTCTTGTTGTCATTTATATCGCTACTGGAACTACCGGAGCTACATGTAGTCGATCGTCTGTCGTTCGACGTCGTTTTCTTTAGTTTCCGCCTCTTGGCCAACGGCGCCTGCTCGACGGCCATCAGGGCGAAGCCTTCTCTCGTAGCTTGATGAAAAGCAGTGTAGGCGACATTCAGAGCTGTCTCGACGATGGTACGTTTGTTGCTGCGTCCCAGGATGCCAGGCGTCATGAGTGGTGTGGTGGGAATGTCTCTGCCGCTGGCCAGCCATTCGTGGTTTTGAACCTCGCTTATCGTTAACCGTTCACTTGGGTCAACTGTTAACAACCCTGAAATAATTGTCAAACATTTTGCGTTGATGGGATGAGCATCTATACATCTCCACCTATACATGTACATCTACATCCACACCAATATCTACACCGACACCCACACCAACCTCGACACTAACATCTACACCGACATTCACATGCACATGCACACCAACATGCACCACAGTATCCACACCTACATCCACACCGAGTCACCGACATCTACACCAACATCCACACCGAGTCATGGACATCCATATCTACATCCACATCCACATGCACGCCAACATCCACCACAGTATCCACATCTACATCCACACCGAGTCACCGACATCTACACCAACATCCACACCGAGTCATGGACATCCATATCTACATCGACAACCACATGCACACCAACATCCACCACAGTATCCACACCTACATCCACACCAAGTCACCGACATCTACACCAACATCCACACCGAGTCATGGACATCCATATCTACATCTACACCCACATGCACACCAACATCCACAACGGCATCCACACTGAGTCACCGACATCCATACCGACATCTACATCTAAAACCGACATCTACACCGGCATCCACGCCGACAAGTACATCTAAAACCGACATCTACACTGGCATCCACGTTCACACCGACATCCACACCAACACTGACACCCACATCCACATCCACACCAACATCCACATCCACACCAAAATCCACACCAACGTCAACACTAACATTACACCGACATTCACATACATACCGATATCCACCACAGTATCCACATCCACGCCGACATCCACATTAGTGCCCACATTAACACCCACACTGAGTCATTGACATCCACACCGACACCTAGATCTAAAACCAACATCTACATCGGCATACACATCAACATCCACGTTCACGTTCACACCGACTTCCCACACACACATCCACACACACATCCACACCGACACCTACATCTAAAACCGACATCTACACTGGCATCCACGCTGACATGTACATCTAAAACCGACATCTACACCGGCATCCACGTTCACACCGACATCCACACCAACACTGACACCCACACCGACATCCGCACCAACATCCACATCCACACCAAAATCCACACCAACATCGACACTAACATTACACCGACATTCACATACACACCGATATCCACCACAGTATCCACATCCACGCCGACATCCACATTAGTGCCCACATTAACACACACACTGAGTCATCGACATCCACACCGACATCTAGATCTAAAACCAACATCTACATCGGCATACACATCAACATCCACGTTCACACCGACTTCCATATCCACACTGACACCGACATCCACACCCACATCCACACCGACATCCACACCGACTTCCACATCCACACTGACACCGACATCCACACCCACACCCACATCCACACCGACACCAACATCCACACCGACATCCACACCCACATCCACACCGACATCCACACCGACTTCCACATCCACACTGACACCGACATCCACACCGACTTCCACATCCACATCCACACTGACACCGACATCCACACCCACATCCACACCGACACCAACATCCACACCGACATCCACACCGAGTAACCGACATCCACATCTAGACCGCCAACGTACCACACTAGCACCGATATCCCCACCGACTTCCACATACACACAGACACCGACATCCACACCGACTTCCATACTGACATCTACACCAACATCCTCTTCAACTCCGACTTTCACATCTATATCAGCTTTGCGCAACACATATCTTTGAATGAGTATAACATGAGCTTTAAAAATCTCTATCTCTAACAAAAATAGTTAAAAATCCAAATATGGGTCAAAATATGTTATTATAAGTAATAACATGACTTGAGGGAAATTAGCGATTAAATTTCCCGCCGAGGGAAGGTTTGTGCGGCCCTCGGACTTTTACAAATCTTCCCGAGGCAAAGGGAATATTTAATCGCTAATCTCCCGAAAAGTCATGGTATTAGTTTGTAATATTATGATCGCCGAGGAAAACTTTGAGAATCTTACCGACAGGAAATTTACACGGTTGATCAGAGAAGTTGCATCTAATTTTTCCATGCATGTTGATGAGGGAAAATATATGTAAGCGGGAAATTTAGAAGAAGACAAAGGATTTCTTTGTCTTTTACTTTTCCCTCATCAACATGCACGGGAAAATTAGACGACAAAGGGAAAATTTCCCTCTTGCATGGGCAAAGAGGGAAATACGAGGTTTACATTCTCTCGGAGAACAAAAGAATCCGAGGCGATCAAGGTATTACCTTGAATTAGATCCCGGGCTGGTTGTGATATCGCACTCCACTGCTGTCCTTCGAATTTAAAATCTCCTAGCTTAATTCTCTCCATGATGTTCGCTGCAGTATTACTCGGGCTGCCACTTCTCTGAAACGGCACTTGGCCAGATAACATAGTGTACTAAAAAACAAAAGGATACTAAAATGAAAACAAATACTAGATATCCCCCACAATGGACCATGTTTGCAGTAGTCAATATAGAGATATGGTTTGAAAACTCGACAAACTTCAAAGTGGTTAACAAATGAGCTGCGGTCAGGGCCGTAGGCAGGATTTTTTAGTCAGGGAGGCAGTGAAACTGCCCAACTTCTAGAGAGGTTGGGGGTATGCTTCCCGGAATATTTTGAAATTTGAGTCTCTGGAATGGCATTTCCCGCGATCTGACATCATATTTGAGCAAAATTTTGAAAATTTTAAAACATATTTTTTAAGACACATTCTCTCATTTTTACAAAAGATTTTGTCTAAAACTACAGTATCACATACTTACAAAGACAACTACGGACTACAGTCATTTGCAACTCACTTGTCACTTTTCACCAAAATGTTCAGAAGTTCATTACGAAGTTCGTTGGGAAGTTCAGAGTTCGTTTTGAACTACGTAATTGATTGCCGGCTACTAGGAACCAAGAAGTCACTCAAATGCATAGTTTAAAACGAGCTTTGAACTTCCCAACGAACTTGCGAACTTCGGAACGAACTTCCGAACATTTTGGTGAAAAGTGAGTAGCAAATGACTGCAAAATAATTACTCTAACGGGATAAAGCGCGAACGCAACGGCTATCGCCTCGTGCCTCTACTCAATTTCTTTTGTGTTCATACGACGTCAAACGTGCCTTCACAAGAGTACATATGCACGGAATTTTATGAATACAGCACCAACTGACTTAAAGAAAGTTCACAAATTTCTTTAACAGTTCAAAGTGTTGGTCTCTCTAATCTCAAGTGTTGATTGTTACTGTTATTAAAAACGTGAACTTTGATATGGGTTTGTCCGCTTAAGAGGGGTTAATTTGCTCACTAGGACCCAAGATACTGTAGGTGCATGTCCGTTTCGGCTTAAGAGGGATGTCCGCTCAAAAGGGGTTGTAACTGGCAGGAACCTCGCTTATAGGCGTCCGCTTAAAGCCTGGTTTCCATATAGTTGTAATTGTTGTAATTCAGTCGGCGACTGTCGCCGATCAAGTCTTACAACAATTACAACTTAATGGAAACGCTTGTTGTAATCCAATCCGCGACAGTCGGCGACTATTGTAGAAGTTGAATCAGGTTCAACTTCTACAACAATTACAACAGTCGCCGATGCGACAACAGTTAATAGAAACATCAATCGCCGACTTTTTGCTAGATATTTGCAACGTAAAACACAAAATTATTTACAAAAACCGGCAAAATCCTTTCAAAAAACCCTCGATTTTGTTAAAGAAGTCTACTAAATGACTAGTTTGAAGACTTGAATGCCGTACGCCAGCATAAAATGTTTGCAACTGTCGTCAAACGTTCACGAAACATGAGATTTAAGCGGCGAAGTTACTGAACTTGTAAATAATGCTTGTTATATTGTTATATAAACTGTGAAAATGATCACAAACAAAGTTTTAGTCATTCAATTTGTTTTTGAATATCAAACTTTTGTCAAAACCGAGAAGTCCTCAGTCCGAGCGAATCGGCGATTTGAATTACAACAATTACAACTATATGGAAACACGACTGTTGTAAAATATCGCAAGAAATCGCCGATCAATCGCCGACTGAATTACAACAATTACAACTGTATGGACTCCAGCTTAAGGGGTAACTTTACAAATTAAGCAAACTTTTACCTCGATTTTCTCTTAAAGTACTGATTTGTTTGAGATGCTATAGCAAACACTCGGAAGAGTGTTTCACGTACCATTTAAAACAAGAGCAGCAGTGTTTTACCAGATTTAAAACACGAGGCGATAGCCGTGTTTTAGATCTGATAAAACACGTACTGCGAATGTTTTAAACGGCTTCAAAAATCATTAATAATTCATGAGGAAAACACAAAAGAAAATCATGACCGTATCGTATCTTTATATGTGATAAAGATTTCTCCTGATTTACATAGACTTTAGCTTTGATTTTCTCGGCTTGGACAAGGTTATTTTTCCAACTAACTCCGCCAATCAACTTACCAAGTGGTTCGTTTTTGAAGCCGTATAATAAACTCGCAGTTCGTGTTTTATCAGATATAAAAACACTCGGCTTCGCCTCGTGTCTTTATATCTGATAAAACACTCTTGCTCGTTTATTATACAGTACTTCAAAAACTATTCATAGAATAAGCTCACATAGAAATCAATTTTGAAAATTGAACTTGTCTGAGCTGCAAAATCGAAGAAAAAGTTCATCGAAAATAGCGAGCGTGTCTCTATTACATATAGAGACACGTCACGGTCATGGTTTTCCTTTGGGTTTTCCTCAAGAATTATTAATGAGTTTTAACACAGGATATGTCCAAACACCTCGAAGTTTATTCAAAAACCCCGGCTTCACCACGGTTTTTAACAAACGTCTCGGTGCTCGAAAATCCTGATGAAACACTCCTCCTCGTTGCGTTACATTGTCTTCTGAGACCCCGTTCACACGAGTCCGGAGCGAGTTGAAAACGGCGCTAAAAAGTCACAAAACGCCGTTGCGTTCACACGGCACCGGATCGAAATTGTGTGAAAACGGCGCTCTAACCGGAGCGTTTTGAAAACGATTTGTAGACGGAGCGAATTGAAAACGGAACCCTTGGCGGTGTCGTGCGAACACAAGATCCGGCACTTTTTCGCTCCGCTTTAGTACCCAGTTCCTAAATTTTCGGCTCCTAACCAAACGGCTGGCGTATTTTTCAGCGATAGAAAACTTCATTTGTCTTCTCTCTTCTCGACTTCGAAAAGCTTCTGCTAAGAACTTGTGCTGCTGTTTGAACAATTATAACATTATTACAACAATGACTAGGCAGTGTAAATAGGAGAAGATGAAGTCAATAAGGTGAGTTCCTAACGGAAAGACTAAAATTGTAAACCTAGAATGCACCATACACCTTGGGGAATAATATTCTTTGAATTGCTCCTCGTTTCCATTTACTTTTGACGAGATATGGCTATTTAAACAGTGCACAGCACAGTGAAATACTGGATGTACACCAGAAGGTTCCGGTGTCGCGTGAACGCCTTCAAAGCGTCGTTAAATTATGACGGATTCGTGCGAACGTAACCACATTTTACCGTTTATCTTCTACACCGGACTCGTGTGAACGCAGTCTGAAATGTTTCCTTCAAATTCTGGCTTACCAGTATGACACCGAGGCTCCATAAGTCGCATGCCTCATCATAGCCACTCCTTCGCGTGGTCTGTGCAAGCACTTCGGGAGCAGCGTAATGGAGAGTGAAGCACGGTGTCTGCAGTGGTTGGTTGACAACTTTGACTTTAGCAAAACCGAAATCGATTATTTTAATCTCCGCATCTGCTGTGTGGTCGACAAACAGTAAATTCTGGAAAGGAAAAAAAACAACAGAATAAACAACCAAAAACTGATTACACTTTTTAGAATACGAACGGTGTTGGTTCGACAGACAATATTAACGAAAAACTTTAAAATCGAGAACAAATTATGGTATCAAATATTAAACAGAATTCATGGTATAAAATATCGAATTACCAAATATGAAAAAGAAATTATTGTATGGAATATCAAAAGTTTACAAATCATGGTATCAAATATCGAATTAAATTACTGTATTGAATGTCAAACACAAATTATGATAAACAGTATCAATTAAAAAACGGGCAACGAACCAAGACAAATAGCAGTAAATATTTCATCAAAAACAGTTTTTTAAAATATTTCATCAAAAACAGCATTTCATGCCACCCCTCAATCTCGTCCCCAGAGCCCACCTTCCCCTTACCCAGCGGGCGGGAAACGAGAGGCTCTGGGATATTCTTGTTATCCGAAAGAAGAGTAATCATGTTCATCAGCCCAGGGGGGTAGGAAGCTTGATAAACTTAGGGGGGCCAACTCCCACGAGGCGCCACCATGGTTGGCGCCGAGCGTTAAAATTTCGAAAATTTGGAGTCTCTAGATCGTTGGAAATGGCATTTTCAGAGTCTCCTCTACCTCTTTCGTTAGGCCCTTTCATTAATTCTTTCATTATAATTTGTGAGTCTATGCTATCCGTGAGTCAGGGTAATGCAATTTTTTTAAATTCAATTATTTTTTGGGGGGCCGAAAACTATTCCGGTCCCCCTTTATAAAATATTGGGAGGCCGCCCCCCCCGCTTCCTACGCCCCTGCATCAGCCAATGAAATATCGATGTGAAACGGATTATCCCGAGTCTCTCGTTTCCCGGGTGGGGAACGTGGGCTCTGGGAACGAGATTGGCCACCCCCTCTGATTTTAACAATTATTAGTTGGGCTACTGCGGTAAGCCGGTTTTTTTTCTTCATTTTTGCGTCTACGTTGCTATAGCAACAGTAGACGTTATGTACCCGTAAAAACCTATCTGACCGTCTGGCGGAGTATTGTCACTTTTGTGACGTAATAGGTTTTCCTCTATCAGATTCATCGGCGCGCGAAACGTTCGGAGCGAATTTCATAGCCAATATAAGCGAAGGTGTGCCGATGTTTTCCGATGTAGCTATGTGTGTAATGTGATTTAGTGAATATGGCGTCGAGTGCTTTCTGCTTCATTGCTTCGTCCATCTGTCTACGACCGATTGAGTCATTGAAAACGAGTTGTTTCTTTGGATTTCAGGGAGATTTTATCAAGGTAAGGAAGTAATTATAACTTATACTGTGTCACATCATGGATCAACGTTAATCTCTATGGAACTTGTGGAAACATGATGTAAATTGCCTGTTGTACTGGGCTATCTTTTAGGTTGTATATATCAATATCATCAGACTCATGAAATAGTTGTTTAAAAGGAAATATCTTTTTGCAGTTGTTTTACTTTTAACTCAAGGCATTTTGTCCTCAACGTTACTGTATTGAAGCCCGACAGTTACAGACAAAACAGTTTATAGTTTCAAAAATAAATGTAGAAATGATACCCTGATTCATTTTATGGGATTTTAATACTCTAAAAGCCATTGTCGCATTAATATGCGTCAAAATAGTATACACTGAACTGTAAGCTTATATTTTATTAAATGTACAACTGTATATGCTATAAAGCAGTCCAACCAAGCGATCCATTTCTTCAAAAATGGAATCAAATATTAAACACTTAGTAAACGCTCCTACCACGATTATTATTATTAACACTTTTTTGCTTCATAGATACTTATATATACAGTATTCTTCCCTACCTGTAAATGACCGATTTTTTTGTTTTCTGTTTTAGAAATATTGACTGACATGTGTTCATAGCTTGTGACAGTTGTTGCACAGGGATCAATGTGTTAGTGGTGACATTCTGATCAGACGTTATCTGTGTAGTGAATTATCGCATAACTCAAACTAAACAAACTTAAATTATTAAGTGACGTGTGTGTAGTATACACATGCAGTACGTTTAAGCTCGTAAATGTACCACATGCACTACATGTATATATACATGTACAACTCATCAGATCACTTTAACAACATCTCATATGCAAACCTGAAACGCTACCAGTTAGGAATGCTATGACTATGAATTTTAATTTGCAACCTTACTGTAGCTCTCCATCTGACCCTCTGAATGGTTAGAGCACCTAACCAGTCATTAGAAATGTCTGTTATATATCGTGTACGTATGTTGCATTATTACTGAGGAATGTAACTAACATTGAGGAAAATCCTGGATCCATTGTTCATGTAATTGACCGAGGTAAAAAATCTGCCAGTTTTAGTGAGGGCAAACAATCTGTCTCTATTGTTGACTGCAATGATATGCAGACAGGATGTAATCAGTATGTAACTTATTATGACAGTATTATTTCTGCATGTGTATACACATAGTAGAAAATTCTCATGCTAAACTAGTCAAATATCAACAAACTGAAAAGTTCTTAATATATATTTTAGCAAATTAAATTGGCTATTTCCTGATTTGGTATATTGCTATGTCCTCTGTTATATTAATTACACATTTGCACTGCCTGTCAGTCTCTTTGATGATTATTGCAACCAAAGGCCCATTCACATGATCTGATTAACTGGACTATCCTGATGTATGTAGCCCTAAACGTAGACGCATGTACGCATTGCGTGCCTATTTTTTTGGGTGTCATGATTTTGCATTTTTGCAGATTTTACTTCCGCTACTATTCATATTTCCGGTGAGTTGTTAGCCGTGTGACGGAGTGAGGCATGTTGTAAGTTCTTTTCTCCTTTCGCTTTTGGAGGGCTTTCGAATGATATCACTTTTGGCGGGAAACGATGCAATGTCCGTTTTTTCGGTTATTGGGCTGCCACGCCCACAAAAAGTTGAACAGCTTTGCTTTTTGATCAAGGTGTTCTTGCACGCTGTTGGCAGATTTCGAAACTGACTGGCTGACTTTATAGTTTAATAACGATCAGATGTGGCAGACAACTGTCTTGATCGTAAATATGTTCACCACTGTGAAGTATATATCCACCACATTCAGCCTCATTCTCGTCCCCAGAGCCTCTCCCGTGCTGGCGCGCGGAAAAGGCGCTGGGGGAAACCATATATCATCGCGATCTGATTGGTTGTTCAAATTCATAGGCCTATATATAACGGAGCTTGTTTATAAATAAACAGTATTTGAAAAACGAAAACTGACAACGAAGCACAATTCTAATCATAATTCTAAGCCGAATAATTTTATCAAAGCAATCAACCTGTTTCCCCTTATATAATTCAATCAAACACAGAAGACAGACAGCAATTTGAAACCGATAGACGATCGACCGCACACTGCAGGCTGTTCGTGCATGGTACATATTAAGAATCTCATTGAAATATGCAAGTCAAATATAAACGAACAGTACAACAAATTAAAGAGAACTACCTTCACTAAAAGAGGCCGTAAATGCGAAGAAATTCCGACGCGGCTCTACTGCCAAGCTCTGAAGCGAACCCGTATTAAAATTTTAATGTCTTCTGTCCCGCCGAGTAAACGCGGCGATGATCCACACTTGACAAATACCTTCTTCGAACGGATGTACCATAATCACAACTGTTCTAAAGTCAAACGAGTTAATACGAGGCAGCCAAACCGCCAGAATCGAAAACGAAAGGAAAACTTATATTCCAAACAACTGTCGATGATCTCGTGTCCAAGTCCCAAACTGGCGAATTTAAACGCATGCGCTTTTGAAAGAACACCAAAGAATGTTGTAAAAAAATTGGCAAAACTGGGCACGGAATAAATTTGCATAATTAACTACCATTGTTAATGGCCATGGCTATTTCCGAAGATTTTGAAGGCCACTGAAGACTTGTGACATATGAATCCTAGCTTAAAAATGAAGGAATTGTTGAAAAAAGTAATTACGGTTGAACTTTGTCAACTTCCGGCCAGAATAATCAACGAAAATGCACTTTAGTCTACCCAGAGACTCTTGGGTTTATACTTTTTCGGTTTCCACAACAACCGAAACTTGAATTATGCTACATTATAGCCTATAATTTAACAAAATTAAATCTCATTAACTCTTGGTCACTCAGTTGACAGTCTTTGATAGCTAGATAAACCAAAAAACAATAAGAAAAACCTGTACTTTCCTGACCATCGAGAATTTGCTTTTGTTCGGCAGATATTTTTTCCTTCAATTCCTTTTTGTCGATAAAAATATTATTGGCAGAAGGTCGGTAATTCTAAAACATATTGGTTTCTTCATTGTCATGATCTGTAAGAAAGTTTAGACCGAATTTCCTCGTGGGTCACAGTGTTAAAAGAACTTGGACGTACGTTTGTTGAATAGCGGCCGGAAAAAATTTGTAGGCCCTCTCAAAACTATCGCCTCTAGGGCCTAGTCTCGCTGTGCATAATGGGATCGGTCGCCATTTTGTTTACAGGATCTGGCAGGCCTTCTCAAAAGTGTGACCTGTCCATGATGCAATGAGGGCCTGCGGAGGAGGCAGGAGGAGACCTCCACACTTTGCCAGTAAATTAGAACTCGCCGAATAGCACGACGTTGCAACTCACAAAACTAAATTTCGGGAGTAAATTCGACATCGATTCTTGTACCTCCGGTTTAATGTCTCTATGGACAACTCCCTTGGAGTGCATGTAAGCCACGGCAGAAACTATCTTTCTCATTAGAGAGCTTGCTTCAGCTTCTGTGAATTTCTTCTTTTGTCGAATTCTGTCGAATAGTTCTCCGCCTTGTAAGTATTCCAACACCAAATACAGGTGTAACTAGGCAACGAAACAGTGTAAACAATATTAATAATATACTATTTCAATCAATCAATCAATCAATCAATCAATCAATCAATCAATCAATCAATC
>OZ036002.1:10824698-10847198 GCA_964035015.1 Corallium rubrum
ATTTGGCCAATTTCTAGAACCTGTTTGCAAAGATTGCTATGGCTAACACTATGGATAGTGGCGCTTTCAGTCGTCGAAGTAAGCCAACGTTTTTTAGTTATAACTGTTCCTTAGTCCATACTGAAGTCAAATGGAGTCGGGCAAAGAAGAAATATGTCACCATTTAAGCAAAATTTGAATTATTATGTGGTCTCCTTATTATTTACTGTTGAGAATCTCCATTATTATGGTCCTTAATACGCACGCGCGCCACCATCTTGTCCCAAATTTCTGGTAATGTTTTTACTCGTCACAAAGGGAACCCACACTCACCTCTTACTAATAACTTTAACAGCATAATGGATGCCCGTCTTCATATTAATGCATTTTCTGTGGAATATGAAAAACTTACGAAATGAAACACGGCAAAAAGAAAATATTTTAAAGCACGAAATTTCATTGCCAACTCTGTCTTTATATACCTGCATGTTGAAAAGCTTCCATCTCCAAGGATTTCATCGGTCACCATGTAGTTTTGAAAGAATGGCGACTCCTACAAAGAACAGTCAGCAACTTAGGTCCCGTTCACACTACATTTATTTAAAAATCTTTATACACGGTAACCTATTCAATGGGTATAAAAATAGTTGTTTTTCAAAGGTCCATGTTTACAGAAATAAGTAGTAAATTAATCTAAACTATATACTAAACTAGCCTATGTTACACATTAAAAATTTATTACATCTACTTAAAATTACCGATTCTATCTAAAAACAATCAGATATTTGTACATTTACATGTAAAGATATTATACTTTAATAAGAGTACTTAGAAGTTACAACATCTTTCTTCTATTGGCTGTGCATTCCAGAGCGTGGCACCTCTGTAACCGAAGCTCCTTTTCATTGCATTGGTATTAGGTTTTGGTAGCGACAGAACACAATTAGCTATTACTTCTTTGGTGGTGACTGTCTCGATTCGATATTGAGAAAAGGTGGGATAAATTGTATAAATTTGATCTACCAACTATTTTATTGACAAGAGATAACATTTGTTTTTCCCTTCGAGACTGTAAATCATCCCACCCAAGTTTTATTCGAGTATTCGTAGCTGACATGTCGTAGCGGTCGCCTGTAATTATGCGAGCTTTTGCAATCGATACCGGATAGCCTATACCGGATAGCTTTTGTGCCAGCAAGAAAACCATACCAGATAGGCCTTCTGTACACACACAAAACGTTGCGCCGCTCCGATCTTGAAAGAGGTACATCTTTTATCGGATAGGTTTTTGTGCTGTTTCAGCTCCAGTGTGAGGGGAATTCAAAAGCGTTTCGGAAGTAAATAAATAGAATAGAGCGCGGTGATTGGTTGTATCGTACGGCATAATTATTTGCCGTTTCGTGCCGAGTCTGTTCACATTATACCGGATAGGTTTCGGTGCCGGCACGAAAACCTATGCGGTATAGTGTGAACAGGGCCCAAGTACACAGAAATTGAGGTCAGTATTATCTTTTATTGTATGGCTGGGTTCGTTTTTCGGTCCGTACGCAAAACGACGCATGCTGGTTGGTTCTCGGGATCTTACGATATTGTTTTTCGTGTCAACACGCTTTTTCTCGGACCGGTCCGTTTTGGCGGGAAAATTTCTGAGTTGATTTGAATACAAAAGAGAACTACATGTCCTGGAACACTACTGCAGGTTTTCTTTACATTTGTTTGCCAAAAAAGATGACAAATGAAAGCCGAACTGGTGTAAACAAGAAGCGCCAACGCCAAAGACGAAAAAAGCATTCAAAACTTAAAAATAAAATAAACGAATAGTCTTATAATAAATTCCTTATTAACCTCGGTTTCATTGCACAGCTCGCTCTTGTATCGCTCCTTCTGTACGAAAACCTCAGGCAAATCCTTTTCCGTACAGACCTACTCTCCGTTAACATGTCTTTAGTAACTACTTAATAACCGAGAGTGAGGTCTTTACGGTACTTGCTTTGTTGACCGAGCGATGGCGAGGTTAATACGTTCAAGGTCGAGGTTTGATATTTTACCGTAAAGATCGAACGGTCGAGGTTATTAAGTAGTTTATTATATGGCACTTTTTATTTCAAAATCAATCCCGTATTTCTTGGTCTTCGCTTCCTTTAACTTCGCCAAAACACCGGACTAGCGTTATTTTCTGTTGTTTCTTTCTCGTCTGGTTACTAAAATTTACTTTTATAATGTTCATTGTCATTTATTTCATTTATTTTCGTCGTTTGTGCAGCAATAACTTTCTTATTAGGATTTTTTGTTTGTTTCCAATCGTATGGTATTAACAATTGTCATAATGCCCGCGGGCATTATGGAGAAATCTCACCACGTCAGCAACCAATCACAGAGCGTGATTTTACCGGAAGTAATTCGTGCCATATAATAACAACACATAAAGCAACTTTATTTTCTGAGGATAACATATGTATAGGTTATATACCGAGAACGCGGGATATAAGTCATATATTGACCCGAGGGGCCGAAGGTCCCGAGGGTCAATATATGACTTATATCCCAAGTTCGAGGTATATAACCGACTTATATCACGATTGAGGAGGTTTTCGAACACGGTTTCGTCAATTTCGAAGAGTTTCGATCAAGATTTTTCGAGTTTTGTCGACAACTTTTATCTAATTATTTATGCACGGGATATAACCTGTATATACACCGCGGTACATCAAAGAAAACCGACTCAATCGTGATATAAGAACTGTTGTTATATAGCTAGAGTTTCACTGGATACAACGATGACTGTCATTGGTTGGTTTGTGGTCACATGACCTTAGCTAAATTTCAATGTCTACCGAACGGGCAATAATTGGGAACTTATTGCCTGCTCGGTCAATAAGTTTTCAATTGTTGCCCACTTGCCCGCTAGAACTTTGAACTCTTCACGGCATCCTATAAACAAAAGCTTGTTTGGTACGAAAAAAATAATATTTATAGGCCTTCAAAGCATGTGTGAAGATTAACTGGAGAAAGGTATTGCTGTTCTTTTGTTCTGAGACTCCTATTTGTTTGTTTGAAGTGAAATTACGGAGCCAGGCGAAATGTTTTGGTAAGTCTTAGCGTTTGTCTTTCGTGTACTTTCCCTTGATAAACGTCCAAATTATTCAGCGAAACTCAAGCTATATAACAAAACACTTAATGTCTGATCCCTCGATAAACAGTTAGTTTTGTTTTCCCTCGAGTCTCGATGTTTCCCTCGACTTCGTCTCGGAAAATATCAAGATTCTCGGGAAAACAAAACTAACTGTTTCCCTCGGGAGCAGACATTAAGTGTATAATAATCGTCTGATAACCCAATTAATTGCCCTCACTCCTCAATGACAAATGAAACTAGTGAGGAGTCTCGACCAATAAGCAACAAGCGTGAAACTTGAATGTATAATGCATATATGTTAGTAGTTTAATACCTCAAAAAACGAAGCTTGTTTAATTGCTGCAGACAAAGGTCGACTTTCATAAGTTGTTTTGAGACAATCATCTGAGTTGGTAGTTTCTCCATAAACAATTGAAGGTGCGACGTACGAGTATCCCTGTTAAAAAAACACACATAAAACGATGAATAATATAAGAATTTGGAAACTGTTAAAACCTACTCCTTTTGTTACAAATGTTATAGTTAACACTTATATACTGGCGCCGAGGGAAACAGTGTGTTTTGTGGCCCTGAGACTGCCGTTGTTTCCCGAGACGAAGCCGAGGGCAACAACGAGCAGTCGAGGGGTAACAAAACACACTGTTTTCCCGAGGTACCAGTAAATAAGTGTTTTGTTATATATCAAGTGTTAAACGACAACACAAATGTTGAGTAAAATCTTCAGACATTTAGTGAAATCTTCAGTTTTTAATGAAAGAAATTGGAGAAAACAAAGACAAACTGAACCTGACCATCTACTTCCGGTTTTGATATTTTTCCCTAGGGAAAAATAAATGTAATGATACCCACTGCCATGGGTTACGCAGGAAATATCACGATTTTCGGACCACCACGCGAAGACCGCTCGCCCAATCAGAGAGCTAGAAAAAACGGACTTTGACACTTGATATATAACAATATGACCTATAGCATGATTTATTTGAAGTACTACATACTTGAGCCTGCGATCACAGCCATCATTATAGAGTTCACTGGACATCATACAATTATATATAAGGTAGCCATTTTGTAGTTAGATTCAGACACCAACCACGTTTTCATAGCGTTTTCATATTGTTTCAGGTAATGAGACCATTGTTTTTGGCTTCCCTGAGGACTGAGAACAATATAAAAACGTTGTGGGTTCGAGTCCCGCTTAGAGCTCAGAGTTTTTCTGAGTATTACTAACTAACACAGCTTGTACAGCAAACAACTGACAATTAATATAAAAACGCTATGGAAACGCATACGTGTGGACATGGCCTCATTCTGTTGTATTAGTACTGTACATTTAAAGTGCCAATGCAGCGAAAATTAAGTTTGTCTAGTTTGAAAGAACATCGAAAATGACAAAGTAACATCTTTTGTAGAATTTCGTTTCCTTGCTTCATTCGTGAGATATTATACACTTGTTGACTGGTGCCGAGGGAAACATCGAGTTTTACGGACCCAAAGGCTTCAATGTCATTTTACCCGATGGTGACATTGAAGCCTGAGGGACCGTAAAACTCGATGTTTCTCGAGGCAAAAGTCAACAAGCGTTTTGTTATATACCAAAGACTTTTAAAATACAAAATATTTTACCAAGTTGACTCGAAACTTGCAAAAGGCAAAAAGACTTACCAAAACACTTTGACTTTGTCTTCGTAATTTCAATTCAACTAAACAAACACACCAGACTCAACAAGTACAAAGAACAGCTTTAAAAGTATCCAGGTTTTCTTCAGACCTACTTTCAAGATGTGTTTAGATATTCTTTCCTTTGGAAAGTGGACTATTTCATAGCAAACAAGCTCGAAACAGCTCTTGTTTTCAAAATGTTCCAAAAAGTCCAAAGTTCTTGATCTGATGCAATAATCATTGTGTATTCACGTGAACAACGCATGATTAAAGCTGACGTCAGAGGGAAACATTGCACTGTTTCCTTCTTCATTGTTGACGTCAGAGGGAAACAGTGCAATGTTTCCATCAGCAGAAAGAAACATTGAGTTTGTTGAACAACACGTGACCATGATTTGACCAATAGGATTTCATCTTTGGCAAACGAAAGTCTTTGGTATATAACAATCAGGTTTGTTTGATATGCAAATGAACTACTTATGATATCACACTGCATAATGACTTTTTAGAAAAGTATGATTTTCTTTGAGAGTACTTATCGAAACGGTACTTAAAAAATTTTCACGTACATGCATGTAGCCATGTCTGGTCACTAAACGTGCGTAGTTGTGTGTAAAATATTTGGAGCTTGTGTGTAAAATATTTGAAATAAAAGTCATTATGCAGTGTGATGTCATAAGTGGGTCACTTGCATATCAAACAAACCTGAATATCTCAAGAATGAAGCAAGGAAACGAAATTCTACAAAAGATGTTACTTTGTCATTTTCGATGTTCTTTCAAACTACACAAACTTAATTTTCGCTGCATTAAAGCTCACGAGAACACATAACAACAAAGTGAAAAATTTCGATTAGGATTACAAAGTAACTACTGTACATTATTACAAGCACCATTCATTTCGTACCCTAAAAACCCGGTCAGTATTATTTGGTATCGAAGCTGGTGAATAGTGGGGACTCATTCCTGTAAATTCCACAGAGAAATTACTGACATCTAACTCATCCATAATGTGAGGAATGAATGGTACAGGAACCTTACGATGGTAGACACTGTCCCAGTTTAAGTTCTAAGGAAATATAAATAGGTACATGTGAATAAATATGTGAAGTAAAGCAGTGCAATGGCATGTTGTTTGTAGTACATATTAGTACGGTGCAGTACGGGCATGTGGTGTAGTGTGGTGCAGTATAGTGTGGTAATGTGATGCAGAGCAGTGGTGTGGTGTGTGGTGCAGTGTGGACTGACTGTGGTACAATGCAGTGGTGTAGTGTGATGAAGAGCAATGGTGTAGTGTGATGCAGAGCAGTGGTGTAGTGTGGTACAGTGCAGTGGTGTAGTGTGATGCAGTGTGGTGCAGAGCAGTGGTGTAGTGTGATGCAGTGTGGTGCAGAGCAGTGGTGTAGTGTGATGCAGTGTGGTGCAGAGCAGTGGTGCAGTGTGATGCAGTGTAGTGTGGTGCAGTGCAGTGCAGTGCAGTGCAGTGCAGTGCAGTGCAGTGCAGTGCAGTGCAGTGCAGTGCAGTGCAGTGCAGTGCAGTGCAGTGCAGTGCAGTGCAGTGCAGTGTAGTGTAGTGCAGTGCAGTGTGGTGCAGAGCAGTGGTGTAGTGTGATGCAGTGTGGTGCAGTGCAGTGATACAGTGTGATGCAGTGTAGTGTGGTGCAGTGCAGTGCAGTGCCGTGCAGTGGTGTAGTGTGATGCAGTGTGGTGCAATGCAGTGTAGTGATGTAGTGTGATGCAGTGTAGTGTGGTGCAGTGCAGTGCAGTGCAGTGCAGTGCAGTGCAGTGCAGTGCAGTGCAGTGCAGTGCAGTGCAGTGCAGTGCAGTGCAGTGCAGTGCAGTGCAGTGTGGTGTAGTGCAGAGCAGTGGTGTAGTGTGATGCAGTGTGGTGCAGTGCAGTGCAGTGATGTAGTGTGATGCAGTGTAGTGTGGTGCAGTGCAGTGCAGTGTGGTGCAGTGCAATGGTGTAGTGCAGTGCAGTGTGGTGCAGTGTGGACTGTGGTGCAATGCAGTGGTGTAGTGTGGTGCAGTGCAATGGTGTAGTGTGGTGCAGTGCAATGGTGTAGTGTGGTGCAGTGCAATGGTGTAGTGTGGTGCAGAGCAATGGTGTAGTGTAGTGCAGAGCAGTGGTGTAATGTGGTGCAGAGCAGTGGTGTAGTGTAGTGCAGAGCAATGGTGTAATGTGGTGTGGTGCAGTGGTGTAGTGTGGTGCAGAGCAATGGTGTAGTGTGGTGTGGTGCAGTGCAATGGTGTAGTGTGGTGCAGAGCAATGGTGTAGTGTGGTGTGGTGCAGTGGTGTAGTGTGGTGCAGAGCAATGGTGTAGTGTGGTGCAGAGCAATGGTGTAGTGTGGTGCAGTGCAATGGTGTAGTGTGGTGCAGTGCAATGGTGTAGTGTGGTGCAGTGCAATGGTGTAGTGTGGTGCAGAGCAATGGTGTAGTGTCGTGCAGAGCAGTGGTGTAATGTGGTGCAGAGCAATGGTGTAGTGTGGTGCAGTGCAATGGTGTAGTGTAGTGTGGTGCAGTGCAATGGTGTAGTGTGGTGCAGAGCAATGGTGTAGTGTGGTGCAGAGCAATGGTGTAGTGTGGTGCAGAGCAATGGTGTAGTGTGGTGCAGTGCAATGGTGTAGTGTGGTGCAGAGCAATGGTGTAGTGTGGTGCAGAGCAATGGTGTAGTGTGGTGCAGAGCAATGGTGTAGTGTAGTGCAGAGCAGTGGTGTAATGTGGTGCAGAGCAGTGGTGTAGTGTGGTGTGGTGCAGTGCAATGGTGTAGTGTGGTGCAGTGCAATGGTGTAGTGTGGTGCAGTGCAATGGTGTAGTGTAGTGCAGAGCAGTGGTGTAATGTGGTGCAGAGCAGTGGTGTAGTGTGGTGCAGAGCAATGGTGTAGTGTGGTGTGGTGCAGAGCAATGGTGTAGTGTGGTGTGGTGCAGTGCAATGGTGTAGTGTGGTGCAGAGCAGTGGTGTAGTGTGGTGCAGTGCAATGGTGTAGTGTGGTGCAGTGCAATGGTGTAGTGTGGTGCAGTGCAATGGTGTAGTGTGGTGCAGAGCAGTGGTGTAGTGTGGTGCAGTGCAATGGTGTAGTGTGGTGCAGTGCAATGGTGTAGTGTGGTGCAGTGCAATGGTGTAGTGTGGTGCAGTGCAATGGTGTAGTGTGGTGCAGAGCAATGGTGTAGTGTGGTGCAGTGCAATGGTGTAGTGTGGTGCAGAGCAATGATGTAGTGTAGTGCAGAGCAGTGGTGTAATGTGGTGCAGAGCAGTGGTGTAGTGTGGTGCAGAGCAATGGTGTAGTGTGGTGTGGTGCAGTGCAATGGTGTGGTGTGGTGCAGTGCAATGGTGTAGTGTGGTGCAGAGCAATGGTGTAGTGTGGTGTGGTGTGGTGCAGTGCAATGGCGTGGTGTGATGCAGAGCAGTGGTGTAGTGTGGTGCAGTGCAATGGTGTAGTGTGGTGCAGTGCAATGGTGTAGTGTGGTGCAGAGCAGTGGTGTAGTGTGGTGCAGTGCAATGATGTAGTGTGGTGCAGTGCAATGGTGTAGTGTGGTGCAGTGCAATGGTGTAGTGTGGTGCAGTGCAATGGTGTAGTGTGGTGCAGAGCAATGATGTAGTGTGGTGCAGTGCAATGGTGTAGTGTGGTGCAGAGCAATGGTGTAGTGTAGTGCAGAGCAGTGGTGTAATGTGGTGCAGAGCAGTGGTGTAGTGTGGTGCAGAGCAATGGTGTAGTGTGGTGTGGTGCAGTGCAATGGTGTAGTGTGGTGCAGAGCAATGGTGTAGTGTGGTGTGGTGTGGTGCAGTGGTGTAGTGTGGTGCAGAGCAATGGTGTAGTGTAGTGCAGAGCAGTGGTGTAATGTGGTGCAGAGCAATGGTGTAGTGTGGTGCAGAGCAATGGTGTAGTGTGGTGTGGTGCAGTGCAATGGTGTAGTGTGGTGCAGAGCAATGGTGTAGTGTGGTGTGGTGCAGTGCAATGGTGTAGTGTAGTGCAGAGCAGTGGTGTAGTGTGGTGCAGAGCAATGGTGTAGTGTGGTGCAGTGCAATGGTGTAGTGTGGTGCAGAGCAATGGTGTAGTGTGGTGTGGTGCAGTGCAGTGGTGTAGTGTGGTGCAGAGCAGTGGTGTAGTGTGGTGCAGAGCAGTGGTGTAGTGTGGTGCAGAGCAATGGTGTAGTATGGTGCAGAGCAATGGTGTAGTGTGGTGCAGAGCAGTGGTGTAGTGTGGTGCAGAGCAATGGTGTAGTATGGTGCAGAGCAGTGGTGTAGTGTGGTGCAGTGCAGTGGTGAAGTGTGGTGCAGAGCAATGGTGTAGTATGGTGCAGAGCAATGGTGTAGTATGGTGCAGAGCAATGGTGTAGTGTGGTGCAGAGCAATGATGTAGTATGGTGCAGAGCAATGGTGTAGTGTGGTGCAGAGCAATGATGTAGTATGGTGCAGAGCAATGGTGTAGTACATCCTCGTTCTCAGCACCACCTCGGTACACTGGGAAATCGGAGGCCCTGGTCAGATGAAAACGATTGAAGTGTGTGATTGGCTGGATGAAGGCTATTGTCGAAAACAGGAAGTGGGCAAATATATTTTCAACTGTCAAACAACGGTGTGAATAGAGTGAAGATTATCGCTCAGATAACACTGGAAAAGTCTACAAATAAAGCCAGCAAAGTAGGACTCCTAAAGCAAGTTGGAATTGCGAGGGGTTTCATCATGTGACTCTCAAAATCGAACGATTTTAGACATAGCGTGACTCGGTGATTCATTCGTTGGCGATGGCAAATTATGTTCGTAAACAACCTACCTTTGAATAGCATTTCGGTAGGCGAAATTGTATTATTTTGTTCAGCTGGAAGAACAGTAAACACCAAACCTTTCGGACGTCATAATAAAGCAGCTTTTCTTCAAATATCTGAGTTTATCTTGTTTGTTTCGTTATATTATGTCCATGCTCGCACCCAGGGCAATGTGATATATTCAATGACTCAATGTCCTAGAATCTAGGACATACGGTTTTCATCTGACCAGGGCCTCCGATTTCCCAGTGTACTGAGGAGGCGCTGGGAACGAGGATGTGGTGTAGTATGGTGCAGAGCAATGGTTTGGTGTGGTGCAGTGCAGTGGTGAAGTGTGGTGCAGAGCAGTGATGTAGTGTCGTGCAGAGCAATGGTGTAGTGTAGTGCAGTGCAGTGATGTAATGTGGTGCAGAGCAGTGGTGTAATGTGGTGTAGTGTGGAGCAGTGAAATGTGAACTGTGGTATATTTTCTATGTAACACTAATTTCAGTCTTTAATAATTATCAAAAACAGTACCTTGAAGAAAACATGCTTTTTAATCTCATTAGCATTCGTAGAACCACTACCAATTCGTGCACTAGGATCCTTACACAGTAATCTCAACACCAAGTCCTTAGCTTCCTTGGAAAATGATGATGGAATGGGAGGGTTTTTACTAGTGATTCGCCTAGGAGTAAAAAGTAATTCACAGCTTCAGTTGGTCAGTAATAGTAAAATTGTTAGTTTGCTAGAAATTACAGAGTCTAATGCTATGATCCACTGTTACTCTGGTGCTCTCTCAAATTCAATTTAAATTTGGTGTAAATATTTAACATGACTGTACATTCTTGGCAAAGATGCAAAGTTGCAAACCCTCCTGATATAAGACTTAGACAGTCTATACTACTGATGATGTATGTATGTATGTATGTATATATATATATATATATATATATATATATATATATATATATATATATATTTGTGAAATTCATTACTAATTCATGAGTTTTGCAGCCAATCCAATTTCAGAAATTACGTCACATGTTACCCCTGTAAACCCCATACAAACTAAAACCAATGATGCTAATTAGTTACAACCACTAGTGGATGTATACTCTTCTGATACAACCACTAGTGCTTGTAACTAATTAGCAAATTAGCATCTCAATATCCCAAAGGGATTTTTACTATTTATTCATTTCACAAGTTGTTTACAAACACTCGCGTCCTTGTTATATTGAATATACAATCACTCGCCTTCGGCTCGTGATTGTATATTCAATACAACACGGCCGCTCGTGTTGTAAACATTACATAATATATATATATATATATATATATATATATATATATATATATATATATATATATATATATATATTATTATACTCACTTTGAGATTTCTGACTGGCTGTTTTTCTCACCATCAACAGTAAAAGGTGAAGCACCAGTAAGAAGTTCATACATTAGAACACCAAGACTCCACCAGTCCACAGCCTAAAACCAACATTAAAATAGCAATGTGACTTAATTCACTACTAACTGTTCATAACATTTGATTTATAAATGCTACATAAAAGTGTTTCACCAGGAGTTCTCAACTAAATTTCCACACAACGGTGACAACGCCTAAATGCTGTATTTGCTCTATTTAATCCAGTGACACAATCATCCCAATATACGGTGTAGCCTTGCTACAACATGGTAGTTGGGGTAAATGACATGATTTATTTTATCTGAAAATGATATTTTCCAAATTGTGAGCAAGGGAAATTCATAATCCTTTACATCATGTGTCTCGCAATTTTGTCAGACTATTAAATATTACTATTAAGTATTTATGTGGATAATATAAATATTAATAAAACCACGATGCAGTAACTGAAAGGAGAGACATGTTTGAGAATACTACATGTTTAGTAATAAGGACCTGGTGGAACACTTGTTGGATATATTGGGAAAATCTAGTCTATCACAACACACAACCACACTTTACTTAAACAATGAACATTTAAGCTATATTTATATACATGTTAGGGCATGATTATTCAAGTTGTGCAAAAAAACGATGCACACTATAGAGGCCCTGTTAGGGGGGGTGCACATGCCGCCAGTCTGAACTTCAAAACTTGTCATGTTGCAATTTTAGGTCATTTTAGGACTTGGTCATGTCCCTGTCGTTATTTCAGCTTCATTTTTTTACTACTCTCCATTCGCTGTTGCAATTTTAGTCAACTTTGGTTTCGTTTGTCACCATTTCAGCTCTCGCATGTCGCTGATTTAACGCAATGTCGGCTGTCGGAATTTACCCTAACAGGGCCTCACTATAGCGAGGCTCCACTGTATAGGAGTCTTTAGGAACATTTATTCGTATTGTGTTTCTTATCATGTGGAGCAATTAAAAGTTTCAAATACAATCCCTTGCAAAAAAGTCTAGTATTAATTTAAGGTTGACCTATAGAGTATCAGTCTATAAACCAACCTATAGGATCCTTATGCTGTAGGTTTCTATAGGCAATTGGAACATTTCCTTTAGGTTGCCTATAGATACCAAAGTACAGACTTTTTTGTAAGGGTGTTACAAACAACAGAGTTACAATATTATATATCCAAAACCTTTTCAATAATTAATTGACTGTACCGAAAATGATGGTGACTTGTATATAAATTTAACCACAACCTTTGCGTGCAGTAAATATTGTTTCTTGCAGAATTATTGGAAGATATGGTTTTAAAATGATTAACGTTTGTAGGAAAGAAGTTCTTGCTTACTGAATCCATCTTAGCGTGATAAACAATGTTTAGTTGTTATTTAAGGCAGCTGATTTGAGCTAGGCCACAAAGCAAATGTAATGCCACCATCTTTTTCAGTACAGTGAAACCTGAGTTTTGCAACCCCCATGTTTTACGACCACCTGTCATATACGATCACTTTTTCTGGCATGGACAATTTGTACTTGAAATATACCTGCAATGAGCGACCACCTGCCTTACGTGACCAGTAACCAGTTTTTTGTGTCCCAAACAAGATATTTACCTGTTATGAGCAACCATCTCAATGTAAAACTGCCGAAATACGTTAAAGAAATACCCATTTTTTCGTAGTTGCAAAAACAAGAAACCAGAAGTGTTGCACAATTGCTGTGTTACTGCATTTTAGTCTTGTTTTGCTTCTCTTTTGAGCATTATTTGATGAAAATAATTCGACACTTGTGGCGCTGCCAAAATGGCTGCTATGACATCACAACACTATGTACAATCAACTGTAATTTACAACCACTTTTACCGTAAAAGTGGTTGTAAATGACAGTTGAGTTTTACCTGGCAACAGGGGTGGTTGTAAAACTCAGGTTCTATACTGTACCATCAATTTATTGTGCCAACCCCAATGATGTACAGTACAAGTTATCTATCTTTGATGTATGTTGTTGATTATTGAGGGTTCTCTCTTTGACGAGTAACATTGTCTGCCATGAGAGTATTAAACAATATATATAAACTCTACAATCATTTTAGCAATACTGGGACATTTTAAAAGTCATTAAACTAACTTCAAATATCAAATACACTTATAATATTAACTTAACCGTGACTTTTTTCAGTTATAGAAGTTATGTTGCTCATTTTAAGCGCCATCATATAATTACTTGTGAGAACAATTTTATCATACCTTGTCATGTCCATTATCATCCCCATTTACCACCTCAGGAGCCATGTACTCAATAGTCCCACAGAATGAGTATGTTCTTTTGTCCTATTGAATCCAGAAACAAAATTAAATATTCTGACAGTATATACTCAACCTTTGAAACCAGAGTAGAAACTCGGCTACTTTTATTTGCATTTTTGTAAAAATTCTTAACTGCCACAGTGAGTACTTTTTGTGGCTGAAGTTTTTATGACCTGATACCAGTGGCTTCCTTGGTGTCAACCTTTTCTGTCAGGGGGGACCCTTGTCCTTGGGCTAAGGCCCATAAGAAGGCAATACCTGCAAGGCTGCAAGCGGATACAGTTTACTGTGGATTTAGGTTGAGTGTTTAATGACAATAATTGTCGCATTACCGTATTTTCTGGGCGATATAACCTGCACAACGTATAACCCGCACAGCAACAAAAATGTCACTTTTGGAAAAATAAATCAGTGAAGAAGAAATACAGGTCAGTCTGGTGTGCTCCTTTGATTTGGGACCACAAAATGTTAAATCCTTGGTCTCCAGTCTTTGTGATGGCATCAACTTAAGAATTCAACAGATTACCCGCACCACCCTATTACCCGCACTAATTATGTTTCCTTTTATCACCCAGAAAATATGGTAGTTGCAACTGATTACCCTTCTAGGCAAAATGTCAGATGTTGCGCGGGAGGCCTTAAGAACAAGTTCTTATTAAATTAACATGCAACACAGATACTTTTGACAGAACATTGAAAGTCCTGCCCAGCAACATCTGACACTTTGCCTGGAAACATCTTAATCAACTGTTGCAACTACGTAATGTGCCAATTGTTTTCGTTAAATGCTCAACCTGAATCCACTGTAGTGTCATGACAAGTGTATCTTTTTGTGGTGTATCTTTTTGTGGTGTATCTTTGTGGGACAGAGTGCCAGGTGTGGAACTGAGAGCTAGAAAAAAGGGGGATTGAGTTGGTGACTGATGTTGAGGCAGAACCGATTGAGATGGCTAGAAGATGTATTACAGAAAAAACTTTCTGGCCAATCCAACAATTATCAATTATTGGACAAGTCTGATTAAAATATCATGATTTGTCAGTGGTGAGCTACCAGTTATTTGCTGATGCTGAAGGCAGAGGCAAATAACTGGGAGTGAGACACTGACAAATCATGATATTGTGTGATACATGAGTTCAATAATTGTTTTATCATTCATAAAATTGTTAAAAATTTGAAATGCCTGAAGTTAGAGATAACCATTCTTTTCTCTATCTTTGAAGTCTTTTTATCTCACTAAATCTTCCTTTATTTCTTTTCTGAAATATTTGTACTTTGTCTTATGGCTTGTCCTTGCCACAGGGAGCCCATCTTGGCAGCATGTAGGCACTGTGGCGGACTCGAAAGACACGCGGGCGACTGTGGCAGGGGATTTTAAGAAAAAAACGGCTACCGGAAGCGAGGAAAAAACAGGGGAAAGGGGGGGAGGGAGAGGAAAAAATATAAGGGATGAAACAACCAAACGTTCAACGTGGAATATGTTCTGCAAGTAGCCAGGACATCTCGTATCGTCAGGAGCCATCGTTAGAATACTGAAACCTACTGAAACTCAGAGTGCAATAAATCAATGATCCTGAGACTCCCCGCTTTATCCGAAAAGCTTATCGTAGGATTTCATAGCTATCCGAAGTGTTGATGATGATGTAGTGTTCTAGCTACTTGCAGAACACATCTCCCAAAAATACGATATGTAATTTAGCTGCAAAATCACGGCTAAAAGTTGAGATTTTGCATCATTTTGATTTATATTTTGATAAATGAATCATTATCACAACTACTTTGCTCAATTGCCTTACAATTTTAATAGTAAATAACCTATAGGCGCTTAAAACGATGTTCAAAACAAGGAAGAATTCGTGTTTCATCCCTTTATTATTTTCCTAAACACACCACGATCGAGTGTGCCACTGGGTGCCCATGCTCTGCCAAGATGGGCTCCCTGTGTCCTTGCTTCCAAATACTCTCAATTACCTCCTTGGACAGCTGAGGAAAACTAGCCTCCATGTTTGAAAACAAGTGTATAAAAATTATTTGCAGCAACTATCCCTAGTGTGCATACTCCACAAATTATTTGCAGCAGTTTTGCAGCAGGAGATTATTTGCCCTCAGTTATTTGCAGGTGAATTAACCAATCAAAATTTGGGATAGAGACGAATTGAAATGATAAATGTTGTTTAATTTCATTTCTATCCCGCACTCTGATTGGTTAATTCACCTGCAAATAACTGAGTGTAAATAATTTTCTGCTGCAAATAATTTTCAGAGCATGCATACTAGTGATAGCACTGCTGACTGCAAATAATTTCTATAAACATGGTGGTGATAGCCACTAGTTTTTCTCAGCTGTCCGAGGAAGTAATCGAGGGTGTTTGGAAGCATCTATAGCGACAATATACTTCAGAAAAGAAATATTTAAAAGAAAGATTTAGTGAGATAAAAAGCAAGACTCATACCAACAAAAAGTAAGTTTTACGAACATTTTAGTATGCTGAAGACAGAGAGAAGAATGGCGATCTCTGAATCTCTATTACAGTAACTTAATTCAGGCATTTCAAATTTTTAACTATTTTATGAATGATAAATCAATTATTGAACTTATCTATTGCAAAATACCATAATTTGTCAGTGTCTCGATACCAGTTATTTGCCCCTGCTGTCAGCATTGACAAATAACTAGTAGCTTGCCACTGAAAAATTATGATATTTTGCTCAGACTCGTCCAATAATTGATAATTGTTCTTCTTACTTTGTAAAATTACAAGAATTTTAGAACAAGGTTACTGTATGCCCAGGCACAATTATATTGGGTTTAGTTTGAAACAGGTGATTTTGGTTTTAAACTTTAGCCAATTTTATAAACTATATACTGTATTACATTAAAAAGCCACGAAAATCTGAATTACTAGACAACACAAAATTGAAACACTCACCACATCACCTGAATCAAAGTCCTTACTCAGACCAAAGTCTGTCAACACAACATGGCCCTGAGCATCAAGCAGTATGTTTTCCAACTTTATATCACGGTAGATAATTCCCAGCTGTGAAATAACACAACAACACACAATCTGTATTATTTATAGTAACCCGGTGTATAATTAGCCGAGAGATAGCAGCTAATATACGGTGAAAACAAAATCCAAGCTTCTCTGAGTAGAACCAGAGGCGCAACAGTACACTGTAATGTCCCATATTACATGTAAATTCACACAAATCTGTCAGTAGTCGTGAATATTAAAAACGGTAAATATAAGCACAATGTATTTATATATCTCTCAGCTCGATTCGTAAACAGACTGACCACCCGGGAGGGCGGGAGGCCATCTGACCAAAACAAACCCATTTCTCTAGTTCGAACCTTGTGAAGATGTTCGATGGCGATGATGATTTCGGCGATATAAATCCTCGCTTCGTCCTCGTTAAACTTGTCTCTTTGGTACAGATGCGTAAAAAGCTCTCCTCCGCTGATATAATCTATTAATTTTCGAGAAGAAAAACAAGAGACGAACGTTAATATCAGGGCCAGACGTGCACGTCTAAATTTGGACAGAGGCCGAAACAAGTTTGTACACATTAAAAGTTTACTTCGAAAACATAGACGTCAACAACTTTCTCGTTCTGACCGATGCGATTGAATGGATTGACTTACGAATGATGTAGACAATTCGTGAGGCAATCCATTTAATAATCGCATGCACAAGGATATTTCGGAAAATCGCAGCCAAAATCGCCTGTGTAAACGACGACGAATTGTACAAAGCTACCTTACCCATCACTAAGTGAAGTTTCGATTCGGTTTGAAATGCCCAGTGTAAAGTGACGAGAAAAGGGCAGCTTCGCACAGCTTCCAAAACTTGCCGCTCCGTCATGGTGTGTTCCGTTGTCTTCGCTTTCTGAACGATCGTTGCCTTCTTCAACACCTTCATGGCGAAGAGCCGTCCCTTGTGAAAGCCCTCCTTCTTTTTAACCAAGAAGACCTTGCCATACGCTGCAAGGAGAAACGGAAAGCGAGACTACATTTTAATGCGACGAGAAATTACAAAAATTCCAGAAAGCTAATGAACTGTTATTTTACCTCCAGTCCCAAGAACTTTGAGAAGATCGAAGCTATCCACACTTATTTTCTCCACATGTCCAGTTAGATTAGCTATAGAAAAACACGAAGAAAAACATTAGGTAGAGTGAGCGATGCGTTTAAAGTTAGCTTAATATGTCGATTTAAACGAAATACACACATTCGGTAGCAGAAGTTTAAGCTTATATATACAAAACAGTATTGTACGGATCTCCACGACTGCAAATACATCTCACCGTTTTGAACGTGATGGTGAACAAGACGGGTCGTCATCAAGCCATTACTTGACATTTTAGCTCAGTTCGAGCGAGATTTAACGCGCAATTTCTTCTCCAACGACGTAAACATACTTGCTCTCTTCTTCCACCATCTTGAGGTCAGCGATCGATCTACTTCCGACGTATTACGAACTTGCTCCGAAACTCTTCATTTCCGGGACCACAAGCAAAGAATTCCAATATTTCTCCGAACTCCAAAGTTTCTCAAGACCGTCACTATTTTATGTACTCAGTAATCTCTATAGAGGTTAAAACACTAACTTTCTGTTTGTTTGTTTGTTTGTTTGTTTGTTTGTTTGTTTTGCTTGCCTGTTTGTTTTGTCTTTCATTTACCCCGAATAACCCTATGGGGCATATCAGCTGAACTGTTTTTCATCCTAAGTGTCCAATCCGAGGAAAAAGACACTCTTCTCCATCAATCATGTGACCAATTAAGGTGAAATTTTAAGTCATCACGCAGATATAAGTTTGTGATTGGTTTTGGTCACCTAACCCTTATAAGCTAGCCAGTAAGAAAACGAATTCATAATTAACTGTAGGAATGAATTTGAGGGGGGGGGGGGGGCTCAGGCCCCCATTTACAAACTTTACATCGAGCGCCGTTATGGTCCGGGGGTATACTACCCCGGTAAGCTTGAATTTTAAAGTCTAGCTCTAATTCTTGCGGGGGGCTCAGGCCCCCGTTTACAAACTTGGGAGGTGGCTCAGGACTCTGTAGCACTCCCCGGTCATACAATCAGAATATCGTTCATATTTATGTAATAGATAAATCCCGAGAACGAGGGATTTATGCGATATAAAGACCCGAGGACGCGCAGCGTCCGAGGGCTTTATATCGCATAAATCCCGACGTTCGAGGGATTTATCTGACTTAATTTATTATTGAGGAGGTTTTCCAACTAAGTTTTGTCTTTTTTTCTACCTTGGACAAAGATTTTCCTTGTTTTTTATTCCATTTCGTTTCTAATTAGTATTCAAGGGCTTTATGCGATATAAAGCCCTCGAAAGAACAAAGAAAACCGACTCAATAATAAATTAATGGAGATTAAACGCATCAAACAGGAACCGAACGCAGTTTTGAACGAGTGTGTTACAAAAGTTTAATAAATAAATATTCTATCAACTGCGGCTATTTTTCAAATTTAGCCCAGAGCGTCCCCTTAATAAATGTACTTTATGAGATAAAAAAAGACTGACGATTTTTTCATCATAGTGGCACTTTACAACCTGGGTATTAACGGAGATCAAAGCCACGTCTGTCACTATACACCAAATCGTAGTTTCATTTAGGCACGCGCAAATTAGTTTCCTTTCCAATTTGGGCCCCTATGCAAATTACATCGTGTCTATTAAAGCATAACGGGAAGATAACATAAGCTGTGACTGTTTTTTCATGATTTGAGTTCATTATTTTTAGACACTACGTTTAGGATTATTGTCAAGGATAATCGATAAGCAAATTTTACCCTTAAAGGGCATATGACTCGAAAATAAGTTTGTCTTATTGAAAAGAACATTAGTAAAATGATAAAATAACATCTTTTGCAGTTTTTGGTTTCCTTGCTTTGTTTTTGAGATATTCCGGTTTGTTTGATATGCAAATGACACAACTTTTTACGTCACACGGCATAATGAGTATTATGTGTTACAACGTGAAAAAGCTACGCCAGAGAAGGTTTATAGAATACCTAAACATTAAAAAGTTTCTGAAATCAGAAATGTGTTGTTTACTGCGGGTGCTTCACGTTTTATCCCGACTCAGATTGTACTGAGATTGTAGGCACAACAGGGCCGTAAGCAGGATTTTTTAGTCAGGGGGGCAGTAAGACTGTCAAATTTCTAGGGGGGTCCGGGGGTATGCTCCCCCGGAAAATTTTTGAAAATTGAGTCTCTGAAATGGCATTTCTCGCGATCTGACATCATATTTGAGCAAACTTTTGAACATGTTAAAACATATTTTTAAGACACATTCTCTCACTTTTACAAGAGATTTTGTCTAAAACTACAGTATCACATATATACAAAGACAACTACAGTCATTTGCAAATCACTTGTCACTTTTCACCAAAATGTTCAGAAATTTCGTTTGGAGTCAGAGTTCGTTTTGAACTAGGCAATTGATTGCCAGCTACTAGGAACCAAGAAGGCAATCAAATGCGTAGTTTAAAACGAGCTTTGAACTTCCCAACGAACTTGCGAACTTCGGAACGAACTCCCGAACATTTTGGTGAAAGTGAGTAGCAAGTGACTGTAAAATAATAGTTACTCTAACGGGATAAAGCGCGAACACAACGCGGCGAAAATCCATTGTCAGAGTTATGATATTAATTAAACGACTAGTTAGTTCTTTATTCTGTGAGTCTGGGAAACAAATGTGATGCGTGACATACAAAATCATATTTTGGATTTTCTCGGGGGGGGGGGGGGGCCCACAGTTGCCCCTGTTGCCCCCCGCACACCCCCCCCCCCCCCCCCGCTATCTACTGCCCTGATGCGCAGTCGAAACTCCGCGGATTTCGTCTATTGGCCATTTTCCAAAAGAGTTGAAGACTGCTTCGAGTGCTGTCTTCAACTCTTTTGGGAAATGGCCAATCGCAGTTGGCTCACGCCAATCCATCCTACCCCTCCAGGGTACACAGCAACTAATTACCTTTTGTGACATCTTCATGTCCTCGATCTATACTCTATAACCATGCTATAATTAACACAGCAAAGCTTGACAGTTTGTTTCAAGTGTAAAATTTGCATGCACTATACGACCCGGGTTCACATGTATGTTCGAATTCTCCCAACTCACTCGTGTGTTTGCACCCGGCTCATTAGAGATCTTAAGATATCCCGGGTTCGGTTTACGGGTACGGGTACGGTCATTTTTGTTTACTCGTAATATCTACCCGTTTTCCCGTGGTAGGTCACGGTCTAGCCGTACAAACGACTACGGGTACGGGTAGATTACCCGTCCCGTAAACCGAACCCGGGGTATCTTAAGGTCTCTATTATATCAGTGATATAAACACGGGCAGTCATTTTCTATTTCTTATATATAATAGTTTATTGTAAATTAATTTACTTTGCTCCTTTTGGAGTTGGAAAAAAAGTTGAACAGCTCTGCCTTTTGATCAAGGTTTTCTTACACCTTATTGGTATATTTCGAAACTGACTGACTGACAACTCCTTGTGATCGTAAATGTGTTACCACATTCATGCACCCCAGCTTCGATATGATCTTCAATTCCTCGGCCCACTCCCACTTTTGCTCGCGCGGTACAGAGCCTCGGCGGATGGACATCTCTACTTTACCAAACTTAACCCCAGCGTCTTGGTTAACATCTATTTTGTATCTTGTTGAAAATCAACAAAACTTGATCTTTGTTTGAAATCGTCACTTTCGGTCGGACGGAGGGGAAAGCGCTCGTTCGTTTGGAAAGTTAAAGGCCATTGGCAATAAAAATGAAGTTTGTCAAATTTGAAAGAACTCGTAAAATTGTAATAGAAGTTCTTTTACAACTTTTTTGTATCTTTCTTCGTTTTCAAAATATTTCAGTTTGTTTGATATGTAAATTAGATGTTCTCTGACGTCAGGAGTAGGGTACAGGATCTGAGCCACATTCGACTTTAAGCGGGCTTAAAATGTCCGTGTAAACAGATCGGCGTAAATTAATCGCGATTAGTTTGCACCACCTCAAGGAGGTGGATTAAACTGAGCACGATCAGTTAATCGCGCTTAATTACTTGGCCTGTAAACGCAACGGGATTGAAAAACGCTTGCTATTAATACGGTGTTATTAATACGATAAAATGCATATTTTTTGCCCTGCTGTAGAAGCTTCCATCTCGCTATTCTTTGTTCCTTTGTTTCTTTCTTTCTTTTAGCTATTACTCTTTCGATTCTCGTGTACCGATGTCTTCCGTTGTTCTTTAACGCACGCTACCCATACGAAGCTTCCAAAACCAAAAATATAGCTCGTCCGCCATGTTGAATAATGGTGTACGTGTTTTAGTAAGGGATTATTAAATGACCGTGTAAACGCACCAAGGTGGCGCATTTTAAGCACGCTTAAATTGAGCACGCTTAAATTTTGGCCGTGTAAACAGGGCTTAATTAACATAGAAAGATACAAAAAAATATTAAAAGATCTTCTATTACAATTTTAAGAGTTCTTTCAAATTAGACAAACTTGTCTTATCGTAAACGTTATCATATTATAAGTCATATTTGTAACAACAACAAGTTTGTATTTTTATTTGTACTTATTAGTGCAGAACAATTACAGTACAAGAAGACAAAATAAGATAGACTACAATGTTATGTAAAGTCACTTACAATACGAAATATTGTCAGTAAGACAATACAAAAACAAAACAAAAACTACCGTGTATGGCTAATTTTCAATTACATGCAGTATAAGTAATGCGGTTTCGGAAACTGGTTTTAATTCACATTTAAAACGGCTATAGCTCAAGGATTTGTTGAGTCATCAATAGAAAGATGTTCCACGGTGCAAATATAGGAAATCAAAAATCAACCTCAGACTCTCATCCTATTTTTTGTTTCACAACGACAGCCTCCGTATCCTCGTCGGCAGAAGCACTTGTATCTGTTTCCGAAGTTCTTGCAAACTCCACCGTTTAAGCAAGGTGCGGAAGAACACGGTAATCCTAAGAGAAAAATTTAATTGTAGCTCAGTTTATTAGTGGGAACCATAAATACAAAACTTGCTCATGCATGTGTGCATTTTAAAAAATAACCAATCAGAACCAACCACTGGAAATAACAATCTACCACGAACAATAAACCAATCAGACACTCGGATCGAATGTCAGAACAAAGACACGCTGATAATATAATGGTTGGGGATTTTACATATTTAGGATATTTGGAACCTTCTGAGAACATTT
>OZ036002.1:10852198-10857198 GCA_964035015.1 Corallium rubrum
CATTAGCTGCTTTTAAGTGTGTAATTACCATAGCAAGTTGTGCAAACAACGTTTCCGGTTCTTTAACCTCGTTTGAAGTTTCCTATCCAGTTCCCCTTCCATTATCTATGATTATACTGGATAGAGCATCCGGTGCTCGCTGTCAAGTCGGAATAAATTAGCGGCGGCCATTTCAGATGGGACCCACTTGGTTTTCATACAGCCACTTTTCAGTTCTCCCATAGCGACAGATACATGTCACAAAAATTTAGCTGGTTTTCGTTCAAAATCCGATCATTTAAAGCGAAAACCAGAGGCGAAAACTATGATTCAGCAATATTGTGGGTCCCACCGGATATGGCCGCCGCGAGAATTTTAGCCTCACTTCCGACTTCAATTTTTGCCACGCGCGAAACAATAGATGCTCTATCCAGTATAATGAGTATTATTTGAGATCAGTGGCCAAGATGGGCTCCTTGTGCCGAAATCCGATGAAATAAGACAAATTAGGACCCAGTCTCTGGAAGAAAGCCAAAAACTTCAAACACGCACCAACATGTGAAATTGCCCTGATTCTTCCCTTGCCTCGAATATTTTTCGCACCAGAAAGTCTTCTCTCTCTATTTCTTACGCCAGAGGAGCCTTTTATTCTTCAGTAACAGGGCAATGACAAGTACAAGCTTCGTATTATAGCGGCGCCCATTTGGGAGAAAAAGTACCCGTTGATCGGCGACCTTCGGCGATTGACTGGGATGATCGCCGATCGTCGGGGACGATCCCTGATCGTTGCAAACACGAGCATCGACGATAAAATGCGACAAATAAAAAGCAGGCTTTATAGTACTTACTACAAATGTCTTGACGTATTGGACTGAGGATATGATCGAGATTTTTAATATCTCGTACTTGAAGAACGTTACCACCAGGAGAGGCTATCTTTCTTAAAATGCCGACAAAACGGGCGTTGCTCACACTTTTACCAAATCCAACAACAACGATGCGCTCAACTTTAGATTTCAACAACCTGGCCTCCGTAACTGCATTTGCTCCATCGCGGAAAGGCCTTCCATCGGTCAATACGACAACAACGTTTGGGACGCCTCGTCGATCTCCAGAACGGCCATTGTTACCGAATATCTGTAAATAAAAACCAAATAAAAATCGATTTACTTTGGTTTAAGAATATGACACTAAAATGAAGTTTGTCTTATTTAAAAGATCCCTTAAAATGACATCTTTTTGCAGTTTTTCGTTTCTTGCTCCTTAGTTTTCAAGATATATATGTATACGTCATATACTACACTTCTTACAGATGTAGGTGTAGTGTAAGGTGTAGGTGTAGGTGTAGGTGTAGTATAGGTGTAGGTGTAGGTGTAGGTGTAGGTGTAGGTGTAGGTGTAGGTGTAAGTGTAGGTGTAGGTGTAGGTGTAGGTGTAGAATAAGTGCAGGTGTAGGTGTAGGTGTAGTATAGGTGTAGGTGTAGTATAGGTGTAGGTGTAGGTGTAGTATAGGTGTAGGTGTAGTATAGGTGTAGGTGTAGTATAGGTGTAGGTGTAGGTGTAGGTGTAGGTGTAGGTGTAGGTGTAGGTGTAGGTGTAGGTGTAGGTGTAGGTGTAGGTGTAGGTGTAGGTGTAGGTGTAGGTGTAGGTGTGGGTGTAGGTGTAGGTGTAGGTGTAGGTGTAGGTGTAGGTGTAGTATAGATGTAGGTGTAGGTGTAGTATAGGTGTAGGTGTAGGTGTAGGTGTAGGTGTAGGTGTAGTATAGGTGCAGGTGCAGGTGTAGTATAGGTGCAGGTGTAGGTGTAGGTGTAGGTGTAGGTGTAGGTGTACGTGTAGGTGTAAGGTGTAGTGTAAGGTGTAGTGTAAGGTGTAGTGTAAGGTGTAGTGTAGTGTAGTGTAGTGTAGTGTAGTGTAGTGTAGTGTAGTGTAGTGTAGTGTAGTGTAGTGTAGTGTAGTGTAGTGTAGTGTAGTGTAGTGTAGTGTAGTGTAGTGTAGTGTAGTGTAGTGTAGTGTAGTGTAGTGTAGTGTAGTGTAGTGTTGTGTAGTGTAGTGTAGTGTAGTGTTGTGTAGTGGTGTGTAGTGTAGTGTAGTGTAGTGTAGTGTAGTGTAGTGTAGTGTAGTGTAGTGTAGTGTAGTGTAGTGTAGTGTAGTGTAGTGTAGTGTAGTGTAGTGTAGTGTAGTGTAGTGTAGTGTAGTGTAGTGTAGTGTAGTGTAGTGTAGTGTAGTGTAGTGTAGGTATAGGTGTAGTGCAGGTGTAGTGTAGTAAAAATAATTAAAAATATAAGTAAAAGTAAAAATAAAAAACAGATAAAAAGATTATAGGTGCTTATTAGAGACTTCAAGATTTCGACAACGGACCACAACTGCGATGAAAATTTACCAGTGGTAGTAAGTACTGAGCAGTGTGTATATATATATATACATTCAACGTGTAAAAAAGGGGGCACTCTAGAATTTTATTCTGGCTGACGCCAGGCGATTTTGGAAGCCCCTAGTACCGTAGAATTCCAAAAGTAACGGGGGCCGTTACTTTCGATTTAGTAGCCCTTGGGGGCCGCTACTTTCGGGGAGCCGCTACTTTCGGGGAGCCGCTACTTTCGGGGGGCCGTTACTTTCGGGGGGCCGTTACTTTCGGGGGGCCGTTACTTTCGGGGAGCCGTTACTTTCGGGGGGCCGTTACTTTCGGGGGGCCGTTACTTTCGGGGAGCCGTTACTTTCGGGGGGCCGTTACTTTCGGGGGGCCGTTACTTTCGGGGGGCCGTTACTTTCGGGGGGCCGTTACTTTCGGGGGGCCGTTACTTTCGGGGAGCCGCTACTTTCGGGGGGCCGCTACTTTCGGGGAGCCGCTACTTTCGGGGAGCCGCTACTTTCGGGGGGCCGCTACTTTCGGGGGGCCGCTACTTTCGAGGGGCCGCTACTTTCGGGGGGCCGCTACTTTCGAGGGGCCGCTACTTTCGGGGGGCCGCTACTTTCGGGGGGCCGCTACTTTCGGGGGGCCGCTACTTTCGGGGGGCCGCTACTTTCGGGGGGCCGTTACTTTCGGGGGGCCGCTACTTTCGGGGGGCCGCTACTTTCGGGGGGCCGTTACTTTCGGGGGGCCGTTACTTTCGGATGGTTGAAATACGTTAGGAAGAAATATCAAAAGTCTCCGTTCATCAGTAGTTATTTATTTACTACATTAGTCCTATTTTCATGTAACTTTTTCTGAGGATGATTCTGTAATTAACAACTACCTAATGTAGAGGACGGAATGTTTTACGACAGCAGCGATGATGAACTTATAAAGAGAGAACATGTTATAAATATTGAAAAATTACGAACGCGTGCTTTCATCGAACAGAAATGTCGATAATCGGCGAAAAAAACATATATTAGTAGCTTTAAGTTGATTGTTAAGTTTTAATACGAACATTACTTTTTTGCCGGATAAACTTAAAAAAATGCGATAACATTCAAAGGGGCCGTTACTTTCAGGGGGCCGCTACTTTCGGGGGGGGGGGGCGCTACTTTCGGGAAATTTGAGTAGTGTCACAAATTCAACGTTACTTTCGGGGGGGTCGTTACTTTCGGAATTCTACGGTATTCAAAGGGTTCAACATTCTTAAAGGCTGTTTACATGGGAGGTGGGACGGGACGTTTGCTGGGACGGGCGTTTGGCGCCATGCATGTTGGAAAGATGTTTGCTGGGACGTTTTCATTCCGTCCCGGCAAAGCGGGATCCCGGAAAATCCAAGACAATTTTTCCCATGTAAACACTCCGTCCCGCTTGCCGGGGTCGATATTATGCTGTCTTTGCAAGATTTGTCATGTGATGCAAAAACAAAAATGGCTTCCACAGAGAAGAGGAGTGCCTAGTCGTTTGCCTACTCCGAACGTTTTCTCAAGAAATAATCCACTGTAGAAGTTATAAAATATATTGGCAGAAAGGCAATTCACCTTGCTACAACATACGTACAGTTTATCCGACCAAATAGCTTAGTTTCCCTTAGAAAAAGCGAAATACCGAACATGTCCAAATCATAATAGCGGCCGTTATTTATTTTTTTTTCGTATGTATTATAATCTGTCTTCTCCGAATGTTTTATCGAGAAATAAACCACAGTAGTAGCTTCAAATACACTGGAAGAAAGATAATTCATCTGGCTACAACATACGTACAGTCTATCCGACCACATAGCTTAGTTTTCTTAAAAAAAGCGAAATACCGAACATGTCTAACACGAACTAGAGATGATAGTTGAACGCAGGGTTGTTAGATCCCAGCGCATGCTCGATCGAAGCCAAAAGTGATTTCAAAAAAAGCCAAAATAAGCCAAATCATTGCTATGAAATAAAAAACCCCCAAAAAAGCCAAATTAGTCCAATGATTCGGACTTTAAGCCAAGTAAAAGCCAACATGTTGTTAACCTTGAATAGTTGTGCGTCTAAATTCTTCCCTTTGCGTTGTAAAATGTAATATTGTAAATGTCAAGTGCATGTTCACGTTAAACAGGTAGCGTAGGCGCGCAAAGATTCGGTACATTTACCGACATTAACCGAGTGTTGCTTTGAGATTTTTTGTTTCCCAGCTTGAGAATATGTACTATTGCTACCATATAAAAATGAATCCACAACACAGCTTTATTTTTCTTTTACAATACAGAATTTCACTCTTTCAGTAAAGTTATATTATTAAAAATTTAATATTTATTAAAATTTTGTTCGAATGATCACTATAAAGCCATTACGCCAAACGATTTTTTCTACGCCAACCAGGCTAAGAAAAAGCCAAAATTGTAAAATTTGGCTTAAAAAAAGCCAATCTAACAACCATTACAGGATGAAAAACGTCCCGTCCCGGCAAACGTCCCGTCCCGCCTCCCATGTAAACAGCCCTTTAAAGTCCCTATTGTTCGCTGACCGCCACACGGGCTGGTTATCCGGTTGTAGTTTCTTACCTGAAGTCTCGTTTTTCGTAAAGCCGATCCCAATGCTGTAGCACGACCATTCATATATCCAACTCGTTCGACTGCCCTCACCACT
>OZ036002.1:10859698-11022198 GCA_964035015.1 Corallium rubrum
TTATCCAATCATTCTGTCACCTATTTATTTGCATCAGGTATATCTACGAACTGCCAAATTGTGTTGGAAATAGTAAACAAATAAGTAAGTCATGCACTACTGGATTGCGGTAGGATTTTGTTTGATACTTTCAAAATCGTCTTTGGTCAAATGTTCAAGACTTGATAGAGGAACCTTTATCTTGCATGTAATAGATTACATATTGACCAAATTGGCTGAAGTTGTACACCTCTAATTTAATAACTACCCGACTTGTAATGACAACAAGACAATGCATATGGGCATTCCGAATTCATCACAAACGATAGCTAGAGAGATACAGTCATTTGGGGATCGTAGGTATACCTGATTTAAAGAAATAAGGAAGTAAATAATTTGAAAATCGCTGTTGCTTAAATAGCGAGGTCGGCAGATAGTAGGCGAGATACTCAATTAGCAGAATTTTCATTTTAATATTTCCCTTCTATATATTTACTGTTCAAAATTTGATGCCATTTTTGCTGCGAGCCGTAAGGCGAGCAGCTCACTAATCTTGACGAGGTCTGGGCCGAGTTTATATGCGTTCACAAACTCGATTCTTAGGATTTCGTGGGCGATGATCTTCGGTATACGCAATGTCTACCGATCAGCGGCAGGCATTATTACTACCAAAATCAGTAGAGTGTCTTTTCCGGAAGAAAAAAGGTTGTCTGGAAGGCGGCCAAACGTTTATGTTTTGTGACGTCAACGGCTCGCGAATGCCGCGTGGCGTGTGAACGAATACAAGAAAATAGACGAATTCAGTTGAATAAGATGTTAATTTTGAACGTAGTGTAAAATGAATGTGATACTGTAGTACAGGCCGTTCAAAAAACATCTTGTTCAACAGAATTCGTTGATTTCGTTGAATTCGATCGTTCGCACGCCACGCTGCATTCCTGAGCCGTTGGCGTCACAAAACATAAACGTTTGGCCGCCTTCCAGACAACCTTTTTTTCTTCTGGAAAAGACACGTACACCACGTTGTATTTCTTCCTCGAGGACTTTTCTTGGCAAGTTGGCATTGTTTGGCGCTGGAATATATTGATTTATTAAAGTGAAGTAAGTGTGACGTCCATGCTGAGGAAAACGTCGCATGCTTATAGCTCTTTAATTGAAAATGCTTCGGACGATAACAAGTATTTTACTACTAAATAGTAAATGGTAGCAACTCGCAGCACTTCACTTTTGATAAAAACTTCTAGTATAAGGACTATATGTAAAGTAGCTTTAAGTGGCGGCCATTTTGTCATCAATTTCTGATAATGCTTCGTTTTCGGTCACCGAAGACGCCGGATTAGTGTGGACGAAAGGTCTAACCATAACAAAAAGTCTCTGTTTTCGTTTGAAAACGGATGATTAGTGTTATGTGGACATGGCCTCAGTGGACTGCCCTTCAAATTTACTCTAGATTCATCCCATGCTTCAACCAGTTTTCCTTTCCATGTATTCTAACTTTTACCTTTTTTTGGCAGAGAAACACGATTGAAAGACGGACAACGATGCCGGTGAAAAAAAAATCTTTTAGAGTTTTGTGGAAGACCAGGCTCAGCCAAAATGCTCATCAGCAGTACTGAGCAAATAATGAACAACAGCAAGACAGTTCGATTCATCGTGGCTGCAAATAATACAAATACACAGTCAAACACATATATACCTAGTACTGCACATCCATTTATGTATGTAAGTATGTAAGTATAAGTATGTAAGTATAAGTATGTAAGTATAAGTAAGTAAGTAAGTAAGTAAGTAAGTAAGTAAGTAAGTACGTAAGTAAGTAAATAAGTGTTTGCCAAAACACCCCAAAATTCTGGGTGTCACGTGACCAGCCGATGCCAGGGCCATTTTCACCGTGGAGGCAAAATACCCTGGGTACGAGTTTGGTAAATTTCATGGCCCCCATCAAAAAGTCTATTTATTGTTGTAGCCCCCCTTAATAACCCCCTCTTAATAATCTAATTTAATATTCAGTCACTAAACACTTCTCTTCCACGCCTTCTGAAAAATAGCTGGAATTGTAGACTCACAGCGCGCTCGTAGTAAGTTTACCGGGCTACAGTAAGTATATTACCCTGGGTGACTCATCAGTCCTCCCTATACCCCCCCCCCCCAAGCCAGCCCGGGTACATGATAAAACAGACTTAGTTTAACGCTACTCTGGCTTAAAAGTTTTTTGAACGTAGCTTAAAAAGTTACTGTTCATGACCCAACGTTTCGACACTCCGATCTAGTGTTACTTAAAAAGTTACTGAAACTACCGTAGAATCTCGAAAGTAGCGGCCCCCCTTACTTTCAGTTTTATCCGCTGTTGGGGGCCGCTACTTACAGGGGGGGGGGTGCTACTTTCGGGTGGTAAAATACGTTAACGTACTGTGGGAATATTCTTCTTTGCTCCCTCCTATTTACCACATTTAATATGCTTTAGTTTTTCCTTATGCCATTTCAACTCTGACTGTTATACACTTTGGTACGTTGATAGTTGAAACTTAACACTTTCGAGTTAATCAAGCGATGACTTGGGGGCCGCTACTTACGGGGGGACGCTACTTTCGGGGGGGCCGCTACTTTCGGAAATTTAATTTGTAGACATCTCAAATTTGTCGCTACTTTCGGGGGTATAATGTTGTTGTTGTACACATTTATTAAAATAATATCAAACTTAAACACTTACACAAAACCACGTTAACACCTACTCTTTCAGTCTATGCATCCACACCCTGTGTGTTCTTCCTCATGTCATGTGACCTGTCATGTGACAACATTACAGGGGGGACGCTACTTTCGGGATTTTACGGTACTAAAACGTTGGGTCATGAACAGTAACTATTTAAACTACGTTAAAAAAACTTTAAGCCAGAGTAGCGTTAAACTATGCCTGATTCTTCACCTCGCTGCGTTGGGAATTTACTTGTAATGTTCACATGATAAAAGTTATAGCTTGGCTATTATAAAGACAAAAGTGCGGGGCTAGTTTCAATGGGTACTTGGGCTGGCCCACTTTAAATAATTTCTTTTTGATATTGCAGTTTCTATATTACTAGAAATACATGAATGCAACAACCCCTTGCTCACTTTTATTAAATGGTTTTTTGAAACACCCCCCACCCACCCACCCTGATTTAAAATAAACACTCCTGATATACAACCAATATAAAAACAAACAGATTTAAAGCAAATGATAATCCTCGAGATAATTATAGAATTTATGGATAGGATGACTAACTGATTTAATGAAAGTTGAACATATCAAAGCAAAATTTAGATCTGGTTGTAAAAAATATATTGTTTTTATAGGATTCAAAAGGGATTATTTTTAGCAAGCACTTAATGGCTTATGGCTTCCCTATGTGGCTTTGTATAGATGTTTTGTAAAGGCAGAATTAAAAGTTAACAGCTCAAAATTACATTTATAATAGAGTCTGAGATAAAAACAATTCAGTAGAATTGGATCCCAGAAAGAAGTATTAAACAGCCCACGTTTCAGTCGAAAATTTGGAAATACAGCAAAAAAAATCGCCAAAGCCCATGCAAAGTCAATGAATAACATAAACATAAGCTTATAAAGGAAGTGTTTTAAGTTAGCTTTAGTTAAGCTGACTTATGGTTTGGACGAGCAAAGGGAAAGCACGAAAACGTGAAGCTGTATAGCCTGTATATTGTTTAGGTTATAAGACAACAAGAATCCTACCGTTTATAACTTTAAAATTATTTGACCACTGAGTGACCACAACCAATGCAATTCAGATCGAGTTTTGTTTACCATACAGCGTCTGGTTTCTTCAGGTTCTCTGGTTTCACTTCAAGATATATTAAACCGGCTGTTTGTATCCTTTTCTTCGTTGTTCTCTTTTATTATTTAAGTAGAACAGGCTCCATAAAGCCGAAATACTGACAGATTTATTAGTTTTCTTCGTCGCTAGTCACCAGTGTCCAACTATTCTTACCGCGTGACACCGTACCAAACATATATATATATAAATAAACTATTTCACAGATTTCGTCTCCCTCGCTTTTTCTACACGCGTGTAAAATGGACTCCACGCGCGTCGAGATTAGCACCCTCACCGGGCTCCGGGCCTTCGGCCCGTCGCCCGGCTCGGGGATTAAACTTGAGAGCGAATTTGATGTTTTGTGTGGTGAGTTCGTTATTTCTTGTAGCCCCCCCTTTTCTCATGCTTTCTATTTCTGCCCCTCCCCCCCGCAATAACATGCAGGTTAAAATTTTCGGCGAACGAAGAAAGACCACACACAGCTTGACACTCAGTTATCAGACGAGCATTTTAGAAGGCGTTCCTTGACGACAAATGAAATGTCTGTTGGGAATTACAATTATATAATACAATATAATATAATCTATTTCTCGGGTAGCTATGGCAGTAAAGTAAAATGTAATAAATTATATCCTAAACGGACTCGGTACTGGTAAAATCCATCAAACTTCGCGTCAGGCATCGATGACATGCATATAAGTGGAACTGTTTACAATAATTATAACTGAAAAGCAACATCCTTTTGTGTCTGCTATTAACTATGGCTTGACCAACAGGGTGTCTTAAAACAAAAAATCTTTTTGGTAATAATTAAATTCTGTATAACAACCGACATTGTGTAGGTCATAAAAGTAGCGTGCTGTGTAGGCATGCAGTGTTGAAACAACAATCGAATATATATTATTTGGTCTTAAAATGTATATATTCTACACTCGAATTTTCCTTCACCCAAAAATCCTTAGAACATGCTATGTAATCGAGTGAAATGCCCAATATCACTTATAATATACCCAATTCTCTCCTGGCATTACCACCTTATTATATATATAGAACTCGCGATCAAGCTCTCGGCAACGGCCTCCGTGGCTCAGTGGTCAGGGCATTGCACTAGAATCGCAAGGTCGTGGGTTCAATTCCTGCTGGAAGGCCTGTGTAGTTGCATTTTTCGCAACTGGTCCCGGTTTGGTCTTAAAATGTATATATACTACACTCGAATTTTCCTTCACCCATAAATCCTTAGAACATGCTATGTAATCGAGTGAAATGCCCAATATCACTTGTAATATACCCAATCGAAATTATAGTAAGGTTAGATATACTGCCAAAACAGTCTCACGTTTCGAGCGAAGGCGCCTTCGCTCGAAACGTTAGACTTCTACGTTCTCTGTTTTGGCAGTATATCTAACCTTACTATATTTCGATTGTGTAGGTCAGGTGAGGTCTGATGTCTGATAACCATTTCGGTGCATGGACTTCAATTAATTGGGAGAAGCTTGCGCACTAGTATAAATCGATTGGGTTTTGATTTGAAAGAGACCTCGAATTTGTTTCAAACCGCACAATTATAATTGTAAAATATGTGTAATCTTCATTTAAGTGTTAAATGTATTATATATGCACAGAACTAATTGCCAAAAATAAATTGGGGACACTGTTGAGGAGGGAAACCGCAGAATCCGGAGAAAACCCCTCGAGGCACAGGATAGAATCACATCCATCCAAGTATACTAACCCTGTCTGTCTGACTCTGACCGGGCTTAGCTTTATTGGCGAGAGGCAGCGCGCTAACAGTAACAGCACTTATTATATGGCTGGGTTTGATTTCCGGTCCGTACGCAAAACGACGCACGCTGATTGGTTCCTGAGAGGTCGGGATTTTACGATATTGACAGACCGGCCAATACGCTTTTTTCTCGGCCCTGTAAGTTTTGGCGGGAACATTTCTGAGTTGATTTGAATACAAATAAAAGAGAAATAGGTATCTTTATTCAAATATTCTGAACAATAAAATGTGTTGGAACATCACTGCTGGTTTTCTTTAAAGCTGTTTATCTAAAAACACGACAAATAAAAGCCGAACTGGTGTAAACAAGAAGGGCAAGAAGCGACACGAAAACGTTAACAGGTAACTAAACAGCATACTCCGAAGACGAAAACAACGCTTGAAACTTAAAAATGAAATGAACCAATAATAGCCATATAATAAATTCCTTATTAACCTCGTTTGCTCGGTCTGTACTGGAAAGTATTTGCCTTCGGTTTTATCGCACAAACCTCGCTCCTTCGCCGCTCGGTCTGTACGAAAACCATTTGTAGCAAATACTTTTCCGTATAGACCTCGCACTCGGTTAATAAGTCTTTAGTATATACAGCTATTTCAATAAACGTTCTCGGTAAGAAACATGGGTAGAAATCACCGAAGCAATAAAAGCCCATAGATGTGTACATAACGATTAACAATATCGAGCCATGCCTCGACCTTACAGTGAGACCTTTGGTGGCGAGCAATTTGGATTGTTGATAACCTCGGCATCAGAAATGAAAAGGTAGCTATTGATTTGGGAGTATCTGCTCGTTCCATACAACGCTATATGTCGAAATATTTAGCTTGGGGAAGAGTAGCCTCAGAGAAACAAGGGAGACAATTTGTAGTCTCTAGATGCACCCACACATTGAGTTTGCGGGGGATGAAATGGTAAACTTCTTGTTTTAGTCATCGTAATATCCCATGTGGAACGAGGTGCCTTTGGCTGGTAGCAATTCGCCTTGGCACTTTTGGAGCAAAAATTCCTTCAGTGAAGCCTTAACGTTCTCAAACAACGGCACGTCCTTCATAGAATATGTATCATATCTGCTTTAGATTCCTTTCTTTAAAACGCGTAAACACGCCTTCATAGGTTAACTCATCAGTTGCCAGCCGGCCAACTACTGAATTTCCATTAGGCTGAGCTTTCGTCCCGTTAGTATGCAGGGGACATCTTCAGAGCTTACAAAATCTTTCAATGTTTTATAAGCTGTGAAGACGTCTCGGGCTAATCGGACGAAAACTCAGCATTAATAAAACCTTACACGAAAGTATCCACAAACGTTTTAATTTATGAATGATACTTTGTCTTTGGTGCACGACGTCGAGAGAATATGGGTTTAGCATCAAATATAGAGAAAATTTGCGTGTTTAATATTTTTCTTTCTCAAAACGAAGCGAACATCAAGAAGAGTAAATGATGCTTTGCTTTTGAATTGATTTGAATTGAGTTTAATTGAATTGAATTTATGGAATTTTAATAGCAAAAACCCTTAAGGCTTATAACAATTATAACAACTATGACTTCCTCCTAGAGTTAAGTACAAAATTATGAAAAAGTATTTTGAAGATCATGAAAATTTAAAGTATCAATGTTAAACAGTATCATGTCAGTAATAAAGTTTTTGGTAAATTCGAGGAGTAACATCAAAAATGGGAGAGGATGCATTGCATGCTTAATATTCGTCTTCTATAAACGAAGAAATATCACAAAGCCACTGTTAGTTCAGACACGGTTTGACGTACCCAGTTACAAACAATCAATTTTATAGAAGGGCGTTGTTCTTTCATAAACAAATTAAACGTCTGTTTAGAGTTAGATATTTATATAAGTCGTAATTTGATTAATTTGTTCGTTTCAAACAGCAAAACCAGATTTCAAGTGCAGTGCAATGCAGTAAATGATACTTCGTCTTTGACTTCGACAGGATAAGATAACTAAGCAACATCAACACGAAACAATGCATTTTTCTCTCACAGAGAGCCAGTTCGAGTGGACGAAGAAAGCTCACACATCAATTACGAGAATAAGTTAATAGGTATTAGTGTGTTTGGTATTTCCCTCGATTAACCCCCTCTCGACGGTATCGTTTCTTTTGGAACGATGTATTAGGCTTTAGTATTTTACTCTGGCTAACGCCATGCAGACGATTTTACTCGTCAAAGGGGAGAGCTCTCGGGCGCTAAGAGGTTAAACTATACACGTTCTAACGGTTTTTGGCGAAGGAGAATCTCGAGTGTATACGAATATACACGTTTTTAGACAAACAACAAGGCCTTTCGGCTAGGAATCGAAGCCGTGCATGACCCTGTGATACTAGCGCAGCGCTATGCCCACCAAGCTATATACGGAAGGCTGTTGCCGAGAATGAATTATCTCTAGTACGACACATATAATGGTGCTAATACCGGTGAAGAATTGCGTATAATATTATATTATACGTTGTATATGGCATTTCACTTCTCTCAAAAAGAGTAAGTAAACGAGGAAAGGATCAGCAGATCACACAACTTGACACACCCACTTACAAAACGAGCATTTTAAAAAAGGCGTTCCCTGTCCTTTGTAAACTGATTACGACGATTCGTAATACTCAAGGGTTGAGTTCTCCGGCGCCAAGGCGTCCATCGCAATTCAAAACCTAACTAATTAACCATTTCTCGACTATATCGTTCCTTTTAGAACGATGTAGACTTTAATATTTTACTCGGACTAACGCCAGACGATCTTACTCGTCAAGGGCGGGCGCCATGCAGTGAATTAAATGTCTGTTGAGAGTTAAGTATATATATATAAGCTGCATATTTACCAAGTACCTATCGCACTGAAATCATGTAAAGATGTACATGTACCAAAGGCTACAATAAAATTATAATTCGATAAAATCATAATGCATCTGAAACAATATTCACTTGCTTTCAACTTGCTTTATCGAGAAAAAAACAAAACAGAATGGTAACAAAGAAACATATGTAGATATGAAACCTTTTACACGAACAAGAAAATTTCATGTCGTTAAATGCAAAATGAACAAACACGCATCGAAATATAATTATACTCTGTATAAGGTATTAACAAAATAATCTTGATTTCTATAAGTTGGCGAATTAACGGTTTATATGTCCGCTATGATTATACCTGAACATCGTACTTACGCAGAATTCTTTCAAAAGATTGATTTCTTTTATCTTGAAATGCGTGTTGATGCTTCTCTCTTCGCTTGCCAGGTCGTGTAATGGCTTGATTCGATGGGTGTTTTCATATATATGTTTTTCTAGATCAGTGCATCGCAATGCGAAGCATTCAAAAAAATTATACATCGCAATGGGAAGAATTCATGCTTGAAGAAAAAAATTGTAAAAGACAGTTAGGGTATTCAAATATATTTAACAATGGTGTCTACAGCTAAGCAATTACTCAGTTATTGTGACTGACAATTTTGAGCGACGACGAAAATTTGTTTCATCGCTTGACCGAATGGTGGTCGCAACCCTTGCCATTTTTCATCGATTTCGGTTTGATTTTTAGTGTAAACATGCTAGTTGACTTTTCATAAAGGGAATCAGCCCAATAGGCCATGGATGATAATCAGCTGCAGTCAATGGCAGAGGGATTAATTTAACAACAGAGAGCGACATATTAGAATGCTCACTGTGATAACGATACACTGCATTGTATTGTACGGCAGCCTCCTCGGCGTCGCTGTCGCGCAATCACGTCATCTTGGACAATAAGATCACTGAAGATGAAAGCTTGGCTTTCTTCTTCTTTGTCTGTTCAAAATGACTCCCGCGCAGAGTCGCATTGGCTATATATAGACCACTTTCATAATAGCGACTAATTTGAATATTCTTTAATGTACATCTTAATTAATAAGCCTTTCTGGCCTCGTTTGTGTGTCTGCAATTCAAAAGAATGTTTGCCTCATAACGAGGTCAGAAAGGCTAATTTAGGTGCACATAAAAGAATATTTAAAGTCATGGGCGTAGAGTATGGGAGGGCTGAGGGGCTTTAGCCCTCCGAGAAATCTTAATGGGGGACTCAGCCCCCCAGAAATTTTGCAGCAACTGACTCATCAATCACCATTTATCAATTATAGGTTACTGGTTAGGGTAAAGTAACTGTATTACAGCCTCATTCCTGTCAGCCGAAAGCACCCATGTACACATAAGATAACCCAGTAAACACAAAACATCGAAAAATTGTTGAAATGTGTTGTATTTTAACTACTTTTTATGACATTTCATGACCTTCAGTGTTCTTAAAAATCACCCCTCAGAATGCAGGAAATGGCATTTCCAATACTCTAAATTTTTTTTTCCAGGGGGCATGCTCCCGGACTTCCCTAGACCCACGGGAAAATTCTTAAAGGCCGTTTAGCCCCCCGAACAAAAGCAAAACTCTACGTCTATGTTTAAAGTGAAGGCCTTAATTTATGAAAGTGGTCAATAGTAGGGGCCGTGGAGCTGGGAGGGGGCAATTGTCTCCTTCTTTTCCTGATATAGTCGTTCTTTATACTTTGTTAGTAAATGACTCGGAAAACAAACGTGGATCTAAAAAGTTTGATATTGTTAAGGTTATCCACTTCTTCAGTTCTTAAAGTATGGCTATATAGGTATATGAAAACATAGTATTAGTGAAATAAAAGTAGCGTGCTGCGTAGGCAGTGTTGAAACAACAATCGAAATATATAGGAAGGTTAGATATACTCATTACAAGAAATTAATGACGAAATGGCCACTGCTTGAAAGCCAATTTACATATATTCGTATATATATATATATATATATATATATATATATATCTATATATATATATATATATATATATAACATGTTCTAAGGATTTTGGGTGAAGGAAAATTCGAGTGTAGAATATATACATTTAATGTATATATTTAATGTATATATTCTACACTCGAATTTTCCTTCACCCAAAATCCTTAGAACATGTTATGTAATCGAGTGAAATGCCCAATATTACTTATAATATACCCAATTCTCTCCTGGCATTACCACCTTATTATATATACAGAACTCGCGATCAAGCTCTCGGCAACGCCCTCCGTGGCTCAGTCGTGGGTTCAATTCCTGCCGGAAGGCCTGTGTAGTTGCATTTTTCGCAACTGGTCCCAGTTTGGTCTTAAAATGTATTTATTCTACACTCGAATTTTCCTTCACCCAAAATCCTTAGAACATGCTATGTAATCGAGTGAAATGCCCAATATTACTTTTTTTATATATATATATATATATATATATATATATATATATATATATATATATATATATATATATATATATATGACCGAATGGTGGTCGCAACCCTTGCCACTCTTCATCAACTTCTGTTTGATTTTTAGTGTAAACATGCTAGTTGACTTTTCATAAAGGGAATCAGCCCAATAGGCCATGGATGATAATCAGCTGCAGTCAATGGCAGAGGGATTAATTTAACAACAGAGAGCGACATATTAGAATGCTCACTGTGATAACGATACACTGCATTGTATTGTACGGCAGCCTCCTCGGCGTCGCTGTCGTGTAATCACGTCATCTAGAACAATAAGATCACTGAAGATGAAAGCTTTGCTTTCTTCTTCTTTGTCTGTTCAAAATTACACCCGCCCCCAGATCACCCAGCGTGAAACTGACAGTAGCGACCATCAAACAAACAAACAAACAAAGTGTTGTTCGTGAAATGTCGAAAAGTGCTCAATACCGTAAAGATAGAGCGAAAATACAATAAGTGGGTTTACCTCAGAGTCAAATCTTGATGGTCGCTACTGTCAGTTTCACGCTGGGCGCGATCTTCAAGCGAGTCCTGAAGATCGCCCAGCGTGAAACCCACTATATATATATATATATATATATATATATATATATATATATATATATATATATATATATATATATATATATATATATATATATATATATATATATAAACTGAATATATTAAAGTGAGAATTCTGCTTTTTGAGTAGCTTGCCAACTATTTGCCGACCTCCTGATCTAAACAACAACCATTATCCAATCATTATTCAAAGAGCAGCTCGATTATAACTTTAGACGAAAGTATAACTACTCCGTCAGTAGTATTGTTCCGTTAAGCAGAGACGGATTCTAATCCATAATCTAATCAAAATGAGAAAAATACAGACGATTTTTAATGTTTTGCGTTCTTTAACACCAATTGAAGCCGCAAACTATTTACATTTGTTAATGAGGCACACAATTTAAATACTTGGTCATCTTCGACTGACCATATATGTTGCCCTCTGTTAAGTCAGAATTGGCAAAGTCCAAACTATCCTAAACTCTCCTGGGCCTCACTTTTTAATTCTTTACCAATCGATCTAAAGTTAATCAATAACTATTCAAGCTCCTCTTACAAAACTAAACTCAAATTATTCTTTAAAAATTTAAATTACGAAGTTGACCACCTTGAACAATTTGCATATTACGTCTGTAAACATATTATTATTGCTATATGCAACCAACCTCGTACCCAGGGTCTTATTGTAATAGATTACATATTGACCAAATTGACTGAAGTTGTATACCTTCAATTTAACAACTACCCGACTTGTAATGACAACAAGACAATATAGGCATTTTTGAACTCACCACGATTGATGGAGACTCAAACAGTGACAAACGATAGCTCGAGAGATATAGTCATTTGGCAGATCGTAGTTATACCTGAATAAAGAAGTGAATACTTTGAATATCGCTGTTGCTTAAATAGCGAGGTCGCCAAATAGTAGGCGAGATACTCAATTAGCAGAATTTTCATTTTAATATTAATGTTGATGTTATTTCAGCTGGTAGTAACAGTACTGGTATTATTAATATTGATACGAATATTTTGTCTGGGTGTATTATATTTGCCAACAAAGCGGTTGGTAGAACAATATATTAAAAATACAGTAGATCTGTAAATACTCTGGTGTCTGTTGCAATTAATAATATCAGCCTAGGGTTTTTTTGGGGCAATTTCGTAAAACATCAGAAACTATAAATCAGGAAATTCCTGCCATTTGAGGCAGCACTTCACTTGCGATAGTAATTCTAGTTTATATGTAAATTAGCCCTTAAGCGGCGGCCATTTGTCGTCAATTTCTGACTGGCATGCCGAAACAGCGAACGTATATATAGTAGCGAAGGCCCACGTTTCTCTCTGACGAAGGACCTTCACTCGAAACGTCAGACTATACTACGTTCTCTGTTTCGCCAGTATATCTAACCTTACTGTATTTCGATATATGTAAACATAGACGTTCATTTTGCTTTGTGAAATGAGTTACAGGGGGTCTATTATAGGGCTCTGAATTTCTGTTTTATTTTGGCAATTTTAACCGCAACCGCTTTTCTTTTCTTCGCACTGTAACTTTATGAAACAATTTAAATTCTTCTTTAAAGTTGAACGAATCTGTGCACATTTTAAAGCCTGGTTCTCATATGTCGCCGATGGTCGCCAATCGTCGGCAATTTGTGATTTAGATGCAGCAGCATGTTAAATAATAAAGAACAATGCAGAAAAGCAGTGCTTTCATTCTTTTACTTAACATGCCTCTAAATCATGGGTCGGCGACGATCGGCGACATATGAGAACCAGGCTTAACTCTTTGCCTGCTGTAAGGAACACCGATGCCAAACGTTTTGCGCATACGCGACGTCCGAGCTCGTCCTCAAAAAAAAGAGCGGGAAAACACTGAAATATTTGGACTGGTCCGAGAGTCCGACACAAAAGTTAAAAATATAAGCATACTACCAAAAAGATAAGGTAGGTAATTTGTGCATGGCTTCTTTGTCAATATTGTAACATATTCTGAAATTACCCCTTCGTAATTTTCTTTACCCTTTTTTTTAAAACACAAATGAATAGTCGAGTCTTACTTAGTCTTCACTGTCTGGTTGTTGTCGCCACGGCTAGTTCCCACTTCTCTTGCAATGTTTACTCTAGCGAATTCACCGGCGCAGGCGCAAACGTTTGGCAGCGGTGTTACTGTAAGGCCAATTTTTGAACTAAGCATACTTTCGTATTGGTGAGCCCTCAGTAGTGGAGGAGTTAACCGGAGTCGAGAAGTCAACTAATGTACTTAACACGAAGTGTCACTTAAATATTCTGTTATGTCACGGGTTATGTGTAGCTATAAATGAGCCTTTCTGGCCTCGTTATGAAGCAAATAAGATTCTTTTGTACTGCAGACACACAAACGAGGCCAGGCAGAACAGTGACATCATATTAAGACGTCGTTGTTGCATTGATGTAGTTCTAGGCCCTGGGTTGGGGGGGGGGGGGAGAACCTGTCTTCTAGGGGGGTCCGAGGGCATGCTCCCCCAGAAAATTTTGCATTTCTAGGGTCTCTGAAACACTATTTCCTGCATGTTGAGGCAGTATTAAAGACTTACTAACCGAGTGCGAGGTCTGTACGGGAAAGTATTTGCCTGAGGTTTTCATACAGACCGAGCGACGAAGGAGCGAGGTTTGTGCGATAAAACAGAGGGCAAATACTTTCCTGTACAGACCGAGCAAACGAGGTTAATACGGAATTTATTATGTGACTATTGGTTCATTTTATTTTTAAGCTTCGAGCGTTGTTTTCGTCTTCGGAGTATGCTGTTTACCTTACCTGTTGATTTTTCGTGGCGCTTCTTGGCCTTCTTATTTACACCAGTTCGGCTCTTATTTGTCGTGTTTTTAGATAAACAGCTTTAAATAAAACCAGCAGTGATGTTCCAACACATTTTATTGTTCAGAATATTTGAATAAAAATACCTATTTCTCTTTTATTTGCATTCAAATCAACTCAGAAATGTTCCCGCCAAAACTTACAGGGCCGAGAAAAAAGCATATTGACCGGTCGGTCAATATCGTAAAATCCCGACCTCTCAGGAACCAATCAGCGTGCGTCGTTTTGCGTACGGACCGGAAATCAAACCCAACCATATAATAATTAAGAGTAATCTGAAAGCCATAAATTTAAAGTAAAACGCTAGTAATGTAAACATCTAATTAATGCCATTCTCGACAAGTCGCGAGCTAGTACGCGCGTGGATTACTCGTGAGATCTACGGTCTGACCCTCTCTTACGGTCTGACCCTCTCTTACGGTCTGACCCTCTCTTACGGGCTGACCCTCTCTTACGGTCTGACCCTCTCTTACGGTCTTACCTTTATGCTTTCTTGATTTGAGGTAACTGAAACTTAACGTTACCCAAGTATAATAGGACCTCACAACATCAACTGAGTGCAGGATTACGATAGATATATATCCAATTCGGATCGGATTCGGACTAAACTTGTCTTTTATCGCGTTCGGATCGGATCGGATGGGATTTGGTTCTTTTTTTCTGAGATCGGATCGAATCGGATTTTGCACTTTTTTACCCGCAACAGATTCACTTTTGTCATTGTTTTTGTCACAAAATTAACAATTTCACTAGTTGTATGCACGTTGCACAACATATGAAGGCTATTATTACATAATTTATTACATAAATTTATTTGTTCATTGGTTTTCTTTTCAGAAAGTTTGCGCAACTATTGCAACATATATCCGGTGTTTTATTTTTTTCGGACCGGATTTGAGCAGCTATTTTCGGATCGGATCGGACCGGACTACGATTTTTTGGCTTCGGAACAGATTCGGATTGACAGTTTTGGCAAACTCTCGGATTGTATTAAAGGCGTCAATCCGATCCGACGCACACCACTATACTCCCAAAGTCTCATGTATTTTTATACTCTGGCTAATGTCAGACGACTTATAATACACTTTATTTAAAATATAATCCCCGAGCCCGGGCGGAGGGCCGAAGGCCCGGAGCCCGGTGAGGGTGCTAATCTCGACGTGCGTGGAGTCCACTTTACACGCGAGATAAAAAGCTGAAAGCAATTCTGAAACCTGTTTATATATCTATTTATAAAATAAGGTGCCCTCTACGCACGCTCTGATTGGCTGGGCTCCGTGCATTTATAAGAGAACATAGATCATGAATGACGTAGAATGGTGTCAGTTGGCCGGAAAAGCCCGCCAAATTCCTAAACTACCTCACTTTTAGTTTGATTTTTCCTCTTCTTATTTTATAAAACAAATAAAACATACCGCTCCTGTGCATATGTACTTTTATAAAGGTACATTTGACGTGATTTGAACACGAAAGAAGTTTATAAAATAAGGTGTCCTCTACGCACGCTTTGATTGGTTGGGCTCCGTGCATTTATAAGAGAACATAGATCATGAATGACGTAAATTGGCGTAGAATGTCGTCAGCTGGCCGGAAAAGCCCGCGAAATTCCAAAACTACCTCACTTTTAGCTTTAGTTTTTCTTCTTATTTTATAAAACAAATAAAACATACCGCTCCTGTGCATATGTACTCTTATAAAGGTACGTTTGATGTAATTTGAACACGAAAGAAGTGTAAAAGCACTCGGCTATCGCCTCGTGCCTCTACTCAACTTCTTTCATGTTCAAACGACGTCAAACGTGCCTTTATAAGAGTACATATGCACGGAGCCTTATGTTTTATTTGTTAAATATATGTTATCAAATCCACAACTTGCACAGTTCGAATAGAAGGGCACTGGTAACTAATCTGTTAAATTATTCAAATTATTTAAATTACGTCAGCAAATTATAATTTATAAGTTCGGTTGGATTACGAAATAGTTTTTCAACGATCAAGACGAAATTAAAGAAATCTTTGCCAGAAAAAATGGTTTCAACTAAAATGTACATTAATATTACTATGGAAAAAGACCAAATAAAGAAGGCTAAGAAGAGATGTGGCAGCGAGAAAAAGACAACAATAAATAGTGGCCTATTTTCCTCAGCACGCTCGAGAACCGATTTGGAAACCAAATAGGATTATACCGAGACGACGGCCTAGCAGCTATCACCACCACCTCCGGAAGATTAGCAGACAAGGCGCGCAAAGATCTGATCCAAATCTTCGCAAATTTCGGCCTGAAAATCACGGCCGGTGCTAACCTGAAACGCGTAAATTTCCTCGACATAACGTTTGACCTAACTGACGGTACGTACAAACCATACAGAAAACCTAACGACGAACCACCCTCCATACTACGCCAACTACCATTATCAATCAACAAACGCATCAACAAACTCTCATGCGACAAACGAACATTCGACGCTGCCGCACCGCTCTACAACGACGCCTTAAAACACAGCAACTTTGACACAAACCTCACATACGAACCACCCGCGCAGAACGGAAACGACTACCCTATAACCATCAACGAAAACGGAACAGACAACGCAACGCTATTTGGTATAACCCACCTTTTAGTAAGAACGTTAAAACGAACATAGGACGAGACTTTCTATCACTACTTGACAAACACTTCCCCCCTTCCAACAAACTATATAGCATATTCAACCGACATACTGTACGAGTCAGTTACAGCTGCCTACCTAACATGAAATCTTTTATTTCCCAACACAACAACAAAATACTCAACCAACACACCAAACAACAAACGAACACTCAAAACACAAACGAATGCAACTGCAGACGACCAGACGCATGCCCGGTCGAGAAGAAATGCCTGTCAGAAAGCGTGGTCTACCAAGCTGATGTTACCACAGTTAACAACAATGAGACGAAATCGTACGTAGGCGTAACGGGCGGACCATTCAAGAACAGATACCGAAACCACACAAAGTCGTTTTCACACAGAAAATACGCCGATGAAACGGAACTGTCAAAGTATATTTGGAGATTGAATGATTCTAGGCGCGCGTTCAAGATAAATTGGTCGCTAAGAAAGAAAATTCCCGCCTACAAAATCGGCTCGCGAAGGTGTAACTTGTGCTTGGAAGAAAAACTAATCTTACTGAAGGACCGGAAACACGAACTACTGAACAGACGCTCTGAACTCTTTAGTAAATGTAGACACGTAACACGACACCTCGTTTCATCATGTAAATAGAGTTTAACTAGATCGAGTCTGTCAGTTGCCTGACGATCGCGTGTAAGTGTGAAACTCGAGTAGCGACAGCTTTTTCACTTAATAAATAAATATAAATATATATATATATATATAGAAATATATATATATATATATATATAGAAATATATATATTTCTATATATATATATATATATATATATATATATATATAGGCGAGCAAATACCGTTTAAGAAAGAAAAAAACTGGGTCGACACCCCTGGCATGGCTTCACTGCAGAAAACGAGCTCAGCTGTATAAGAATAACTGATGTTTATAAGTCCAAGTGCATAAATTATATACAAGATTATTTTGAACTAAAAACGAAAGTGACATTATATTGTCGTTAACACCCACGCATGCGTTACAAGATTTTCTTAGTGTTATTTGAAGACCTCTGAAACGATCCAGTGTCGTTGAGTGCTGCTGTGCTTTCCTTGATTTCATATTTCTTTCTGTTGGCCGAGTTCACCTTGATTATGATAGCGATTGCCAAAAGGAAAGCCACGATGCCAACGCACGCTGCAAGGATGAACCACAAAGTCAAGTCCTTCTCCTTTCGTTCATTCCTGTTCACCATGACCACCCTGTTCGTTGTTCGATCCAAAAACATCCCGGGCTGGTCGGTGTAATCCTCTCTCTCTGAAAAACCGGACTGCGTGTTTGTTAAGAGAGATTCAGTACTTCTAAAGTGACGTTGAGGAGGAGTTTTGTAATCTGGGAAAGAAGTAGGCGTGTCTTTTATTACAGTGTCTTCCGAAGGGATTTGAGTGTCTGTTAATATATATATTTTTGGTATATTCGGTATATATATATCTTATTAGATGTTTTGGTGTGTAGTATCGCTGTATATTTTTACGAGTTGTGCCGTATTATGACGAGCCCGCAGGGCGAGTCAAAATACAAACAACGAGTAAAAATATACAGCGACACTACACACCAAAATATCTAATAAGAGATTTATTATACAACTGCTCTGATCAACAAATTTTTATGGAAAAAGAAAACTCTAAAAAGGCCTTAAAAGTAGTGTGACTTGCACTAGGACAAAACCAAGACAAAATAATAAGCATACATGAAGTAGTCTCCCGTGTGTAAATTTGATTGGCTAACAAAATCTGTCAAACCGGTTTTCTACTATCCAAATAACTATCCAAATATCGCTGTATATTTGTACTCATTTTCGGCGTTATTTGGACAGCTTTTAATGCAATTGTATAATAATTGGCTATATTTTTGGTTTTGGAAGCTTCGTATGGGTAGCGTGCGTCAAAGAACAACTGAAGACATCAGTACACAAGAAAGAGTAATAGCTAAAAGAAAGAAAGAAAGAAAGAAAGAAAGAAAGAAAGAAAGAAAGAAAGAAAGAAAGAAAGAAAGAAAGAAAGAAAGAAAGAAAGAAAGAAAGAAAGAAAGAAAGAAGGAAAGAAAGAAATAAAGAAAGAAAGAAAGAAAGAAAGAAAGAAAGAAAGAAAGTTGTTCGCGTGAAGTGAATTCTCCGGCAATATGATTGGCAAGTAAGAAAGTTGGCGCGACAACTAGCAGCACCAACCAATTACATTGCATGAACGGGTATTTCGATTCGATTCGCGCAAACAAATTCACCTAGTGGAGAACGGGCTTAAAGTCCGATGTGGCTCAGATCCCGCTTAAATTTTGACCGTGTAAACAGGGCTTTATTAACCGAGTGTGAGTCTGTACGGGAAAGTATTTGCCTGAGGTTTTTGTACAGACCGAGTGACGAAAGAGCGAGGTTTGTGACAGACCGAGCAAATGAGGTTAATAAGAAATTTATTATATGGCTATTGGTTCATTTTATTTTTAAGCTTCGAGCATTGTTTTCGCCTTCAGAGCATGCTGTTTACCTTACCTGTTGACTTTTTCGTGTCGCTTCTTGGCCTTCTTATTTACACCATTCAGCTTTTATTTGTCGTGATTTTAGATAAACAGCTTTAAAGAAAACCAGTTATATATATATATGAGTAAAATTTGTTCTCAAGCGTTATACTCAGAAAAATGTCTGAGTATCCCTGATGGGATTCGAACCCGCAACCTTCTGATTTCTAGACAGACACTCTGCCGACTGAGCTACTGGGACGCAGATGGTAGATCTTGTTCGTATAGACATTTTTCTGAGTATAAAGCTTGAGAAAATATATATATATATATATATATATATATATATATATATATATATATATATATATATATATATATATACATATATATACATATATATACATATATATATATATATACATATATACATACATATATATATATATACATACATATATATATATATACATATATATATATATATATATATATATATATATATATATATATATATATACATATATATATATATATATATATATATATATTAGGGTGAGGCGGTTAATCGATAAACCGGAAAAAAACGATGTTTTTCGAAAACCGATTCGACCGATGTTGCTCCAGGCAAAAAAACGAAAAACCGAAAAACCGAAAAAACCCGTTTGAATCTCAGTAACATTGAAACAAAATGGCAGTAATAATTACAGGAAAGCGAAGCATCAAAGCTAAGCCGGATCACACGCTTGATTGGTTCAGCAAATCAGCGCCCTGATTGGTTCAACAGAAAGCGGACCTCTGCGAAGACAGGTAGCGTATGACTCATCGCAAAAATATTCAGAGTTAACAAATTAACATATAAACACGTGCAATAGCATTCAAACATTAAACTTCAGTTGGTCGTTTGCTTACACTATCCCGAAGTCTTTCTGTTTTTGTTAAAATGAGTAAGAGTGCAGTTTGGAATTTCTTTAAGAAGCCAGAAAGAGGAGAGGATTTTGCCGTGTGCAAAATTCTGTACGCAGTCCGTTAAAAACAAGGGAGGAAGCACAACCAATTTGCTGCAACATCTTCGAAGAATCCATCCTTCCCAATATGCGACGATGACTCCATCAGGACGAAAGTCAGCACCGAGTCGAGCGACAAGCGATAGCAGCCCAGTTTCATCAGATACGCAAGTTACCCAACCTACAGTAAAGAGCCTCTTTGCCAGCAGCACGCCATTAACACCTTATTGACACTTACCTCAGTTATCCAGTCATTGACGGAGACGACGAACCTTTAGAATGGTGGAAGGTTAACGCAAAAGAACTTCCGTTACTGTCACAATTGGCAAGAATATACCTCGCCATTCAAGCCACCAGTTCGCCATCAGAGAGGCTTTTTAGCAAAGCGGGGCAAGTTGCTACACCAGCGCGAGCGCAACTAAAGCCCGAGAAAGTTGACAAACTTGTCTTCCTAGCGGAGAATTTGTAAGGATAGACTATCGCATTCGCTTGTATATAGATAGAAAGAAAGCCAGTTTTACTGTTACTTAGTCATTTCCTTGTGTGTAGAACGTATATAGCTACAATGTTTGAAAATTTAATTCTTGTAAATATTACGATACATTGTACTAACTGTTTTAAAAACTAAAGTCTTGAACGTGTAGCGTGAAGTTTAATCAAGTAAATCTACAGATATAAATATCGATTTTTTCGTTTTTTTCGTTTTTTTCCAGGCGGTTTTCGGTTTTTACCCTGAACCGCCTCACCCTAATATATATATATATATATATATATATATATATATATATATATATATATATATATATATATATATATACATATATATATATACATATATATACATATACACATATATATACATCTATATATATATATATATATATATATATATATATATATATATATATATTTTTTAGATGAAACAGCCTGTAGCAGACTTTTGAGGTAAGCGAAAATCTATATTTGCTCTAACTATATGTTATCGAGCACTCTGCGTTTCGTAGACCAAAACCCACACATATATATATATATATATATATACATATATATATACATATATATATATATATATATATATACATATATATATATATATATATATATATATATATATATATATATATATATACATACATACATATATATATATATATATATATATATATATATATATATATATATATATATATATATACAATAACATGACTTCTATGTGCATTCTCATTCGTTGTTGACCGTGATCTATTGAAGGACACACGCACAGCTGGCGTCTGGTCATATCACATCAGCAGACTTGATTTTCTTTTTTCATGCCCCAGAAATTCTTCAATAATCCACTTGACGTTTCTATTGTATAAAACAAATAGATTACATTTTCCGTACGTGTGTACTGTAATAGATCACAGAAGACGTCACAGCGTGTAAAGAATATATATATTATGCATATATGTATTTAACAATTAGATTATGAGCTCGAAATTTCTATGAGTGAATAGTTGACGAGAGCGGAGCTCGAGTCAACTATCATCTCATAGAAATTGAGAGCGAATAATCTAATTGTTTTAGTAGAAACTAACTTGTGTACCTTAGTTCTTCCAAATTATTTCAAAAAACGAAGCATAACCATTGTTTCTGTGCGAAAACCAAGTCAAAACAATCTTTCACTAATCACTAGCTGTGCTCCTCGTGTCCTCCATGTTGTTTTACTGCATGGCCGCGCGAGTACTGGTACTCAATTTGCTAGATTGCAGCCAGTCCACTTTGCCAAACTGAAATTTCCTTTCTTTTAGTAAAAAAATCCTTATTTTGACCAAAATTTCCTTCCAAAAATATAAAAATCTCTTTCAAATTTCCTTCAACGAATTAAGCATAAATAAACACAATAACGTACTTGAACAACGCGTTTTAGCCTGCAATTTCATGTCCGTTGCCCATTATCACAAATGACACAATTTACCCAAACTTTTACATGTTTGCCAGTATGAATCTGAACAATTTTCATGGTACTGTGTCTGTATAGCGTAAGTCTACTTAGTAGATGAGTCTGACGACTCTGATCATCTCCAGACTCTGATACCAATGAATCGCTAGATTCGTCACTATAGGCGAATTTCCGGGTATTGCGCGCGCATCGTTTTGCAAAGAAATTGGCGGGCTCTTGACGGGCTCCTCACAAAGCAAGAGATGGCAAACAGACTAACTAGCGACCAACAACAGCAGAATAACAGTGTTAAACATCCGGAAACTGTATATATATTTTGTTGATTTTAAACAGTATGTTTACTTTGAGTGGAGCTTGCCAGTTTTTTGGAAAATGATGCGCGCGCAACACCCTGAAACTCACCTATTTTCTTACATGTCCTCGTGCCCGCGGCCCGCCAGTCAGGCAATCAGCAGTAAATAGTAATACTTCATCATAACTACTTCATGTTAGGTCTACATAATAATTTGGCAGTAATTTAGCGATACATTTCACAAGAATCACCGAATCAGACTATTGCCGAGAATTTCTGAATTTGAGATATGTTCATAATATGTTGATATTTTACTTTATAAATAAATACAATAATAGTTATTAGACAAGTAAGACAACGTTTGGTAACGTTTAGTTAGCTCTATTCTCTATTCTCGTCGTTTTCTTGGAGACAATTTATAATTTACTGAATTTTTGAATTTCTTCGAAATTTCCTTCAAATTTCCTGCAGAATCGTTTTTCCTGCAAATTTCCTGCATTTCCTCAAAATTTCCCGCGAACAGGAAATTTCCTGCCAAGTGGAAGCACTGATTGCAGCATTTGCAATAGAATATATATATATATATATATATATATATATATATATATATATATATACGTGTAATATATATATATATATATATATATATATATATATATATATATATATATATATATATATATATATATATATATATATATATATATATATATATATATATATATATATATATATATATATATATATATATATATATATATATATATATATATACGTGTATATATATATATATATATATATATAAAGCCAATTTCTTTCTTAAAAACAAACAGAGAGAAAATCAAAACAACCCTTTCGGCCTGGCGTCCAACAAAACACCTCCTTCTATCCCGGAAATAAAACCTTTCGAAGACGACCTTATAAAACTCATCGAAAATATACAATTTCGGCCATATACGAACCGGTTTCAGAAATGTTTGGCTACCGATTTAAAGAAAATTAATTCATCTCCCAACATTTTCATTTTTGCAGACAAAACTAGGAACATTTATGAAACCCCGCTCGACACATACAACAAGCTCCTACATGACAACATCACAAAAACATATAAGCATGGATCCGAGGACACTATAGATGAAATTGATTCGGAACTAAAAGAAATTTCGAACAGTTTAGGAATCGGCGACAAAATTGAAAAAATGAAAAAACGCGAAGCATTTATATCTTTAAAAGACCACAAAGAAAATTTCGAAAACAATCCAAAATGCCGATTAATTAACCCCGCTAAAAGCGAATCCGGAAAACTAAGTAAGGTGATTTTGGACAAAATTAATTCTAATTTGAGACAAAAACTGAATCTAAACCAATGGAGAAATACAAAACAAGTAATTGAGTGGTTTGGCAATATAAAAGATAAGGACAGACATAGTTTTATTTCGTTTGACATTGTCGATTTCTATCCGTCTATTTCTGAAAAACTATTGGACCAAGCATTATCTTGGGCTTCGAATTTGGCTACTATAACTGAAAACAATATTTCAATAATAAAACACGCTAGAAAATCTCTCCTTTTCAATACCGGAATTTCATGGATAAAAAAAGATAGCAATAGTTTGTTTGACGTTACCATGGGTAGTTTCGACGGCGCGGAAGTTTGTGAGTTGGTAGGCCTTTTCATTTTAAATCACCTAAGTAAGAAATTTGGCAAAGAAAGCATTGGCCTATATAGAGACGACGGTTTAGCTATTATAAAAAGTAAATCAGCACGTTTAGCAGACAAAACAAGGAAAGAACTCCACAAAATTTTCGAGCAGTTTGACCTAAAAATTACCGCCGAATCAAATTTACGCATAGTAAACTTTTTAGATGTAACTTTCGACCTTAACAATGGAAATTATAGACCCTATAGGAAGCCCAATGACGATCCGCTTTACATAAATAAGCACTCTAACCACCCACCAAGCATCACAAGACAGTTACCTGCATCAATCAACAAGCGCATTGCACTCCTCTCATCAGATGAACAAGTTTTTCAGGAATCTGCACCCATATATCAGAACGCACTTAGGCACAGCAACTTTGATCATGATCTTAGCTACACTCAACACACAGCACAGCAAACACGCAGGAATAGGCAACGCAACATCACTTGGTTCAACCCACCTTTTAGCAAGAGTGTAAGCACAAGAAGGATATAAGCACCCCCTGTTTTCGAAAATTGCCATCTGCCTGAAGATTCTTTTTTAGATGAAACAGCCTGTAGCAGACTTTTGAGGTAAGCGAAAATCTATATATATATATATATATATATACATATATATATATAAAAGACTTATTATCCGAGTGCGAGGTCTGTACGGTTTTGTATTTGCCTGAGGTTTTCGTACAGACCGACGAAGGAGCGAGGTTTGTGCGATAAAACCGAGGGCAAATACTTTCCAGTACAGACCGAGCAAACGAGGTTAATAAGGAATTTATTATATGGCTATTGGTTCATTTTATTTTTAAGCTTCGAGCGTTGTTTTCGCCTTCGGAGCATGCTGCTTACCTTACCTGTTGATTTTTTCGTGTCCGGCTTCTTGGCCTTCTTTTTTACACCAGTTGCTGTTAAAGGAAACCAGCAGTGATGTTCCAACACATTTTATTGTTCAGAATATTTGAACAAAGATACCTATTTCTCTTTTATTTGTATTCAAATCAACTCAAAAATGTTCCCGCCAAAACTTACAGGGTCGAGAAAAAAGCGTATTGACCGGTCGGTCAATATCGTAAAATCCCGACCTCTCATGAAGCAATCAGCGTGCGTCGTTTTGCGTACGGACCGGAAATCAAACCCAAGCCATATAATATATATATATATATATATATATATATATATATATTAAATTCGTCTGAATTAGATTCGTCGCATGAAACGAATTCGAGTTTACGTCGACTAGTAGACGAAGCTAACTATGAATTAAATTCGTTGAATTAAATGCGACGTATGAACCAGGCCTCATCATAGTCAATCGAGATATGGTCTGGTAACTCGGCAAACTTCAAAGCTCCTATAATGAGCTGTAATTTTATGTTGAACCGTACCTTACACCGTGCACATCCTTTGTTTTAGGTTTATTAATATTTAAATAGCACGGTTGAGTGATTGAGCTGAAACGTTGCTATTGGACAATTCGTTCATTATACTAAAATACAATGGGTTCAGTGACCGTGCACCGTGCACAAAAATGCATAAAGGCGAACAAAAAGATAGACCAAAGACTTTAGCTGAGTTTCCAGACCATATCTCGATTGACTATGACCTCATTTAGCTTGTGTGACTAAATGACGTCACAAGGCACCTAATTAATTTACATGTTTCGAGAAAGAGACAATATATTGAGAAACTGAGAACGCCGGTATTCTTCATTTGGAAATTATATTTTACTGACATCAAAATGAGATAGCACGATTTTCTCGTCATAGCCCCAGGCGGTATCAGACTCCCAAGTAGAGGTGTGCGAATCCGATCCGATTGGGATCGGATTCGGACTAAACTTGTCTTTTTTCGCGTTCGGATCGGATCGGATTTTGTTCTTTTTTTCTGAGATCGGATCGAATCGGATTTTGCACTTTTTTACCCGCATCAGATTCACTTTTGTCATTGTTTTTGTCACAAAATTAACAAATTCACTAGTTGTATGCACGTAGCACAACATATGAAGGCTATTATTACATAAGATTATTGTTGTATAGTAATTTTCTTAAATTTATTTGTTCATTGGTTTTCCTTTCGGAAAGTTTGCGCAACTATTGCATCATATATCCGGTGTTTTATATTTTTCGGACCGGATTTGAGCAGCTATTTTCGGATCGGATCGGATCGGACTACGATTTTTTGGCTTCGGATCAGATTCGGATTGACAGTTTTGGCAAACTCTCGGATTATAAGGCGTCAATCCGATCTGACGCACACCACTACTCCCAAAGTCTCATGTATTTTTATACTCTGGTTAATGCCAGACGAATTTACTTGTCACAGCATGGCCGTAGGAAGCAGGGGGGTGCGGGAGGCTTGCACCCCCCTGTGTCACAGGGAGAATTCACCAACGGGAAAAGGTTAATAAACGAGTAATCGTATGAGAATATAAGATGGCGACAGTGATGTTTATTTAAGCTCAACAAACATTAAGTAACACTACATTGAAAAAATACATTGAGAATGTCATTCAAAGTTAAAAAAGGTTTAAAAAAAAGGGATACGTTGAGTACAGAGTATCCTGAATATACAGTCAACAATTATTCACACAGAAAAGAGAATATTACGACAAAAACGCCACAGTATACCAGTGCTCCAGGAATAGGTCTACGATGTTACCGTAAGCGATGTCGTCCAGGAAAAGGTCAATGTGTCCACCCATAAGGAGAAGGAAATCAATCAACATTGCTACGAGGCCACCCTGCATATTTTCGACGACTGACATGTTTACGACCATGCCCTGCGCGATATCTTGGGCGATATCTCAGTGGATGTTCTTTATGACGACCCCAAAACCTTTTAGTCAGTGTTTCAGAAACAGGACTACCAGCAGGTTGTACGAGATCAGATTCAGCGGCCCCCGAATAACTTATCAACAGCACTGAAGAAATAACGAGCACCAGCAAGACAAGTCGATTCATAATGACTGCAAAGAATTTAAATATACAGTCAAATATGTGCACTAGTCTAAGGTCATTTTTCTGTTAAGCGCCCAAGGGGCTTATATATTTTTATCAAACTTCTTATATGAACTGATTTAAGTACGAAAAGTCTGATTTAAGTATGAAAAGTCTGATTCTTCTCTATTTATCAGCTGATTTGGAGAGGAGGGGGCTCAATTATTTTCGGCTTCCAGAAAGGGGGCTTATTAGAAGGGAGGCTAAAAAGAGAGTGGGGCTTAATAGAGAAATTACGGTAGCTATAGTAAAAGCAGTACAGTAGAAATACAAATGGTTAAATGAAAACATTGAAAAGTAGTACAAGCCACGAAACAACATACTGAAACAACAGTAAACATAACAACGACAGCAAACACCACCACCACCAACAACAACCGCAACAGCAACAACATAAAAACAGCGACATCGTACTTTAGTATAGTTTTTGTATCTACTGCGCAAGCGCAGCGCAGTAAATACTACGCTGTCATGTAGGGTAAAAAAGTGTAAGTAACAATCAAAGTGAGTAACAAAAGAAGAATCGGAGCCAATCAAACAGCGAGTACAAAGGGGCAGTATCGTTCGTAACCAATCAAATAGCGAATACGAAGATTTAGGCGGACCGATCCGATCTCAACATCACGTTATGACTTATGGTTTTGCGATAAAACTGTGTATTTTGACTTTGATCAGTTGTGCTCTAGCTTTGTTGGTGTTCACTTCAGTTTATCAATTGGTAAGTACTTTGATGATTAATTACCACAAATTTGTCGTATAAGTATGAGTTACCACAGTTTTCAAAAGCTGATGGTATCAAATAGAAAGCATCTTCGGGGGAAAATTGAGCCTCTTCGGAAGAGAACAAATTTTATTAAGCCTCGTTGTAAGCCTCTTTGGAGGAGAACAAATGGGCCTCTTCGGAGGAGAACACTAGAGCTTCTTCGGAGAATAACAATTTGTAAGCGGTGGTGTATAAACACCAAAGCTTCATAAACAACAATTAATATATGAAAATATTTTAAATTAAAGCTATCCCAGAGAGAGAGAGAGAGAGAGAGAGAGAGAGAGAGAGAGAGAGAGAGAGAGAGAGAGAGAGAGAGAGAGAGAGAGAGAGAGAGAGAGAGAGAGAGAGAGAGAGAGAGAGAGAGAGAGAGAGAGAGAGAGAGAGAGAGAGAGAGAGAGAGAGAGAGAGAGAGAGAGAGAGAGACAGAGAGAGAGAGAGACAGAGAGAGAGAGAGAGAGAGACAAAGACAGAGAGACAGAGACAGAGACAGAGACAGAGACGGAGACGGAGACGGAGACGGAGACGGAGACGGAGACGGAGACGGAGACGGAGACGGAGACGGAGACGGAGACGGAGACGGAGACGGAGACGGAGACGGAGACGGAGACGGAGACGGAGACGGAGACGGAGACGGAGACGGAGACGGAGACGGAGACGGAGACGGAGACGGAGACGGAGACGGAGACGGAGACGGAGACGGAGACGGAGACGGAGACGGAGACGGAGACGGAGACGGAGACGGAGACGGAGACGGAGACGGAGACGGAGACGGAGACGGAGAGAGAGAGAGAGAGAGAGAGAGAGAGAGAGAGAGAGAGAGAGAGAGAGAGAGAGAGAGAGAGAGAGAGAGAGAGAGAGACAGAGAGACAGAGGGACAGAGGGACAGAGGGACAGAGGGACAGAGGGACAGAGAGACAGAATACTGTTAATTAAATTCATCCAATTTAATCAAGAAATGGGAGTGGATAAATAAAAGTGAGCAACATGTATTTGCTTTCGGTCTGCTCGACAAACACGGTATCTCTAAACGCAAAACCTTTATATACACAGTATAATCGGTTGCATTTCAATTACATGTAAAAGGACTTTTTTCGTTTCAAACAGCACCGAACCAATAATGACTTCGTCTTTGGTAACTTCGAAGGAATATATAAGTAGCATAAAAAACGGGGAATGGATCGCATGCTTAGTATCTTATTTTTCTCAGAGAGTCAGTAAGCGAAGAAAAATCACACAACCGGACACACCCAGTTAAACAAGCATTTTAGACGGGCGTTATATATTCGTTGATATACACAAATTAAACATCTGTTGAGTGCAGTTAAAGCAAAATCTGTTTCCCGAGTTCCTATACAGAAGTAAAATCGTGTAAAGATATACCGAACTGATTCATTGCGTAAAAATGGGAGAATGACAAAAGTTGTAAGTCGCATGCAACGATATTCATATTATACCCCGCAATCTTGCGAGAAAAGTAAAGCATTTGCGCACTGGGGCATATATACTAAGGCTCGTGCAAAAACCAACCGTAAGCCACAATTTACCCTCTTCATAAAAAATCTATTAACAAATCTCAAAAAATGGATGCATCGAAATAAGAAATCGAAAATAATCTTCAGTCTATTACTCATTTGACATTATAGAATCTTATACTTACACAAAATCCTTTTCGAAGACGAATAACTCTTGTCTTGTTTTTCTTGTAGATGCTTCTCTTGGCTTGTCCGTTCGTCTAATGACTTGATTCGATGGGTGTTTTCACATATATGTTTTTGCCATAGGTCAATGCATCGCAATGCGATTTGATAATTTGCGTGACAACAATAGCAAACGATTATGTGGCGACTGTCGTCTCTTTGGTGTCGCAATTATGTTATCTCGAACAATAAGATATCGTTGAAGGTAAAAGCTTCGCGTTCTTCTTCTTTGTCTGTTCAAAATTAAAAGCACACCTACTCACGAAGTTTACAGAACGGAAATAATTTTGTCTATTTGTTTAAATATCGCCATTTTGTGAATGCAATCGATTTACTTAGGCAATCTGATCTCTCAGTGTCTGTTTATAGATGCTGTCGTTTAGTTATGTAGACATAAAGCGACTTTGGTGATTTCTGTGATTTGGTGAAAACGGTGGGAAAAATTAAGAGGCGCTGAAACCGCGAAAGTTGCTTTACACAATACCGTGAGTTTAATTTATAACCGGGGGGCTTATATAAGCGGTATAGAAAAAACCTTTCAAAACGCAACAGACAATTACGTTTTGCTTAATATCGCACGAAAACGACAAGCACAAAATGCATGGTAAGGAGACATCATAACGCCAAAGTACTGAACTCTGAAATTTTAGTAATGTCACCTACACGCGTAAAAATCTCGCAAGTTGTTACAGGATTGTTGCCTGAACAATGCTGTAACAACTTGTTGACATATGTGAACAACATTGATAAATAAACAACATTGTTCATCATTATAAATAAGTTTTGTGGAAACACCACGTAAAATATTTCTTTGCTAAGCTTTCGGCCTGTTGACTCAGGCCTTCATCAGAGCAATGATGGCCTGAGTCAACAGGCCGAAAGCTTAGCAAAGAAATATTTTATGTGGTGTTTCCACAAAACTTATTTATATTACTTTATCGCCATGAAAACGTTCAAAGAATTAATTGTTCATCATTGTTTCAACAAGTTGTTACTGCTTGATGAAACAACAACCGTTGTTCACGCATGTTGTAACAACCGAAGAACGTGTTGATACATCAACCATGTCCACCATTGTTGTAACATTGTTGTTCATCGTTGTTATTTCGTCACGCTGTTACAACATGTTGTATCATGTGCGAACAACGTTGTTGGCTATGAAAATGTGCTGTTGGAACAACTTGTTCATGACTGTTGATTTATCCGTGAACAAGTTGTTCGAATCAGAAGTGAACAACTTGTTGACAACTTGTTCACGGCGAGCAGCACAACATTGTTCACGGCGGGCAGCACAACATTGTTCACGCCTGTTGACAACCGTGAACAAGTTGTGCGTTTTTACGCGTGTACGTGATCAATTTATCAGTACCGAGAAAGAACTGAATGAGAAGGCTGAATTGTAATAGATAAATACTTTTATTTGAATAGGGTAGCTCATTCAGTTTTTAACAGATTAAGCTGATGTCAATAGAGACCCTATATATGGTATAATCACACGCAGTAATACATTTCAATCGATATAATATTAACAAGGAATTTAAAAACATGAAACGAGTGGTCAAATAGGTGGCAAAGCAAGTCGATTTAATTCACAAAATCCTGATATATATACCAATATATATTCAAGACAAATAAGCAAAAATCCGCTATACATCCTTGTAGCCAGTGATTGCAACTGAGCTGTTTGGAGTGGCAAAGATCGTCGGTCACTTGATTTGCATCAAAAACGGGGAATGGATCGCATGCTTAGTATCTTATTTTTCTCAGAGAGTCAGTAAGCGAAGAAAAATCACAGCTTGACACACCCATGCAGTTAAACAAGCATTTTAGACGGGCGTTATATATTCGTTGATATATACGCAAATTAAACATCTGTTGAGTGAAGTTAAAGCGAAACCTGTTTCCCGAGTTCATCCTATACGGAAGTAAAATCGTGTAAAGATATACCAAACTGATTCACTGCGTAAAAATGGGAGAATGACAAAAGTTGCAAGTTGCATGCAACGATATTCATATTATACCCGCAACCTTGTGAGAAAAGTAAAGCATTTGCACTGGGGCATACATACTAAGGCTGATGCAAAAACCAACCATAAGCCACAATTCACCCTCTTCATAAAAAATCTATGGACAAATCTCAAAACAAGAAAGCGTCATTTAGTAGTCAGCCGTCAAAATTCAGTAAAATGTACATACTATATACAATTGGTTAGAAATGGATGCATCGAAATAAGAAATCATCGAAAATAATCTTCAGTCTATTACTCATTTGACATTATAGAATCTTATACTTCTTGTCTTGTTTTTCTTCTAGATACTTCTCTTGGCTTCCCATTCGTCTAATGGCTTGATGCCATAGGTCAATGCATCGCAATGCGATTTGATAATTTGGGTGACAACAATAGCAAACGATTATGTCTCTTTGGTGTCGCAATTATGTTGTCTCGAACAATAAGATCGTTGAAGGCAAAACCTTCGATTTCTTCTTCTTTGTCTGTCAAAATTAAAAGCACACCCACTCATGAAGTCAAGAACGTAAATAATTTTGTCTATTTGTTCAAATATCATCATTTTGTGAATACAATCGATTTACTTTGGCAATATATGATCTCTCAGTGTCTGTTTATAGATGCTGTCGTTTAGTTATATAGACATAAACTTTGGTGATTGTGATTTGGTGAAAACGGCGGGGAAAATGAAGAGGCGCTGGTATCGCGGAAATTGCTTTTTATATATTAATGTATATATACATGCAGTTATAACTGCATCGGAAGAACAAAAGGTCAATTAACACAAACCGAAAAAGTTAATTAACACAAACCGAAATGTGGGTTAAGGAATAAAACGAATAAAAGCGAATATTAACTACTTAAGCCTGGTTTCCATATAGTTGTAATTGTTGTAATTCAATCCTATTTAAATAAAAGTATCTATCTATTACAATTCAGCCTTCTCATTCAGTTCTTTCCCGGTACTGATAAATTGATCACGTACACGCGTAAAAACGCACAACTTGTTCACGGTTGTCAACAGGCGTGAACAATGTTGTGCTGCTCGCCGTGAACAAGTTGTCAACAAGTTGTTCACTTATGGTTCGAACAACTTGTTCACGGATAAACCAACAGTCATGAACAAGTTGTTCCAACAGCACATTTTTATAGCCAACAACGTTGTTCGCACATGATAAAACATGTTGTAACAGCATGACGAAATAACAACGATGAACAACAATGTTACAACAGTGGTGAACATGGTTGATATATCAACACGTTCTTCAGTTGTTACAACATGCGTGAACAACGGTTGTTGTTTCATCAAGCTGTAACAACTTGTTGAAACAATGAGGAACAATGTTGTTCATTTATCAATGTTGTTCACATATGTCAACAAGTTGTTACAGCATTGTTCAGGGAACAATGCTGTAACAACTTGCGAGATTTTTACGCGTGTAGTTGTAATTGTTGTAATTCAGTCGGCGACTGTCGCCGATCAAGTCTTAACAATTAAAACTTAATGGAAACGCTTGTTGTAATCCAATCGGCGACTGTTATAAAAGTTCAATCAGGTTCAACTTCTACAACAATTACAACAGTCGCCGATGCGACAACAGTTAATGGAAACATCAATCGCCGACAGTCGGCGACTTGTTGCTAGATGTTTGCAACGTAAAACACAAAATTATTTACAAAAACCGGCCAGATCCTTTAAAAAAAAACCCCTCCATTTTGTTAAAGAAGTCTACTAAATGACTAGTTCAAAGACTTGAATGCCGTATGCCAGCTCAAATGTTTGCAACTGAAGATTGCCTACGGGCATGAAACTTGAAGTAGCAATGTATATTCAGTTTTAACAAATATATATATATATATATATATATATATATATATATATATATATATATATATATATATTTCGAATAGCAAAGACCGTTTGGGATAACAAAGACCGTTGATGATGCCAAAGATCGCTGGGGATGGCGCGGAAAACGAGCTCAGCCGTATAAGAACAACTGATGTTTATAAGTCCAAGTGCATAAATTATATACAAGATTATTTTGAACTAAAAACGAAAGTGACATTATATTGTCGTTAACACCCACGCATGCGTTACAAGATATACTTAGTGTTATTTGAAGACCTCTGAAACGATCCAGTGTCGTTGAGTGCTGCTGTGCTTTCCTTGATTTCATATTTCTTTCTGTTGGCCGAGTTCACCTTGATTATGATAGCGATTGCCAAAAGGAAAGCCACGATGCCAACGCACGCTGCAAGGATGAACCACAAAGTCAAGTCCTTCTCCTTTCGTTCATTCCTGTTCGCCATGACCACCCCGTTCGTCGTTCGATCCAAAAACGTCCCGGGCTGGTCGGTGTAATCCTCTCTCTCTGAAAAACCGGACTGCGTGTTTGTTAAGAGAGATTCAGTACTTCTAAAGTGACGTCGAGGAGGAGTTTTGTAATCTGGGAAAGAAGTAGGCGTGTCTTTTGTTACAGTGTCTTCCGAAGGGATTTGAGTGTCTGTTAAAGTTGAATGCGGGGTTGATGTTGTGGTGTCCGAGTGCCATCTCTTGACTTCGGGTGTAGAAACATCAATGGTGGATTTCGAGATCGCTGACTTCGTCGTGTTACCGCGTGGAGAAGGACTCGATGAAGAAAACCTGGAGCCTTTACTTGTAGTGCTGAGAACATCTACGGGCGATGTAGTTATACCAGTTGTTGGAGCAACAGCAGACGTGAGCTCTGCTTGGGCTGTTGTTGAAACTTTAACTTCAGGACAAGTTCGTGTTACATTACCGCGTAATCGAACTTCACCAGTTTTTGTGTCGAGCTTCGAAAACAAATCGTAGTCATTGAAGACGAGTTCCTGTAAACAACCAATAAAGCCTTTTCGGCTGGTGGATTTTAATTTCGATCGCGCATCAGAAAATCCTCCAAGAAATAAGTTGGCCGTTGGATCTGGAAGACTAAATCGAGTAAATGTACCCGGTGTCACGCCTTTCGACGTATCCAAATAATCGACAGTCAGATTAACGGTTCGTTCGAAGCGTTCCAGCTTAACGCTATGCCATTGGTTGTCGTTGTACGCGCCATTCTTGGTTGTTATGGTTACGCTTCCGGAACCCAGGTTAACCGACGTAGCTACTTTGCCAAGGGTTAGTTTCAAGACAATATAATCGCCTTTGTAACCTGTAAAGAAAAACACCCCATTTGGTTCGAGGGAACGGAAACGAAGCAATATAGACGTACCATCAGGTTTGTACACGAGCCGCGAAGGTATGTCGATAATGACACGATCGTAAGCTGTCGGAAAACCGACGACGGGCGATTCTATAAAGAAATAATAGTTAACAGGAACCAATCAGATTGCGTGAAAAGCACTATGCACCTGCAAGGTATATGCTAATGATTGTAGCAACTTCCAGAGTTAACTCAACCAAACGTACTGGAAATTACGGTTATTTATTTATGTATTTATGTATTTTGATTGATTGATTGATTGATTGATTGATTATTATATATATATATATATATATATATATATATATATATATCTATATATCTATATATCTATATCTATATCTATATCTATATATATATATATATATATATATATATATATATATATATATATATCTATCTATCTATATATATCTATATATATCTATATATCTATATATCTATATATCTATATATCTATATATCTATATATCTATATATCTATATATCTATATATCTATTTAACAATTAGATTATGAGCTCGAAATTTCTATGAGTGAATAGTTGACGAGAGCGGAGCTCGAGTCAACTATCATCTCATAGAAATTGAGAGCGAATAATCTAATTGTTTTAGTAGAAACTAACTTGTGTACCTTAGTTCTTCCAAATTATTTCAAAAAACGAAGCATAACCATTGTTTCTGTGCGAAACCCAAGGCAAAACAATCCGTCACTCCTCGTGTCGTCCATGTTGTTTTACTGCATGGCCGCGCGAGTACTGGTACTCAATTTGCTTACTCGCTATCTATTGACGAATAGATATCGAGTAGAGTAGCCAATCAGATTGCAGCATTTGCAATAGAATACTAGTAAGTTTCTACTAAATATCTATAGATCTATATATATATATCTATATCTCTATATATCTATGTATTTATGTATCTATGTATCTGTTTATCTGTTTATCTATTCATTCATAGATATATCCGCTATATATCGCTATTTCGATTTTCTATTATATCGATTTTCGTCGAAATTTCTGTCGATGGATCATATAAATTCGAACTTCTATTCTGGCCGACTTAATTATGTTCTGATTCTGACGTGAATAAGAAGTGAGAGCTTAATGGAGTAGGTGTCAATGTTTTTGAAATTTTCTAAAACGTCAGGATTTCCTTGGCATTCGATTTCGAAATAGTAACGTCTAGTAATATGTATAAATATAAGTGCCGTATGACAAATTGTAGTGTTGACAGCCCGGTGGGTGAGAAGTCAAAAGTCATTAGCCATTTTTAATTGAAACATCTATCATCATGTGTTATTTTTTTTTTAAAGTCTTATCCAGCTGTTGCTATTTTTTCGTTCTAATATAAAGCGAATGTACTTTAGTTTTAGGAAAACAAATTGCAACCAACTTTTTTTCACGCGGCCCGGAACTTTCAGTATAAAATTCTAAATAAAGGCGATTAATTCGCGTGCGTGGAACTAGAAGTCTAGAACAGTATACAGAACAGACAATACAAATATCAAGTTGTGAGGCTGGGAGCAACACCTACGCCTTATCTGACGAGTACAGTCTGTCGTACACGCTGCTATTATGGAGAAGAGCCAGCCTCCCGGGAGAGTTATAAAGGCTTTAATAAACACAAATTCTCCAACTCACTCATTCTCCTCGTGCTTGCATCAGGGTATATAAAGGACTATAAACACGGGCGACTTCGTAAAATCCCGAATTCTGATTGGTCAACGTATGCATATCCGGACCACGGTCCTTCTTTTTCCGTATCCGAACCGCCCCCCCGATGTTGATTTTGCTCGCCTGAATTTTTAAAATGTTCAGACTATACCATATATATACTATACACTACTATACACTATACACTACACACTATACACTATATATATATATATATATATATATATATATATATGCTAAACAAATTAGATCAGGGGCGTAGGAAGCTTGATAAAGTTAGGGGGGCCGACTCCCACGAGGCGCCACCATGGTTGGCGCCGGGTGTAAAATTTTTGAAAATTTGGAGTCTCTAGATCGTCGGAAATGGCATTTTCAGAGTCTCCTCTACCTCTTTCGTTAGGCCCTTTCATTAATCCTTTCATTATAATTTGTGAGTCTCTTGCTATCCGTGAGTCAGGATGGATTATTATTATTAATTGGCCGATCAGCGCAATCGAAGTCGCACTTATAATGCAATTTTTTTAAATTCAATTATTTTTGGGGGGGCCGAAAGCTATTCCGGCCCCCCTTTATAAAATATTGGGGCGCGGCCCCCCCCGGCCCCCCCGGCCCCCCTGCTTCGAACTGGATCGAGCGTACAGTACGTAAGTGAATGAAGTTAAAATAAGTTCATTACTTCTCTGAGATTCACGCCAATAGCCATCTTCAGGTAACAGTGAGCTGAGTAGTGACGAACTCATTTTAACTTTATTCACTTACGGTGCATACACATGCACTACATATATATATATATATATATATATATATATATATATATATATATATATATATATATATATATATGTAATGTTTACAACACGAGCGGCCGTGTTGTATTGAATTATACAATCACGAGCCGAAGGCGAGTGATTGTATATTCAATACAACAAGGACGCGAGTGTTGTAAACAACTTGTGAAATGAATAAATAGTAAAAATCCCTTTGGGATAATCATATTGAGATGCTAATTAGTTACAAGCACTAGTGGTTTGTATGGGGTTTACAGGGGTATACATGTGACGTAATTTCTGAAATTGGATTGGCTGCAAAACTCATGAATTATTAATGAATTTCACAAATATATATATATATATAAAACATCAAAAAAGGAATGATAAAAATCTTTATTTTACGTTTCGGGCACTGCCCTTCATCAGAATATTTTGATGAAGGGCAGTGCCCGAAACGTAAAATAAAGATTTTTATCATTCCTTTTTTGATGTTTTATGATTGTACTTGGAATTGATGTTCAAAGCTGGCTCTCTGACAATATATATATATATATATATATATATATATATATATATACATACATACATACATACATACATACATACATACATACATACATACATACATACATACATACATACATACATACATACATACATACATACATACATACATACATACATACATACATACATACATACATACATACATACATACATACATACATACATACATACATACATACATACATACATACATACATACAGTATGCGATACACAATAATACGCGGCGACTTCCCGAGCTGTTATACCATTCATAATTTAATCAAGTAGAAAAGGCGTGTCACTCATCACTCTTACCTTCCTGGCAGGTTTCTCCTCTGAAGCCTGTTCCAGTACATACACATTCTGCCATGGCGAACTTATTGATACACACTCCGTGATTACGACAAGGGTTCTGCGGTCTACACGCGTCCTTGCATTCCCCGCTCATTCCCGACGACCGCACGACAGTGACGGTCCGGTCCATCGAAGCATTTCCGTAACGGATGTCCTCGACGCAACCCAGAAACCGTTGCATGAACTCGACTTCATTGTAGGTCACATACAGACTGTTCACTGTGTTCCGAAGGCCTCCGATGTAAACAGCACTTTTCAAGGCCAACATACTTATATTATACTCGGCTAGTGTCATATCATCCAACTCGCACACAGCATGACGCGAAGTGATCTCGAATGCGATTTTATGCCACCGAATATCATTCACGCGCGTTTTGGAGAGCGTCTTGAAGTCCTCAGTACCGTCGCCTAACTCCATGACGAGAAGTCCATCGTGAAGATGGAGACTCAAATACTGATAGTCCCCTTCGTCGTCGACGTAGAACAGCAGGCCTGTTTGTGCGTACGTCTTAAAGCGAAAACTAACGCGACTTGTGCCGTTTCCAACGGCAGGCCATCGTTCCAATTTAGCGTAAGATGTTTGTTGGTCAAAAAGACTGAACCCCATCGCTTGGAAGAAGACAGACGAGACGAGAACGAGCCAGGCTGTTTGGCGGTGCATTCTTAAAGTGAATGTCATCGCTGTGAACCAGAATTCGAATGGTGATTTAATGGATCACATTCAGAACTCCAGCAGTTCAAAGTGACATGGAATGTGAGTTCTTAGGTTTTCAAAATATTGACAGAGTTAAGTATTAATATGCTGATAAAAACAACAGACGGCGTGAGAATAAACTCGACATTTTGTACCACAAAGACCGAAAAAGATGTACAAAGACGCCTTTTTCATCGAAGAATTACATTTACGTGCTCATCACCCGGGTTAAAAACGAAAGCGGTAGCTTAAAAGATTCCTAATTGTTTGTCGGAAGGGATTAGAGACGGTTATTTGGCGATTGATTATTTTTTAAACAAACACGGACAATACTTGGACCAGATTGTCGGAGGAAAAACGTTGATAACGTTATCAAAATGTCGCAGGTGAAAAGTTTGTTTGGTTTTTCTACACGAAGGAACAGCCGAGACCGGAAACTTAACAAAGCCTTGTATATCGGGCACCTGGTGAAGAAGTTTGTAACGCCATACTTCTATATAGTCACCACAGGAGGGAAAGATAACAGTGCTATTACAGAACTTGAAATAAACAATGTTATTATACATTGTTTTCCAAATCCTTGATTATAATTGGTGATAAAGTTGGTGAGAATTCTCGATATTCGCACTTTTAGTCGAATTTGCCGCTGGGAAAAAGGACTCGTCATTCATGTGCTGACGTGAACTTGTCGAACTAGGCACACCGAAGAAAAGCGCGGGAAAGAAACAACTGTCTTTGAATTACGTGAACCCTTTTTGGTTCTGAGGAAGTGATTTTCTTTACATTTTCAACTAAAAATGTATAATAAACAATTATTGAATTCGACTTTTTTGTTATCAAGAATTATCAAGGTTTCAGACACATTATAGATATCATGTGACACAAAATTTAAACAATAAAGCACTGAAGTTTGTACAAGCGTACAATGTTTAAAAAGGCGTGAGAATGGTCGAAAAACACGTTTCTGGAATCGTTATTGCAATTATTGCGAAAAGTAGTACTTGCTTCTGTGGCCGATTTACTATAAAACCGCGCCATCTATTCGATCTTCAGACCACTTTGTGAACATATTACATGCTACGAGAAGTCATGTTTTTAATCGTTCAATTTTCCTAATTAAAGTCATACCACAGCTGGCCCAACCTCACACTAGGTTTACAAGTTGTTATTGTTGTATTTGTTATATAAACTTGCAAAATGTTACCGTATTTTAACTTATAGTTCTGCCAATAAACTTACTTTTGACAGTTCATATCTCATGTTGTCTACCTTCAGTGAGTTGGGACTTGTAGCAGCCGATAGTTTCGAACGGCGTTCGCCCCCGTTAAATAATTAAATAAGGTTGGAAACTACGCTCCCTCGCACCTCGATTGCTCTAACATCAAGCAAGGTTTTTTCCCCCACCAAAATCCCGTCCGATCGCCGATTTGACGTTTCTCACATAAAGATGGATACTTCTCCTTCCTCAGAAACGTCCAAGTTTTCAAAATACCTATCCACAACCTTCGATTTCCACGGCTAAGCCATCGACTTCTTCGATTGGAAAGTACGTGAGTAATTGAAACGGCCACGACCATTTGAAAAACGGGCTCCCGGTACCATATCTCGAGTACCATATCCCGTGGGTACAGTTACAATTATTTCATATTATTGGACGAGATTGAGCATGATATCAACAATTAAAAAAGCCAAGGTTTGTATTATGATTTATCTCGAAGCCGATATCGTGATTAAATAAATGACGTTGTTGTTTGCCTTGTTTGTTGTCAAACAAAACGCAACATTGACGTTGACTTGATCTGTCTTATAATATATATATTTATATATTCATAAATTACTTTGAAAATACCTGAAATGAAATAGACTCATTCCGTACTCATATAAAAAATACTCAGTATTTCGATTTCTAAGGGAACTTCTCTCGGTCAGCTAACACCGAGCAATAATGAAATAACGGCTAAACTTATAAGATTAGCCACCACGGAAGCGCAGACGTCCGAGGAGGGCGAGTAATCCTCGACACTAAGTTGATACAACGCTATTCGCGCGTTCGCCAATGTCCAGCGGCCGTACGCTTTAAGGCGCCCTACCCAACTTCCACACGTCTTGAGTTCTTCTCTTGCTACCGCCTCTGCGCAACACTTGGACATCGTAATGAAAGACCTGGAAGCCTTGCTCGTCTCCAGTTGATGATCAATGCCACGTAGTAAGTCGTTCGTTTTCAGGATAAGAAGCAACTGGCGCGGGACACGATTTAGAATGGTGGAAATATCACTGAGATACAACGATACTGAGTTACGGAGTTGATGCATCTAAACGAACCAAGAAGGAAAAAAACGGGCCAAACCGTTAAAGTGCTGCCTCTCACTGCTGAAGTTAAGTCGGTTGAATGGGGTTAGTACTTGACTGGGTGCATGACTGTACAAGCCTCATGAGAATAGGGTCGCGTTGTTGGTTCGAGAGTTTTTCACCGGGTTCTCCGGTTTTCCTCCCTCCACAAAAATAAATAAAGTCTCTTAACTTTAGTTTCCACTTTAAACTATTACACAATTCGTTTATAATGATGGTTAATTAGTTACTGGTAAATGCTGAGAAATATCTTCATTCTTTTTCAGTTGTGAAGTACCGTACAATTCCGAAAGTAACGACCCCCCGAAAGTAACGGTCCTCAGAAAGTAACGTTGAATTTGTGACACTTCTAAAATTTCCCGAAAGTAGCGGCCCCTTCGATTAATGTGGCGTATTTTTTAATGTTTCAAATACATGTTTATCCAGCAAAAAAGTAATGTTCGTATTAAAACTTAACAATCAACTTAAAGCTACTAATATATGTTTTTTCGATTATCGACATTTCTGTTCGATGAAAGCACACGTTCGTCTTTAATTTTTCAATATTTATATAACATGTTCTCTCTTTATAAGTTGCCACCATCGCTGCTGTCGTAAAACATTACGTCCTCTACATTAGGTAGTTGTTAATTACAGAATCATCCTCAGAAAAAGTTACATGAAAATAGGACTAATGTAGTAAATAAATAACTGATGAACGGAGACTTGATATCTTCCTATACGTATTTCAACCATCCGAAAGTATCGGCCCCCCGAAACTAGCTGCTCCCCGAAAGTAGCGGCTCCCCGAAAGTAGCGGCTCCCCGAAAGTAGCGGCTCCCCGAAAGTAGCGGCTCCCCGAAAGTAGCGGCTCCCCGAAAGTAGCGGCTCCCCGAAAGAAGCGGCTCCCCGAAAGTAGCGGCTCCCCAAAAGTAGCGGCTCCCCGAAAGTAGCGGCTCCCCAAGGGCTACTATACTTTCGGAATTCTACGGTATTATAGGACGAAAAAGAGGGCACTCAGAGACTGCATGCCTCCGCCAGCGGGTTATTAGAGTTGTTTAAAAAGAAAACAAGCCATCCCGCCAATTAACCAGGCTAGCTCACGAGACCTACACATGTACAGTGTATAAATAAACAGAGTGCTTGATTGGACTCCGGTACAGGAATTATGTAAAAATGTTTGCATAAAATGAGAATAATAATCGCTTTATTAATAATAATCATCATCATCAAGGAATTGTTTTCATTTATTTCTTCCACACAGAAAAGGCCAGATTTTCATTGAATTTTCGTCCTATTCTCAACCAAATTCAACCAAAATTTATTCCAGACGAAACGTGGAAAAAATTGCGTTCCCGTCCACAAACGCACAGCGGCCGTTACTTCAGAACCTTTGAAATATATTTGTAAAGGGAGATGATTAACACCTATAAAAAACGCCTGTCACTGAATGGTTTAAAAAAATATAACTATTGACTATCAACGTATCCTACAGGTTTGTCAGTAATTTTCTTGCGGTTAAACCAGCGTTGAGAAGCTTTTAGTAGATATTCATTACCATTGTTTACAAAATTTGGTTTCAAAAGTTTTGGGTGATTGTCCACGGCCGTTAGCGTTTGTGGGCGGGAGTGGACGTCGTGGGATTTTTCCACTTTTCGACAGTTCGGACAGACACACAGACAGGCAGACAGACAGACAGACAGACAGACAGACAGACAGACAGACAGACAGACAGACAGACAGACAGACAGACAGACAGACAGACAGACAGGCAGGCAGGCAGGCAGGCAGGCAGGCAGGCAGGCAGGCAGGCAGGCAGGCAGGCAGGCAGGCAGGCAGGCAGGCAGGCAGACAGACAGACAGACAGACAGACAGACAGACAGACAGACAGACAGACAGACAGACAGACAGACAGAGGCGTAAACATAACCTCCTGGCAGAGGTAATCAAAAAGCCAGTACGATACTTTTCCACTAGTTACGAAATATCGAATGGTCAATGACAGCCTTAAAAATTTGACACAGATCAAGTTTACTTGTCTCATTAATTGCACGGAAATACCTGAGTATTTGTATAATAACGGAAAGGCAAATCAGTCAATTTACAAGCATTACCTCATTTTGTGACAAAGGTACATTCTCCATTCCGTTTACCACAGTGTCCCATGTTCTTGCAGACAGCATGCAAGCAAATATACCATAATGTTCTCCAACACCCATTTTTTCACTGTATTTCTTTATGCCGTCCAAATCAGCGGATATTATGGATTGCCAAAGCTTGCAATAATTTACTCGAAAATCAGATGTAATTTCCTGCAAGCAAATAACAGTGTTACTGTTATTTCATCTGATTTGCAAGAGAAGTATAAATATACACTAGAGTTCCCACGATATCGGTTTTGGCGTATGCGATATTGCCCTATTGATGCTAGGAAAACAGCCACTTATACCCACCCACCCATCCAGTCAGTCATCTACATCCACTTACCCACCTACCCATCCAGTCAGTCATCTACTTACCCACCCAGCCAGCCAGCCAGTCGTCCAATTACCCACCCATCCATCTAGCCAATCATCTATACTACTCATTCATTAATTCATTTACTCAGTTATTCATTATTTATTTATTTACTCATTCATTCCTTGATTCATTCATTCATTCATTCATTAACTTATTCCCTTACTCGTTTATTCATTTTCTTCTTTGCTATGCTGTTATGTTATGTTATGTTATGTTATGTTATGTTATGTTATGTTATGTTATGCTATGCTATGCTCTGCTATGTTACGCTATGCTATGTTATGCTATGCTATGCTATGCTATGCTATGCTACGCTATGTTACGCTATGCTATGCTATACTATGCTACGCTATGTTACGCTATGCTATGCTATGTTATGTTATGTTATGTTATGTTATGTTATGCTATGCTATGCTATGCTCTGCTCTGCTATGTTACGCTATGCTATGTTATGCTATGCTACGCTATGTTACGCTATGCTATGCTATACTATGCTACGCTACGCTATGTTACGCTATGCTATGCTATGTTATGTTATGTTATGTTATGTTATGTTATGTTATGTTATGTTATGTTATGTTATGTTATGTTATGTTATGTTATGTTATATATATATATATATATATATATATATGTTTATTTATAGTGCACAATATACAGAGTTGAAAAAATAAAATAGTTATACCTATATATAAATTAAATTACAAATCAAAGCTAAATTAAATACAATTTGATCTACGTTGATTGTCGTGTTATACTCACATGGTAAAGCCCGTGATCCAACATAACAATTTCTACAATTCCTTTTCTGTTCTTCCTAATGAGAATGTTTCCCGGATGAGGATCGCAATGGATGCAGCCTTGTACAAAGATCATCTCGCTATAGATCTGCCCAACCTTGCTGGATACCTTGGTTATATCACAGAGGAATAAATGTCAGCATGCAAAAACATTAGATTAGAAACATTAGGGTGCGCATATATATGTGTGACTAATGAACCTAAACATTTCACTATAGTTTTCTTAAAATCTGCAAGAAACGTGTGGCAGTCTGAGCGAATTACAGAATAACAATAGTCTCCCGCTCTTTTTTTTTTTTGGTCGAGAAGTCACGCAGGCGCAAAACGTTTGGGGGCCGTGTTCCTTCTACTCTTCTCTGCTGGCAGAAATCTCTACAGTAATTAACACTAAAAAGTGAAGTTAAACCTGTGTGACAGGTTTTTAGCTTAAACGTCATTCGTTGTCAAGGTAACTCCGCGCATGCACGACAGAAAAAGTGTTGAATGTTTGCAGAGATCTCTTTCCTGTAGAGACCTCTGCCAACAGGGAACCTCTACTCATTAATTAGCGCTGGGATACCAGCAAACAATTCTGATAGTTGTAGTCATATTACGTCATCAAACGCCATCGTGCAAATGGTCTATTATCAGGAGACAAGGCTGTGACAAGGCTTTACAAACATCAACTTTGGTATACGACACTAAGCACTTAGTTAAGTCATGCTAGCATGATAAACAATGTTTAGCTGTTTTAAGCCACGAACTACAGCATATGATTGGTATGTAAAGCCAATTTTCTTCGATGCCGTCAGTTCTTTCTACATCACACTGAACATATAGTCATATACAGTACTCCCTGTTATCACTGAGCTCTATATATACTGCCACTGAAAGGCTGACTGCCAAACCAGTTCGGCAGTTCCATTCGGGAGAGCCAAAATGGTGGAAATTAAAATAAATTTTTTGACATCAGCTTCAAGTCCCTACGCAGTATAGGTGTATACGTCGGATCGGATTGATCCTCTTATAACCCTAAGGTTTGTCTAAACTGTCGATCCGAATCCGATCCGAACTCCGAAGCCATAAAATCGTATTCCGATCCGAAAAGAGCTGCTCAAATCCGATCCGACCTGAATATATACAGTACAGTACTGGATATACAGTATGTTGCAATAGTTGCGCGAACTTTCCGAAAAGAAAACCAATGAACAAATAAATTTAAGAAAACTAATATACAATAATAATCTTATGTAATAACAGCCTTCATATGTTGCGCAATGTGCATACAACTAGTGAATTTGTTAATTTTGTGACAACAATGACAAAAGTGAATCTGATGCGGGTAAAAAAGTACAAAATCTGATCCGACCCGATAAAAAAACAAAACAGAATCCGATCCAATAAAAAAAGAAGAAAATCCGATCCGATCCGAACGTATAAAAGTTTATTATAAGTAAAAAAGTTTAGTCGGGATCGGATTGGATTCGCAAACCTCTACTACGCAGTCATCATGGTCTTCATACTTTAGTCTTTCGCAGCCCGATATAAATATTGGTTGGTAACCGAGGCCCGAACTACACTATATTATAAACTTAGTTCATTCATGCATGATATAGATAATATCCGTCGTTATCTAACAAAAAATAGTATTCCAGACAAGCAATATAAATAGGTCATTCAATATGCAAGGTCACTAACCTATACAGTATATAAACCGCGAAATATCAAAGAGAATCGATGATGCATGAATGAACCAACCCCCAATACATGGATCGCGAATGTCGACTGCGCATCAGAATGACGCGTTCTGAGTCGGGATAAAACTTAATTAACTTTATAACATGCAGGCTAAAGCTGCAGTTTTCATTTGCATTTTCATTTACATTTCTGAACTCATTGTACTGAATTCCTCATCCTAATGTTATAAATTGAAATCAGTTTTATCCCGACTCAGAACGCGTCATTCTGATGCGCAGTCGACATTCGCGATCCATGTATACTGTTTCGCAAAATAGAAAAAAAATAAATTTCCTACTCACACAGATACTAACCTCATCGGATGATATCCCATGTTCTCGCATATAACGCAGGTCGTTGACATGGCCTCCTTCACAGTATTCCATTGTTAGAATGCGCTTGGTTGAGTAGTCCCAGAACACCTTTGGAACCTACATGTAAATATATATTTACTTGCTAGAACAATCATACAAGTCCAATTATTACGTGACCTATATTAGAGAGCAAAGTGAAAAGCTGGTAAATGAAGCAACAAAATTCTGACTTTTTACTCTGATAAATGGCTCCGCTGTAAACGTCAGTATATTTCGTTACTAAAATATTGGCAGTTTACCACCTTTTCACTTTGCTCTATCCGGCAAAATACTGCCTACGCAGCACTCTACTCCTTTGTCTAATTTTTAACCTATATACATGTATAACTAGACTGCATGCAGGTCCCCAATGACATAAAATATACCACTAAATCATTCACATACGCTATACAGGAGTCTTAAGACAAAATTAAACGATAAAAACATTTTATTAAAAAAGTGACAACGTTTCGACGAACCTATAACGTCATTTTCAAGTCAAAATAAAAATCAAAGTGTTCAGAATCTTTATAGTGATTACAATAATCAAATTCAGAGCTGAAAGTATAAATTAATAAAACATTAAAAAATAAAACAATTAAAAACAATACACCAATCTAGTCAACTAAATAAAAAGTTTGGCGCTAATCGAGTCCAATTGTACGTTAAGCGAAGGCTTGATATCCCTAATTTAAAACATCTCGTAAAGTAAACATTCAAATTTACTTCTACATTTACGTAAGATGTTAAAGTTTTTACTAGATAACTCAGCTGTGCTATTGTCATGAACATCCCTCAGGTGCTTTGCAATGGAAGAGCTTGCCCTTTTGTGTTCATCAATGCGTTGGAAAAGGTGTCGAGAAGTATATCCCACATAGTCCGGATCACACGTAAACATTCAAGTAATAAATTTGAATGTTTACTTTACGAGATGTTTTAATTAGGGATATCAAGCCTTCGCTTAACGTACAATCGGACTCGATTAGCGCCAAACTTTTTATATATAGTTAACTAGATTAGTGTATTGTTTTTAATTGTTTTATCTTTTAATGTTTTATTAATTTATACTTTCAGCTCTGAATTTAATTATTGTAATCACTATAAATATTCTGAACACTTTGATTTTTATTTTGACTTGAAAATGACGTTATAGGTTCGTCGAAACGTTGTCACTTTTTTAATACAATGTTTTCATCGTTTAATTTTGTCTTAAGTCTCTTAAAGAAACCGTTATTTATCAAAATTCTATACAGAAGGTCACTGAATATTAATAACAAAGGAATTATTTGCCTGACGTTTTTGTACAGACCGCGAACGACGAAAAGCGAGGTACACGAGAAAAATCCGAAGGCAGGCAAACACTTTCCTGTATAAACCGAGCAAGGAAGTTAATAAGAAATTTGTTGTATGGCTTTTGAACGCGCTGTTTCGGTATTCGAAGTTTGCCGTTACCTTTTACTGTATACTACCAAAATCAGTAGAGTGTCTTTTCCGGAAGAAAAAAGGTTGTCTGGAAGCGGAAGGCGGCCAAACGTGTATGTTTTGTGACATCAACGGCTCAGGAATGCAGCGTGGCGTGTGAACGAATTCAACGAATTCTGTTGAACAAGATGTTTTTTGAATGGCGTGTACTACAGTATCACATTCATTTTACACTACGTTCAAAATTAACATCTTATTCAACTGAATTCGTCTATTTTGTTGTATTCGTTCGCATGCCACGCGGCATTCGCGAGCCGTTGACGTCATAAAACATAAACGTTTGTCCGCCTTCCAGACAGCATTTTTTCTTTGGGAAAAGACACTCTACTGATTTTGGTAGTATACTTGTTAGGTTTTTCGTGTCGCTTCTTGTTTACACCAGTTCACTATGTTGGTTCCTAGCAGCCAATCCAATGCGTACTTCAAAACAAACTTTGAACTTCCCAACGAACTTGCGAACTTTGGAACGAACTTCCGAACATTTTGGTGAAAATTAGTGAGTTGCAAATGACTGTAATTTGTCGTGTTTTTAGATTAATAATATAGATGACAAAATTACTGCATCCTGATTGGTCGAGAGGAGTGCAATTTCAATGTAATACAGTGCAGAAAATATGTAATACAGTGCAGAAAAATTAAATACAGTGCAAATTTCAATGAGTATTAAGCATTCTGATTGGCTAATAAACAACCGGAAACTACCGGAAAGCCAATGAAATGCCTATGCGGATTTTGAAGGATGGTTTTTCCTTCAAGAGAAAATCCAATATGGCGACCAAAACATAAAGTTGTCGAAGAACATGCATTTCGATGAAATACAGAGTGAATTTTGCTTTAATATTGTCATAAAAGTCCCTGCAAGAAGACTAGAAGAGGTTAGATGCTACGAATTAAACGTTTGACGTATTTAGTGAACAAAATGAAGCAGTTTTCAACCATTAAAGCTTCGAGAAGTGGAGCAATGAGTGGTATGTAACTTCGTAGCTGGAAGAACATTTTGTCTAACATTTTCATGTATATTATATTAATAAGTAATAGCATGGTTTCGAGTGCAATTTTGAAAAAACACGCACTCGTGAGTTTTTCAAAGACCTCAAATAGCACTCGTCCTTCTGACTCGTGCAATTTTGATAGTCTTTGAAAAACTCACTCGCGCATGTTTTTTCCAAATTGCACTCGAAACCATCTAAAACAGCTATAAAGAAAACCAGCACTAATGTTATAGTACATTATATCATTTGAAATATGTCAATAAAGATACCTGGCAGCCGGCTGGTTCTCTTTTATTTGGATTCACATCAATTCAGAAATTTTCTCGCCAAAACTTGCCGGTCCGAAAAATAGAGTAAAATAGATTTCCGGGAGGTGCGATATCGTAAGGTCACGACCGTCGGGATTCACCTTTGCCTGAAATGGAAAATATTCAAGTCTTGAATTTTAATGTTAGGCTTGACCTTCGGTCTCAATATTGAATTCTTGACTTAAATATTTTGCCATGTCGGGCTTAGATAAATCATGAATAAGTTATAATATAGAGCTTATTGTTCATTTAAAACTTTACCTTTAAAAATGCTAGTTTTGAAAACTTTTCTTGTAATTTTTCAGAGTTCCTGCCCTCATTTAGAAAATCCAGTTCCAAAGGCAAATTCTTTTTGGTTTCTTCAACAAGCCACGAGAATTGGAAATCAGGAAAAATTCGCTTGACAAGGTTCACTAAAAACTTACGGAAAAACTGAGTTGCGATTTTTTCCACACAATATTGAAAAACTATATTTTCCTAGTAACATGTGGACCTGGCATAGTATAAAAATCACCAAAAATCCCTAGAACATGCTATGTAATCGAGTGAAATGCCCAATATGACTTCTAATAAACCCATTTCTCTCCTGGCATTACCACCTTAATGTATACAGAACTCGCGATCAAGCTCTCGGCAACGGCCTCCGTGGCTCAGTGGTCAGAGCGTTGCACTAGAATCGCAAGGTCGTGGGTTCAATTCCTGCCGGAAGGCCTATAGTTGCATTTTTCGCAACTGATCCCGGTTTGGTCTTAAAATGTATATATTGCACTCGAATTTTCCTTCACCAAAAATCCCTAGAACCTGCCAGTTAAGGTCGTTAAGGTTTGCAAAATCATTTCGGTAAAGCGCTCTCAATTCGTCAGAATTTATACCACAAAAAATAAAATACATATCGTTAGAAAGCTGTATTAATTTGTAGAATACAAAGTTGTCTTCGATTTTGCGATAAACCAATAATAGTTGTGAATTTTTAAATTAAAACGAGGGATTCACTCGTTAGACAAAATACAACTATAAAGAGGACGTTTTTGGTCGACTCAGGCAGGAAATAAGGAATACGTTAAACAAAAAAGGTGGGATGCTTTTAATTCTGAAGAAATACCTGTCCAAAAATGTAGTAGTCCAAAATTCTTGAACATGCATCCAAAATTATCAGGGTCTAAACCTGCCTCGTACCCAGAGTCCAGATGTCTGCGTTATACTTTTCTTTTCGCGAGTTCTCAGCATCCATGGACCCAGGGTTGTCTCTGTGTTCGGTTTGCGCCTGAGCGCGCAAAGCTCTTTGCACTAGTGCAGTGATGGATCCAGCTTGATCTGGCAGGGGGGGGGGGTGTGCTGAGCGAGCGAAGTGAGATCAGGCCTTAGGAGCGACCAAGGCAGGGTGGAGCGCCGCTGAAGGAGCTAAGGTAGCCCCAGACTGCAGAGTATGGCAAGTGCATACCCGAGATATTTTTTGTCAAATGACGTTGCAGACTTGAATTATTCTAGGGGAGTCCAGGGGCATGCCCCCTGGAAATTTTTGAAATTTAGAGTCTTGGAAATGCCATTTCCTGCATTCTGAGGGGTGATTTTTAAGAACACTGAAAGTCATAAAATGTCATAAAAAGTTCGCAAGACAGGGCAGTAATCAACTACAAGAAAATAACGTTAAAAACTTTATATTTTAATACCGTATTTATTTCAATTTGGCAACTTGGGGTCTGGGGACACAACCCCTGGCAGGGTCCAGGGGCCGAGCTGGTGGTGGGGCTGGGGGGTAGGGGGGGCGAAGCCCACCAATGATACCTAATACCTAGGTCCTATGAAGTTTACACGGGCATTGAATGAATGCATCCTTTAATGTGCTTGGATTTGACAAGGCAATTGGCACCCCCCTGCACCCCCTTGGCCAAGGCCACGGGGGTGCACACCCCTTCGCACCCCCCTGTAAATCCATCACTGCACTAGTGTCCAGCACCACTGACCTCTATAATATAAGTTATATTATAGAGGTCAGTGTCCAGCACCTGTCCGTCTTTCACGCGCACATTTGTATGCGTTTTACTAATAAATTCTGAAGAGATGCCTGCAGAGGAGGCAAGGGCCCAAACCCTGTACATGCACCAGGGATTATTTTAACGTGCAGTGATAAATGAGATTTGTGCAGTGATAAATGAGATTTGTGCAGTGATAAGCGCAATTTTGTGCAGTGATAAATGTTTCTTTAATACAGTAGAACTTGAGTTTTACGACACCCCTTTTAACGACCACCTGCTGTTTACGACCACTTTTTCTGGCACGGACGATTTGTAATAGAAATGTACCTCCGATGTGCGACCACCTGCCTAACGCGACCAGCGACCACTTTTCAGTGTCCCAAACAAGATATTTACCTGCTGTGAGCGACCATCTCAACATAAAACTGCCGAAATACGTTAAAGAAATACCCGTTTTTTTGTAGTAAACAAACGCGAATGCGACCACATGCGAAAACAACACGTCAATTGTGCAACACTTCCGGTTTCATACCGCATTTTAGACTTGTTTTGCTTCTCTTTTGAGCATTATTTGATGAAAATCTGTGTGAATTTTTGTTGTCAGAGTTAAATACTTTTTAGTTGATGTTTGAGAGTTAATACAATGACTGAACAATTCGAAACCATGAGTAATACTTGTTAACTTTAGACAAGTTGATCTTGACGATCGTTGACGTTATTTACGACGGCTTTTTAACTTGGAAAGGAAAGTGACAAAACTCAGTGTTCACATATAAAAAATACTACTGGAAGATCGTGAATAAAGGCAAGAGCTTTTAACAAGACCAAACCAGCATAAAAATTGAATCAAACGTAATAAAAACACAGCGCAAAAACTGAAGTGAACGATAGTACGACACGATTTTGATATGGAGAACATCGCTCTATAAAGGCCATGATATTTCAGTGTATTAATCGCACAAATGTCAAATTCTTTTTCTCTTAATAACCATATTAACATTAATAAATCAGGACTGCACTTCTTTGAAATGTTCTTGCTTTTCCATTTCCCTTGTGTAAATCTTTATAAATCGCCATTTTCCTAACCTTGAAACAATGTTTATATAAAGAAGCGCTGCGTCGCTGCCAAAATGGCTGCTATGACGTCACATCACTACTTGCCATGTACGACCTCCTGTCATTTACAACCACTTTTACCTGGCAACAGGGGTGGTCGTAAAACTCAAGTTCTACTGTATTTAAGAATGGGTGTTATTCGTGAAAGGATTGCATCAGAAATTATGTTCAAAGGCACAGTATACATACTACATTCCAACATATACTATTTAATATCAATATTTAAATTAGCAAATACCATAAACTAACAACCTTATGCCCTTAATTTCAACTTTCAAGATACATGAGTACAGCTACTATAGCAGGCCCTAGCACCCTAATCAACAAAACGCTAGTGTTAGTTACTATTTAGCCAACCAGCTAACTCCACATAACATGCTTGAGGCTTCTCTCATGCAGTCGATGCGTCTGTGCGCGTGTGCTACTGTTTGACCATTATTATTTTGAAAATGCGAATGTATGCTGTGCGAAAGGGATTAAATCATTAAAAATTGGGAAAAGGAGGGCCGCTTATGTACACTATGATAGTATGACTAGTTGATTATTGATGAGCTACCGAGCTACTCAGTGCTCCATCGCTGTTTAACGTCCTACTGAAGTTAGATTTTATGCTTTTTCAGCTCTTTGTGCAGCGATAAAAATTCCTTAAAATAACCCCTGATGTGCACAGAATAGACAATTGTACTATTGTAGTCAAACAAGTAGACAATGAATATACACGTAGTTCTACATCAAGTACTGCAGTTCTTTTGAAAACTTAATAGCAGCTTCCTTGTTTATTGTCAGACGTTTTGAGTCTATACTGATGAAGTCTAAAAAGGTTTTTCTCCAGTACAGATCCCTGGTGCCAGAACTGCCATGTGCTGTGTAATAAAAAGTGCACAGCCTCTCACCACTGAGAACCAAAGCGAAGCCTGGCTAGATGAAGTTATTTCCTGGCCATGGATGGGTAACCATTTGTACAAATTTGGGACTGATGTGATTACACTGATTAGAGTTGTTGGTTCTCTCCTTTGCTTCAAGGGTTTTCCCCCCGATTCCTCTGCCCCCCTCAAATCAACTTTATACTGTAGCTTAATCAGTCTTTAGCTAATGCTCTGAAAAGTAGATCCTTAGGGTCAACCACAAGATTAAGCAGTAAAATAAAGTTAATAAACCTTTAATAAGCAATTGACCTCACCTCCATAGTTTTCACATCAGATGAAGAATGATCTTGGATATCTTTATGTTGCACTTTCACTGCTACTATCCTGCCATCTTTTAATACAGCTTTATGAACTTGGGCCAGTGAAGCTGCACCTATAAAAATGTAAAAAATATATAAAAACAAATCCTGTAATTTTTAAGCTGCACAAGATTTGTGATGGCCAACATAGCTAGTGCATAGGACCAACCACGGAGAGTGAAATATGGGATTTCAACATTTTGTACAAATGTTGAAGTGCAACTGTATCCTTAACACATGTATTCCCAGTGCCTGAGCCAGCCAAAAAACAGCCTCTTTACAGTATACTTGTACTCTGTCTTACACCAGACGATTTTACTCATCAAATAGAGTAGAGCTGCTCCCATATCATCGGTTCATTTTTGTAATCGATTAATCGTTGTCAACAATTGATTAATATCAATTAATCGTATTGATTAAATATGTCCTGAATTAAATACAATGTGTCCATGGTGGTTTGTCCATTCAAAGGAAGGGGGTGCTTTTATAAAGTTTTTACTAAATTTGTTGGGGATTTCCTCCCTTGTTGTCACCCAACAGTTCAGTCACTATTAACATTTTAAATCACTGTTTAATCACCGTTATAGATTGCACACTTTCTCGCTTTCACAGTTCACACAAGAGATATGACAAGACAGAGATGATGTTTAGTTTACACTTGACACTCCTAAATGATACTGCGATACTATTGGCTAATCAGTTTATGAATAATTGGTTTAACTAAGGCGTGTTCATAATCAGTCATTACTTATCTGTTTCACAAAACAAGATTAAATCATTCCGGCATCATGCTGTGCAGGGTTGTAAAAGATGATCCGATTATTGTTAAGTATAATCAATATCAAGTATAATCGATTAATTGGGAGCAGCTCTAAAATAGAGAACCCTCAGACATCCTAGGCAGCAATGAGTTAATTAACCAGCCTGAGCTGGCAAAAAATGGCTGGCCTTTAATTGTTTGTGTGATGTCAGGCAATTTTACTTATGAAAAAGAGAACCCTCAGACATCCTAGGCAGCAATAAGTTACCAAGTGATTAACCTAACTCTGCCTGAGCTGGCCAAAAACAGCCCCATTGTTTTTTTACTCTGTCTAACACCAGTGAGACAATTTTACTCATCAAAGAGAGAACCTCAGACAAATGAGCAATGGGTTAGAAAAACCCCAAAAAAACTATGATCCTCTGTGGAATACAGTCTATGTTTCAGCCTCTTTTTGAAGAAAAAAATCTCAAGACAGCCCAGTTAACAAAAATTCTTTCTCCCCATGGGAACAAATATTTAAAGTGCTAAATGTGATTGTCAGTAACGATTTTTCTGCATTTTAGCCAGAGTGTACTCAATGCATACACAGCGTACAGTAGGAAGCAGTGGGCTGCAGCTCCCCTGAAATTCTGAAGTGGGGGGCTCAGCCTCCCTAATATACATGTGTGATGGCTCAAAGTAACATCCAATCTTTCTTTTTTCAGACTCCAAGGCATGTGTTAACTGAAGAAGGTAAATTTAAATTTTCTGTTGCGTGGTACTATATGTTTAATTCCTGCTAATTGGTGATCTAGAGCCCTTTTTAGAGCAAATATGTATAATTAATTGGTATTTTATAAGCTTCAAAAATGTCTTAAATCTCCTCTCAAAATGCAGGAAATACCATTTCAGAGACTCTAAAATCCAGACCTCCCTAGCAGTTCATCCTTGGGTGCAATGACTTTCATCTCCCCTAACCCAAAACATCTTCCTAATAATGCCTCTGACATATCTTACCCAGCAAGTACTGTAGTTCATAATAAAATAATAAACTGACACATGGTACACTACCTAAGGGGTGAACATCAAAACTTTGAAACAGTTCTTCTGGATATTCTCCCAATTCCTTCTGGAAAACCTGATATACATCATCCAGGGAGCTCTTCGGAGCAGTGTGGTGAAAAATTTTAAGAGCTTGGACATACTCTCTTGGCAGCAAGTAGTCCAAAGATCCAAGGTGCTGACCAACTTTAATGTAAAGTCCAGCATTACAAAAGCACAACTCACATAGTTGATTGGCAGATCTACTGTGAACCTATACCATAGATAAAAACAACTATATCAGCTTTTCAACCAAAAATTAAAATAGTTTTATGCAAGAAATGATTTATTATATATATACTGATACATTTACATTACCGTCTTGTCGTAACAGGGGGTGGGGCCCCCCAATAATTTGCTCTGGCTAAACTGATCAGCAATCATTCATGTTAATGCCGGTGTTCATTTTTGCTGTTCGAACCATAAAATCCTAAAACCTTTAGTCAATAATTAAAGATCAATTTTTTATCGGTTTAAACATGCTGGAAATTACTCTCAAAAGCCAGGAAATCCTATTTCAGAGACCCTATATTTCAAAAATTTCCAGGGGCATGCCTCCCCCTCTAGTCAGTGCAGTCACAGTGGGCCCCCCAAAATGGTTTCATCTTGTTACAGCCCTGATATGATCAGTCAGTTTATCAGAACAGACTTACTCCATGGTATTCAAATCAATACCCCACTATAGCAACTAGCAAGCCAAAGTACCAAGCATGGATATTAAATTATGCATTTAAACCAGAAAAACAGAACATGTGCCTGACTCCCTCAGATACATGTTTCCCACCTTCAATACTCAGATTTTGCCCACCCCCCTCCCACTAATTAAATACCCAGGCTGACTACATGTATTGCATTGGTTACTTGTGACAGTGGTGGTGTGGCTCTGAAATGTGTTCCTGGGAAATGACATTCTTACCCACTGCCAACTGTGATCCTAAGAAAAATTTAGAACTGCCCATAAAATTTGTTCTGAGTCAGGATATTTAGGGGGATCCGGGGGCATGCTCCCCAGGGAAATGTTTTAAATCTGGGCCTCTGAAATGGCGTGAATGGCATTTCACGCGTTCTAACAATACCTTTGAGCAAGTTTTTAATGGCACATTATACTATTTTTTAAGAAAGATGTAAGTTTGAGAGTAGGTAAATTTGTGAGAACCAGTAGTGAGTAGATATATAAGGAAGTATACGTAAATTTGCAAATGAGGGAATAAAGTGCATGGATACAAAATTGATTGAAGTGTATGTTTCTCTGATAAATATCAAGAGCCTTTATTCAAAAAGCTAGAAATGAAGTATTCCATAATCTAAATTGCACTACATGTTTTATGCTGCAGTGCTTAAAAGTAATTTGGGGTGAACCAAACAGACATCTACAACTGAGTTATTTAGACCACCAGTCACAAATTGTTGGGGCCAACAAACTGCAGATCCTTGGGGCCCACTGGGAAATCTCCTGGTGTCCCGGTGGGCCACACAACCCCTGACTTGTGGGCAGTATTGTCAGGCCTTGGCAAGAAGAGTGCACAGTCTGGTCATTACTAGGAGTTGGATGGTTGAAAAGCCCATTTTTTATGAAATGAAGCAAAAGAAATAATACATCTGAACTGTTGAACAATAAATTCAGTTCCATAATAATGAATCAATAATGTTAAATTTATGTTTAACTAATGTTTAAAATTAATGTTTAGCCACTGGCCAACCCCTGTATACATGTAAATGGGGAAAACAGATGTAAAATGATTGTTGTTAGGGTTTTTTGTTTTATAATAATTGGGCCCTTTATAACTTTGTTATTACTGTCATGCCTTTCAAATTTACTACCATGGCTCTTTTTTATAGTTTGATAAAATATAAAGGGGGCAGGTGCCCACAAATATTTTTTGGTCTAAAATTATTTTTTGAGTATTGTACCTGTGACTGGAGTTCTTTGTATAGTTTAGATGTTTTGTCTACATTCCACAGTGTCTTTTTGTAGTCATAACTTATTGTAACAACCTGCAAGAAATACACTAGTAAATATTACTAAAACCAATGTTGCGCGGCATGGCCCCAAAAAAAACATGTCATGATTTCTGTTCAAAACATTGACGAATCCGTCTGCATTCTAAAACGTTTTTGGCTAGAGAATCCAAAAGTGGCAAATGGGCCAATCATATTTGCAGTGATCTCACGGTGCCAATTTCAAAGGCTAAGGAATGCAATCGGATTCGTTAATGTTTTGGTGGAAAATATGACATGTTTATTTTGGGCCATGCCACGCATCATCGGTTTTGGTAATATGTTTCAAAATAACCAGGGTGCATTCCATGTAGGTCACGCCGAAGATCTTCAGCATGAATTTCAAAAGTATTCGGTGTGCTGGTGCACAAGCACACTGCGGTCGGCGCACATATACACCCATACAACTATACAAGTCAGTGGATGGTGCCGGCGCCGGTATGAGTTTTGACCTCCCTTGGCACAGCACCTCAACACCCATGGCTTATCTTCGGCGTGGGGTTGACATGGAATGGACCCTGGCAAAATAATGATAAATTTAGACAGAAAATTTGTGAAGATACCACTAAGTCGAGGCCTTCATTTGCTGTATGCCAATACCAATATGTACTGTACTATAGTCTCACAAATAATTTAAGGCTCTGGGATAATCCATCATAGTTTTAATAATTTAATTGGCTACATAAGCTACAGTACAGTGTATAACTAAACTGATTCATACTGTACTTTTGTTAAAATAGTGAAATTGTCTCTGGGAAGCTTTCAGAACTTTTTGTCATAAGGTCAAAGACACTGTTTCTTTGCTCACTCCGAGCCAATAAAGTCACCAGGGTCAGATCTTAACCCCATTTTCTGATTAGCTTAGAAATCTGTTATAGGGGGTAAATCTGTTACAGTAGGCCCACCATGTGATCATGACCTCTGTCTTATTTTGATTGGTTGGTTAGTATTTGAGGGCAAAATATTTTGCCCTCAAATGCTATAACTGACCAATTGAAAGGGGCCAGGGTCATGTGGGGGGGGGGGGGGGGGGGTTGGGACAAGCCCATTACAGTAGATTACTGAAAGTGAGATTGGTGGTGTCTTTCACTAAAGATTCTCTCACCACTTTCAGTGAGGGACAAATAGCATAGAAGCTCTGGGACCAGGGTAAGAGTTGAGGAATAAAAAATATACATGTCTCCCGGGGGGTAGACACGAATTATAAATCTAGCAAATGAGCAATTTACTAAAACAAACTATAGAACAAGTTAATAGTAAGACAATTATTTTAAGCAATATAACTTACAGTCAAAGCTGTTCTTGTAAACCTCACAACTCCTTGTCCTGCCAGGCGAATATCTTTGTTGCCAACAAGGTACAGCATGCTGCCGGTTGTCGCCACCAAAGCGATGGTTGAACCGATAGTTACTGCCCTTTTTACCATGTTAATGGCAGTTATAACCAGATTATATGGGATTTAGGTTATTCCCATCAATATGGAGTGAGTAAAGACGTTAAAATTATTCCTATTCTACACAAGAAATCTGCGTCTTCTGGCAAATCCATGACACCACGAACACACCACCATCCATTTTATTTTAAAGAAACTTGCTCAGCGAGTCAACGGTAATTATCACAGACACAGCTGACCCTAGCAAAATTCAGCCGATCCGCAAACGTACCAAATAAACTACTAGACATTATATACACATTGTATCCAGTAAGTTACTGGAAATTGTTTAATAAAGAGGTTATTAATGAAACCCTTCCCCCCCGAACCCCCTAACCCTAATCTCAAAAATGTCAATTTCCCGGGGGTAACCCTAACCCTAACTTGAAAAGTGTCGGGGGGGGGGGGGTTTAAGCCACCTCCTCCCAGTCCAACCCCTAATAGTGTTTTTAATTTATGGTCAACAGTTCTTGACAAAGATTGTGAGTTTTAATCCGTTAATTGGCGCATTTTAGAATTAAACAATTTCCAGTAACTAACTGGATACAATGTGTATATAATGTCTAGTAGTTTATTAGATACAACGTGCGGATCGGGTGATCCATGTCCTATATTCACGAATTTATTGGTTAGGATTAGGGTGTGTGATGGGGTCAGGCTTTCATGAAGTACCTGGGTTATTTAGGACATGGAATTATTACCCAAAATTGTTACTCTGACGAATGGCACCCGATCCGCACGTTGTATCTAATAAACTACTAGACATTATATACACATTGTATCCAGTTAGTTACTGGAAATTGTTTAATTCTAAGATGCGCCAATTAACGGATTAAAACTCACAATCTTTGTCAAGAACTGTTGACCATAAATTAAAAACACTATTAGGGGGTTGGACTGGGAGGCGGCGGCTTAAAAAACCCCCCCGACACTTTTCAAGTTAGGGTTAGGGTTACCCCCGGGAAATTGACATTTTTGAGATTAGGGTTAGGGGGTTCGGGGGGGAAGGGTTTCATTAATAACCTCTTTATCAAACAATTTCCAGTAACTTACTGGATACAATGTGTATATAATGTCTAGTAGTTTATTTGGTACAACGTGCGGATCGGCTGCGAATGGTCACTGTTCTCAAAAAAGTGCATTAAATTTTTTTAGCTAAAACCAGGTTTTTAAAATAATGACATAATGCAGACACCATTCTAGGCTAAATGGAAGGAAAAAACACTGCAGACACCATTCTAGGCTAAATGGAAGGAAAATACACATCACTTTCCACATTTGAGAATTTGAACCATAACATATTGTTGCAATTCAGCTCCTCAGTTTGACCAATTCATATTTGATGGTTTCTGAATTTGATTGGTTTCTGATTGGTTTGAACAACCAATAGAAAATATGAATATTACTCGAGCACCAATCAAATTCAAAACTAACAGCAGATAATATCACTAGTATTGACACACCAGTGGAATGCACGAGTCTTGTAATAAAATTAATAAAGATTCCAGTAAATAATTTCAAAACATTAATCTCATTAATAACTGTTTACTGTTATGGCTCTTTTTAAATTATTTACTGGGCAATTTCTAAAACAACAGAGTAATTATTATGAAATTGTAAGCACTTCAGTACACAAGTGCTACAGTATTTAACCTATGCATGTAATAGTGTATACAGTATTATATTTACCAGTACATACAGATGTGCAGAGGCCAATTGCAAATCTTTTGAACCTGATGTACTGCATGCCACTTCTGGAGAAAAAAAATATGTAGTGCAAAAGTGTTTACAGAGCCAAACTTAATTTGGATAATAGCCTGTGTTCCCCAATACAATGAATTGTTAGGGTGGGCATTAGTTAATATAGATGTGTTGCAAAATGTTCCACTCAAATGGCCTACAGTACAGTACAGGATGTCATGTTCTGATGTCAGGCTTGCCACAATGCAATTTCATGCACATTCCTAAAGCCTGGTTTTCATGTCGCCGATCATCACCGACCCATGATTTAGATGCATGTTAAGTAAAATAATAAAAGCACTGCTTTTGTGCATTATTCTTTATTACTCAACATGCATGCATTTCCCGTTTTAACATGGGTCTAAATCACAAATCACCAACAATCGGCAACATATGAAAACCAGGCTTAAAGGACCACCAAGCAATCAGGAGAGACCACTTCCAAAGGCTGTTCACCTAAACGAGTCTTTCTGCCCTTGTTTGTTGTTGTACACATAGAAGACACTTTCCGAAGGTCACAAGTCTCTACTTTTAGTATCAAAGCTCAAACATAGGAACTCTGGTGGAAATTATTGGACTGTACCAGTTCTAAAATTACAAAGAACAGCCATTGGATGAAAATAAAGACACAGCACCACATTCAGTCACAAAACTGGTTTTCCACTTGCAAATTGTTTTGTACAAATCGAAATTTCTACTATAAAATGCTGAGAGCCTGTATTATTAGAGAAACAAACAAATTCGATTTGCAACCTAAAAATCCACAAGTGGAAACTGCAAAATATATGTAAGCACACATGCGAAATTTAATAGGTTTCTTGAATATAGATTATGGTCACTTTTGATACTCGGTTTATAATACTATATTTCCTTTAATATATTTCGGCGCGTACGACCGTCTTATGGCTCCTTCTGTATTTAGGCCCGTTCACACTATACCGGATAGCTTTTGTGCCGGCACGAAAACCTATCGGGTATAGTGTGTGAACGGGGCAGGAACGAATCTACGAAAGAAATACGACGCAGATCGACGAGTGAATTATCGAGTTCGGATTCGAAGACAAAAATCTCCCGCCAAAATTTGACGAATTCTTTGCCAGAGAACGATTTCGTTTTTCTAGTTTTTAAACGACTACATATTCAAGTATTAGTTTGCTTTCTTTTGGAGATGTTTGGTGGCTCTTAAAAGAGCCGTTTTATAGGTTTAGGACTTTTGAGTCTTGATCTATTTGCTGCTGGTGTATTTGGTCACAGCTTTGGTTCCTTCGCTGACAGCGTGTTTGGCGAGTTCACCAGGCAAGAGAAGACGAACAGCAGTTTGAATCTCTCGTGAAGAGATCGTCGACTTCTTGTTGTAGTGAGCCAGACGGGAAGCTTCGGCAGCGATTCTCTCGAAGATATCATTCACAAACGAGTTCATGATACCCATGGCTTTGCTCGAGATACCAGTGTCTGGATGAACTTGCTTCAGAACTTTGTAGATGTAGATGGCGTAGCTTTCTTTACGTTTGCTTCGTCTCTTCTTCTCACCTGGCGCTCCTCCTTTCTTGCCAGCCTTCTTTCCACCTTTCGACGCTACTGCTTTGGGAGGCATCTTTCAATAATTCTTCACTTTAATACGAATAGTCTTGAAACTTCGAAGACGAGTAGATGAATAGTGTCGAACAAAATGAAATCACCTCCTTTTATATCCGTCGACGCGGATAGCTCATTAAAACAGGATCAAAAATCCTCAATTTTGATTGGATGGTCTAGGGTGGACCTCTGCGAAGACACCCCGTATCTTTGACCGGACAAAAGAATTTCTTCCCAATGATCCGTTCAACTATCCTCTCTCCATTTCGAATGTAAACAGTCTTAATTTCACTTGAATCGAGAAAACTTGATCCTATCGCTCATTCTCAGGCACATCATTACTTAATACTCACAACGCCATGGGTATTTCAATTCGAAATCATGCCTCTATCTGACTGGGGCTTTCAACGTCTTTCAATTCAAACAAAAGCGGCTTTAATTGGGTGGACCTCTGCGAAGACACTCTATCCAAAGCACAAGGGGCCAACCACCCGGCTCGTGATGTTTCAACAATACTTTTTATATCAAAATCTCTTTAGAAAATTCTCATTGTTGACAACTTGATTGCAATACAGTATTCGCTTAAAAATAGCTTTTTAAAATGTGAAACCTTGCACTTCAGAGATCCGTGTTCCTGACAAGTCAACAGCGCTTTATATTTTGCCTGGCATCACCAAGTTGCCTGGCATCACTACGTTGCTTTCGGTTTCAAAGTCGCATGCATATTTGGGAGGTCGAAGTGCCATGCATCTATTGATGCAAGCGACATTTTTTACGCGACTTTTTTAACACGACATTTTAGACTTGCCACAATGGCGGCGCCACGGGGTGGACTGTCCACCCTAATTCTTTTCCAGATCGAATTCTTAATTTTTCCAAATCCGTGGAGAAAACATTTGGGGGGGGGGGGGGGGGGAGGAGGACGAAGTAGTATTGACAGTACTATATTGCATTTCATGAAGGCTTACATAAAGTACTTCCCTCCGCTGATACGAAGTAGTTAGGGCTTGGGCGAAATTTCGGTAATCGCCTCATCGAGATAATATGGAATTAATATATTCAAAGTCCTAAAGTGCGTTTTCTTTTGAGCATTTTTTATGACGTTTTATAACCTTCAGAATTCTGCAAAATCACCCCTCAAAGTGCAGGAAATGGCGTTTCAGGGATTCTAGATTCCAAAATTTTCCTGGGCGGCATGCCCCCAGACCCCCCTAGAGGTTTCTCGCGCCTTCGGCGCTCGGTTTGTCCGCCGCCACAAGTCGACCACTACTACTGTTGTCGGTGACCTATTAAAATGAACTAAGATCCTAATTCCGTCGGTTCATTTAGACCCTGTTTACATTAGAGCAAAAGTATCCGGATTCACATTGTTTTCCATCCTCATGGGAATAAAAAACAATGTGAATCCGGAAATTTTTACTCTAGTGTAAACGGGGTCTTAGCATTCCAATTCTTGGTCTTCATCTGACGTCACGGCGGCCATGTTGGTGCACAGAAACAATGAAATAGCGGCCATGTTGGTGCACAACCTTTATCCTACGGGAATTTAACTCTATTCTTATTCAAACATTTCGTATTGTTTCACACCTTCAAATACAAACAAACTTTAAAACAATAATCGTCAATTCAACTTAGATACGCACATTAAGTGGTAACCTCATTATATTTACACGTATTTAATCTTCGGAGAGACATCTACATTAATTAAGGGGTGACCCCATTCTTCTAGAATTCTAATTTCGCGGAGATATACCCGCAGTTTATGTGGTGACCCCATACAGTTCCTTTTCTATCTTATTTTAAGAGATATCCACAAGTGTTGTGGTAACCTTAGTTTATAATAGTAGCAAACTTGACTGTTTTTTTTTACTTTAGACCAAAGCACTATACACCATGTCTTATCCTTTACTGGTTGCCCACAAAAACTGTTTACTAATTTGTTGGGGTTTTTTATGTTCACCAAATGAGAGCAAATACCACACAATGACATCACTATTCCAAAATTGAAGGTGTCTAACTTTATTTTAATTCAGGATTCTTGCTGCCTCAAATGGGACGAAAACATTCAGCCAACTTCGCAGGCAACTCTGTGCAGTCTGTGGCCAAAGCTAACAGTTACATCCCTTTGCCCACTCCACCAGAGTTTACGCAATCTACCCACGGTTTGCCCACTCCACACGAATTTTTCTCACCTCTTCCCAATAAGAGTGATTGGTCAGTTATTGTGTTTATATCAGGCTGTGACGGTTGTGACGTCGCGGCATATTTCTCAGTCTTATTTCATAAAAGAAACAGAAAATGAACGCCCTGTATTTATATAACCTGATGCACACATTCGAGTGAGTTTGAGAGAATTCGAAAATACTTATCAGTGTAAACACTCGCCTACGGCTCGAATTGACATAAATTCTCCCAACTCACTCTCGTGTTTGCATCAGGCTATATAAACACGGGCGGCCATTTTGTTTTCTTAATTATCTTATATATGTAGCTATACTACTCTCTAAACCATTAGTAGTCTACCATGTGCAATGATACCAGTGGCAGAAAATGTTTTTGTTTTTAAACTGCGGTAGCAAAAAAGAAATTTTTCCCATCTCTGCACCCAGCCGATGCCAAAGCGATTTTCGTCAACCAGTGGCGTAATTGAGGAAGACGGGGGCCCTTAGGCATATTTGATGTGGGGACCCCTATTGTCATGATTTCACTGACATGGTTTGAAAGCTGTATTACTTGATAGATGTGTTTTTAGAAGAAGAGAAGATTTATTACTTATATAGTATTTTTACTTTATATAATATATATATATATATATATCAAGGAACCAAATTAAACTATTTCGGGGCGGGGCTGCGGCGGGCTGGGGGGCCCTGCCCCCAACTGTCGGAGGCCCTTAGCTCTCGCCCTAACCCTACCTAATGAGCGTCACACCACTGTCGTCAACCTTTGCAATCTCACACCCACAGCCAGCATTCCCTGGCCCTTTGAAGACAAACAGACCTGGGAACGAAGTTTGGGGTTTAACAGCACGTGTTTTCCACTGACCTATATATATATATATATATATATATATATATATATATATATATATATATATATATATATATATATATATATATATATATAACTGGACGTCTGCGAGTCCTGTTCAAAATGTGACCAAGCAAAGATGGCAAAATACGAGTCTTTTCTCTCATGGTAGCGACCGCTGACCATATACTGTCCAAAATGTTTACTTGACTGAGGGCTCAGCCGCGCCCGCAGGTCGATCAATTCAGTTGTAAAATCATTTCTGAGAAAAAAGGTCAGCGGTTACTACCATGGGAGAAAGGATCCATAAACCGTCATCTTGGATTGTTCACCCATATCATTCACAGTCATTGATATAGGGCACCCGCAGTCCAGTTATATATATATATATATACTAGGTCATTGGTGCTTTCACGTGATTTAATGTAAACGCATCACGTGTGTCAATCACGAATGCGATTGCCTCATGTTGCAACGATGTTCCCGAAGCATTTGCGCAAGTTGTTCTTTCTCAAGTCTCAGACTTTCGATTTCTGTCTCCAAAATTTCGTTGGATTCTTCGATGGTGCTTGCTTCCTGGATAAAATGACAATAACATGCGCGTAAAGTCACACAGCTCTTGCTTTAAAGGTGGGCCGCCATCTTGAATTTTATGACGTAAAACGAGTGCACTTAATGTCCCAAAACAATGAAACCATTGTCTTGGAATAATAGTAAGTGCAACTATTATACGTCATCATATCCAAGATGGCGACGCCCATAAGGCCTGTCCGTTCGAATTTCCTTACTGCGTTGTATACGCTTCGGGAGTGTGGTAGCCTGCGTGCAGACTCCACCTGAATTTAATAATTAAATATGATAGATATTTAAAGTGTCACTAAGACGAAAAATCGTCAGTCTTTTTTTGATCTAATCATAAAGTACATTTAAAATGAGGATGAACGGCGTTTGTGGTTTGTAAATATCTCATCTCGTTCAAGAGATATTCACGTTCTTGAAATATGCAAATTATATGGCTGATGACGTCATTTTCTCCAAACGAGCGAAATGAAAATCGTAAAATTAGGAATATCTCTAGAAATAAACAATAGAAAGTGCTCAAATTTTGCATGCTTATAGTATTAAATAAAATACGTTTCATTGTGGAACTTTAGTCATTTTCGTGGAAACTGCTGGTTCCTGGCCCCCTCCAATGATAAAATTAAATTTTCTTATTTATCAGCAATCAAGTAGCGTTTACTCCAGCGAATGAATGTGACGATTAGGGCTTATGTAGGCATTGTAATTCAAACGTTTAAATCTTTCTATTTTTAAACAATGAAGCAAAAATGATAATTCCCTTTTAAAGGTTTAGAGTAACCTGAGAGCATGCGCTTACCATGGCAATCACAAAAGTTCCACAGAGAAGTGTATTTTATTAGATACTATAAGCATACAAAGTTTAAGCACACTCTATTGTTTATTTCCAGAGATATTCCTTATTTTACGATTTTCATTTCGCTCGTTTGGAGAAAATGACGTCATCAGTCATAAATTTGCATATTGCCAAAACGTGAATATCTCCTGAACGAGATGAGATATTGACAAACCACAAACGCCGTTCACCCTCATTTAAATGTACTTTATGATAAGATAAAAAAAAGACTGACAATTTTTTCATCATAGTGACACTTTAATTATTAAATTCAGGTGGAGTCTGCACGCAGGCTAGAGTGTGGGAGTGGGGCAAGCGCAAGAAGGCGCAGCAACTCTCAGCGCGGCTTACGAATGCAGGCTTTCTGGCAGGTGTTGATAAAAAAGTAGGACAAAAGTAGGACTAAACTTTTCTAAAAAGTAGGAATAAAGTAGGAAAACGTGCAAAAAAGTAGGACAAAAGTAGAACTATTTTTTGTGATTAATTTCGAATGACAATACCACAAAAATACAATTTAACCCCATTTTTACTAAAATGAAATATACAAAAGTGACCTCCTCTTCCCTTACAGCCAACCGAGTTTTACTTCCGAGTTTTACTTTCTCTTGGCAGTATCAAGTCAAAATGTAATGATTCCACGAAACAGTTTTAAAAAAAAACAACTAGGATTTTAAGTGAAAAAGTAGGAAAAAGTAGGAAAACCGAGTAATTTTGCATAAAACGTAGGAAAAGTAGGAGAGTGCAGAAAAAGTAGGAAAAGTAGGATCGCCAGAAAGCCTGCGAATGGTTCAATGACTGTTGTTGTCGCGATATTAATTTTGCCGGATAACATTTTGCTTTGGAAAGGCTCAAATTATTTTAGGGGAGCTCAGCCCCTTCTTGGTCTCGTATTCATGCGATTAAAGTTGCGTTCTCCTTCGTGGAATGTAATAAATGGAAATTGCGACTCAACTTATAATGCTTACACTAACCTTGCTTAACCCAACCAGCTCTTCCCGACGACGCTTTCTGCACTTCTGCGCAGATAGTCTGTTGCGTTCTCTCCGTATCTTAATCCTTTGTACCTCTTCAGTGGTTAACTAGAATAAATTACACAAGAGATGGAATTGAACCAGATATATAGTATATTTTGTGAGGTAATTCACGTGCCACTGCCTTAGTGTGCATAGGCTTAAAAATATAGTTATAACAGCCACGAACAAGTAGACGAAATCAAAGTGAGCCCTGTTACCTCAATAGTTCTTGTTTTTTCATGATCGTCAATTTCCACGGACCCGAGACCTTTTGCCTCTCTTCTCGACTTAATCGTTTTACGTAATTCACTTTTAACCATCAGAATGTCAGCATTGGCGCCGTTTTCGTCAGCAAGATTCACACCATCTATCTGGTTCTCCTGCTTCATCGCAACACATTAAAATCCCTACAGAAAGACAAAATGCAGAAAAAAGTCAATGCCAGTAGCGTATAACGAAGATGTTGCACTGGGGTAAAAAGAATGTTCACAATAGGCTTCTTAAATCCCGAATCGCGCTCGATATTTGCTATACCTTCCCGACCAGGGACGAACCCAACCTCGTACCCAGGGTCTTACCTCCGCTCCCCCCGGGAGTAGAGGTAAGACCCTGGGTACGAGGTTGGGACGAACCATTCTTTTTCTGGAAAGGGGGGGGGGGGGGGGGGGGTTAAATTGAAAAAAAATGTTTGCAAATACTGATAAAATCAAATAAATTGTGTGGAAACATAAAATATAATAAAGATGTTGAATAATTAATAAAAGAAATAGTTTGCAGAGATAGAGGCACTGAAAAAACTTATTTGTCCTGAACATGTTAAATCCTGACTTCACTTTACTTACACTTCGCTAGGACCCTAGTTCGAAAACTTTTTCTAAAGTTTGTGTGTCCGCAATCTAAAAGAATCTTTGTTTCATAACGAGCTCAAAAAAGATCATTTTTTGAAGCACGTAAAGAACGTAAAAAAATATTTAGAGTGGTCTTTATAAAAGTGTTCTATAATCTACTCGTCTACTTTTCTGTTCTTAATGCATCCTATAAGTGTTCCTCAGTCGGTTACGCAGATTAAAAGACAGTCATAGCCGTATTATCCGCAAACACTTCAAGATCTCTTAAAGTGTATATAACGCCTGTGGGGATTTAACATATTTGTAATTTATGGATTCTCCTGAGAAAAAAGTGCTTATATCACTTGTGGGGTTTTAACATGTTTGAATAGAGCAAAAAAGATAGTTAATAAGTTATTTTGCCATTTTTGATTTACTTTAATAGTTTCTGAGATATAAGCCTTTAAACATGCCAATTTCGGCTTTTCGCCAAACATTTCCGTCGTTCATTAATTTTTAAGCACGGGGGCCTGGGATTCAGGAACCTAAACCGACCGTCTTCTTAGTTGGAACTCTCGTGTGTACTGGAAAACGGGCGTGAGCTCGACATTTCGATTTTTCAGTCAAATATATGTATTTTTGTGAATCAATAAGCCGAAACGTAGTTGTTTTGGATTGACTCGTTCCTGAGTCCCAGGCCCCCAAGGTGTTAAAATGAACGACGGAAATTTTTGAGAATTGGCATGTTCAGAAGCCAATATGTCAGGAACTATTTGACTAAATCAAAAACGGCAAAATAACTTATTAACTGACTTTTTCTGCCCTATTTAAATACGCTAAAACCCCACAAGTGATACAAGCACTTTAACGATCTTAACAACCTTGAAAAGGACCTTGAACGTCTGTTAAATTATACAATCCTGCCGAAATATTAAAACCGGCCAGCATATTGCATTTTAATATAACAGGCAGTAACAAAAGTGAGAATATCCGCACTTATAAACTACCACTCCCAGTTGAATCTGGCCGATATAACAAAACCCCGTACGAGGAACGAAAGTCTACTTTATGTCACTCGAATGAAATCGGTGATGAATTTCACTATTTAATGTCCTGCTCCAACAAAAGGTTTGTAGAGCTTCGAAATACTTTTATAAATAATATATACAGTTTCAACGCGTCTTTCCATTTACTTGACACAAAGGATTTCTTTCTATATATAATAAATGTACACGATAAGTGTATCATGAAAATAATATCAAAATATTTCCATGACATTCTTTCATTATATGATAGTCATTATATTGTCTAACCCATATTACCATACACTGTACTTCTAGCTATATTATCTAACTCACGTCATTACTATACCCTTTACACTTTTAACCATATATAGTTTGTATGGTATTATCTAGTTCATGTTACGGTACGTTCTGTACTTTTATGTAAATATCTTTTCATATGTGCCTGTATTGGTATTTGATGAATAAAGTATTATTATTATAACAGGTAATATTGCCGGCTTCTCTTCTCTACAAAGCAAGCATTCAGTTGGTGGTTTGTCTTAAAGTAAATACTAAAAACGGTTAAACCCACACAAAAGAACCGCCTACTAAGATTCTGACCAATATTTATAAAACAAAAACAATTGTTCCTGCATGATATGGTGTATTTCCTTATAGAGTACATCTGGTTAAAAAAGAGTGTATTCATATATCCAGAACACAATGTATTACACTAATTATTGCTATATAAAGAAGCAAATATATGTAAACTAAATAGTTAAATTTCAACTGGAGGTTCTTAATCTGCAGTTTCTAGTTTTATGCATGTTATTACTGTAATCATAAAGAATGTCAATTTACAGCTCTTTCATGTGTCACTTCGTTCTTGAGATATTGAAGTTTGTTTGATATGCAGATTTAACCCATTGACGTCACGTTGAAACATACAATGTTTCAAGTGATTTATTAATTCGTTTGACAATTGCAAAGATATAAAACGTTTTTCAATAAGTCATTATGCACGTCTAGCTGCGTCAGTGATGAATTAAGAGATTAAATTTACGAATCAAACAAATCTCAATATCTGAAAAACGAAGAGAGATACGTCTGCGACGCAGACTAAGAGAGATATATGGAAGAGTTCTAAACACCAATCTTTATATTTTAATTTATTATAATCACAAGACTGGCTTCTTTGAAAACTCCTAAGTACGCATGTAGACGCACCTTTATAGTATTTTACTTTGGCTAACGTCAGACGATTTTACTCGTCAAGGAAAGACTCCTCGTAGTCAAGGGGTTAAAAACAAATTTAAATGCTAAAACAATATATATTAACAATCTTCCACAATATACAAATAATTGTTAACAATCTTAACAATATATTATACGGGTTCCTTATAATCTTTACTTCTTTAGTATCTATATTTTCTATTTAAATAGCCATGTTTGCATGGCAAGGTAAATATTCTTTGCATTGTCAGATTTTAGTCAGGCCATTATGTGTTAATTATATAGTGTGTATATATGTCTCTTTGTCTTTTTTAACTTCCTTTTTTCTTTTGTTTCCTTCCAATTGTAAATATAGATAAAACTTCCTTTTATTTCTTAAAAATAATTACATGACTGTATTACTATATATATTTCTCAAACTCATTAATAATTCATGAGGAAAACATAATGGGAATCAGTTACTGAGACGTTGTTGTGAAATGTGGTACCTCAAATTTATCTTTAAATACTGATTTGTTTGAGAAGCTGTACCATACACTCGAAAGCTGTTTATTATCTGTTTTAAAAACACCTCGAAGTGAGTTAAAGAACTCGGCTATCGCCTCGTTTTTTAAACACACTCTCGGTGTTTTCAAATTAGATATAATAAACGGCTTCTCGTGTGCATGATATATTGCGTATATATATATATATATATTATTATTATATATATATATATATCTTATATATGAAAGAGCTTAATAGAAAGTCTGCCCAGATTTCTAGTATAAGCCCCTAACAAAATACTAAAAAAACATGTATAAATACAATACATTTATATATGGGCAAAAATAATAAATAAATAAATACATAAATAAATAAATAAATAAATAAAATAACTTTATTTAATAGTTTTGTAACTGCTTTGTATGGTGAATAATGTAATATATAAATTCTTGCAGATACCTGCATGTAAAAATTATTTATTAGGCTGAGTTTTCGTCCTGTGGTGCCCAGGACATCATCAGAACGGCGAAATGTATAATAGATTTATTTCTAACTACATTTCTAACTCATATATAGGCAAGAGGGGCGCCCTTATCAAGTCATGGACAGCAACCGGAAGACAATACAGAGCAACCAAAAAGTGTTTTTTTTCGAAATCTTCCCCACGCATCTGACGCGGGAGAGCCGGAGATATTTATTGAGAAAGGGGGAGGTGTTGCATGGAAGGAAGGAACCGCCTGCAGGCGATCCCATGTTAGGGTAGCGAAATAATACGAAATGTTTGAATAAGAATAGAACTAATTTCCTATAGAATAAAGATGGCACACAAATATGGCCGCCATTTCATTGTTTCAGTACACCAATATAGCACAACCCCCTTCTCCGACATTTCTTGCGCGTTTGGCGTGTGGGAAATTTGCCTCCGCAAATCGTTAAATCTCCACACAAATCACTGGGTTTTTTAGTATTTATTCGAATAATATACAATCACAAATTTCACTCCTTGTAGTGTTCTTGACTCACTGTCGCAATCTCTCTCACTCCCTTTTTCTCAACCACTAATAGACTCAAAGTCGATAAAGTTATTGCTCACTAGTACTAAACACTTAACTTTATGGTCTCGACTATAAATTTAATCCAGATTAACTAAAATCCCCTTCACCCTTCGCGTCATTGCATTCCGTGGATTATAAAAATCACAATGCCTTGTCTATAGTTACTGACACTATAAATATATGTGTTCTTATTGTAATTAAATCAACATAACATAAGTCATAACCCTAATTGTAATATAGCGCAGTTCACGACAGGCGCTCAAACCCCCTGACTTACCCTGGCTTAGAAAACTGTCTGCCCCAAATGTAACACTGTATGTTAGTAATTTATGTAACCCATCTCTCTCTAGTCTCGACTGTCATATTCATTTTCTGAGCCCGCAGTACCGTCTTGCGATGTGCAATGTTAGTTGTGTGAATTATTGATTGTGATTAGTTTTAAATGTGACAAGCTTAATAGACAAACAAATAAAAGGACAATGAATAACTTTAGTATACATTATGTAGACCAAACAAACAAACTGTACAGCGCTTTGTACAAAGACTATTAAATAAAATAATAAACAAATAAATCATTTACAAATCCAGAATTGCTCCGTCGCCGAGGTTTTTAAACTTGTGTATGCCGCTATTAAAATTCTTCAAAAATTTCCACATTCGAAGTGTCAAAATTTATCAATAAATTAAAGCGAATACCCTCGAGATTATTTAGCGCTATACATCCCTTTACTAAGCTTTTTATAGTCTGAGCGCGTTATATATGCGGTGCGGAGAAAAACTTCCCCAATGCTTATAATCCAAAACACACACAATATATACACAGATATGCACATGCAAATACAACTGATACGCAATCACATACAAAGGACGCCAAAGTACGGAAGTATATATAGCGTTTAACTTAAAATATATATACAGAGACTCGTTTCTTAACCCCCTGCTTACAAAAACCAATATTATTTAACACGATGTTTTGGAGAAACTTACAATGAACGACTGCAGCGTTTGGGAAAACTCCCCAAATCTTCCAGTACAGCGGGGATTGTATTCTGGTCGTCTGTGCCAATGGTGCCAACGACGACTTGGCGGTAATTAATCCGCACCGTCGAGCCGCTTTCTTATTATTAATTCACATGTACTTGCGAATTACGACCCCCTTGTCGAGAGGCCATATCCGCTCAGTCGCCGTCGAGGGCATAACTCATAAGGAGTGTCTGGGAAGTTAAACATACTACCCGAGTCACCGACACGGAATATTTCGAGAAAATGTGTTATTACTGGTTGTCGCTATATACGGCGTCGAAAGAAACGAAATCAGCCTTTCAGGTCACGGTGGCCGGGTATTTGGATGGGGTTTCGAAACCAAGTTAGGTTTCACGCGGTATTTTGTAAAGTAATGGCATCATCGGCGCTGTCAAAATGCTCGTAATGAGCTAGTCATTCAGTCATCAACAAGTATGATTAATTTAAGGAGGCTCAGTTGTCTGCCAGAGGCACTGCCGTGACGACGAATCAATATATCCGTTCTTTGTTGTTCCTAATTTTGCAGATGAACTCACGTTGGTACCCAACGGTGATCCGCGCTTATGACAGAACGCTTATCAAAACCGCCTGGGTACGAGGCTGGGGGTAATAATGACTGACTCTTAGACTGTACCACAGTCCCTTTCAGGGATGGGGGATAGGGGCCACAAGAACAGGAGGCGAGCGAAAAGGCCAGCGGCGAAGAGTATACGTACCAGTCTAGGCATCTGGGGTGATCACAATATATCGATAACATTAACAATCGACATAATGTAGTTCGCTTTATATAACTACAGCATCAACAGTGTAAAAAGGTATAGAGTGCTGCGTAGACAGTGTTTTCACTGCATGTTTGAGATATAGAGCAAGGTCCGAATAGCGGCGCCATCTTGAATTCGCAATGCATTGTGGTCTATCCAGGGTAATAAGCTCAATTAAAAGGGTGATTGCTTATATAGTGTTGAGACACAATGCGGTAATTTTTTCTTGATAAACACTTTCATGGCAACAATGTCTAGATATGATCGTTGTCATATTGGTAAAAGCAATACGTATAAGGGATACATTTGTCATGAATCTATCCTTACACGTCCGAGAATTGTTGCTTTTAGCAATATGACAATTATTATATTTAGATATTGTTGCCACGAAAGTATTTATAAAGAAAAAATTACCGCATTGTGTCCCAACACTACGCAATCGCCCTTTTAATGGAGCTTGCTACCCTGGATAGACCATAATGCATTGCGAATTCAAGATGGCGCCGTTATTGGTGAAAAGGTCTATTGTTTTTTAGCAACGAAATACTGACGTTTCAAGCAAAGAGCCCTTCATTTATAGAGTAAAACGTCAACAACATGCAGTTTCAATAGTTCGTTGTAAAATTTCCGCAGAACACAGCGAGTCGGCAAACCCGCGAAGCAGAAAACGCGCAAGATGGAGCTGACACGCAATTAAGTCAGAAAACACGCAAATTGGAAAACACACACAAATTGGAAAACAAGCCAGTCAGAAGACACGCAGTAGGAAACACGCAAGTCAAAAAACGTGCAAATAAGAAACACGCCAGGCAAAAAAAAACAAACACGCAAGGCGGGGGCGAAAAGAAGAAACCCCGCTGAATTAAATTTTTCAATAAGTTCCACGATATTTTGTTCAGTTCGTCAATATAGACGACCAATTTTTTTAGAAAAATGTGATTTTCTTCCACTACCCCTAGCAGCACCCTAGCCTCCTTCGCAGCCGTTCTTTGGGTCGGAGAGTCCGACCCAAAGAACGCCGGCTGCGAAGGAGGCTAGCAGCACGCTTGATCCTCGCTTATTCATAAACAGTGCGTATATAAGTAACAAAATAAGGAGGGGAAAAGGAACAGATTACAAAATATACAGTACGTACGTGTTTTGTTCCTTCCCGGATAGATCACTAGTCCATTCATCTATATACGCTTCCTCTAAATTCCTTTCGCCCCAAAACTCTTGTGGTAAGTGACTGTGCTGGTATGGCGCTTGTAGGGAAAACATTTCGTCACGATCGACATGAAGTACTGTAAATATTTTAGTTAAGTGAGCCCGCGGTATTGGTGAATTTTAGATTGCACCACAGCGTTTTACCGCACGTGTTTATATTTTTTACGAGAAAGAAGTTGGAAATCAAATCGTTTTATTTTGACTTTTTTGTGGAGTAAACCTTATTTTGTGCGCGTTAAAACATGGTTACATATATCTCATATGTCTTGGCGACGTATACCGCTACAGTAAAACGCTAGTGAACGAAATCGACGGTGAAAACAAAGCTAGAAAGAAGTCAACTTAAAGAATTTGGCCAGCCAAGATTTGAAGTGAGTTACTTGAAGTAGTTTTCGTTTGTCATCGGTAGATCTTATACACATTGAAATGAGTGTTCAAGATAAGAAACTAGAAAGGAGTAGAGCTAAAGCAGCGGTGACTCTGGCTTCAAGACGCCTTATCGGTGCAGCCCACCGAGAGATAGAGTATCAAATATTGAAAAGTTTAATGGTCGAACTCGAAAAGGTTTATGACGATTTCTGGGTTGTTAACGAAGAGTTTGAATTGCTTGTATTGGACGAGGATAATTCTGAACATCGCGTAGTAAATGGCGAAAGCATCATGGAATATAGAGAGAATGTAAAACAGAATTATATTGAGGCTAGAGATGTATTTTTGCAAGTAAAGACTGATAAGGAGCAAATAAGTAAGAATCAAGCAGCAGAACCATTGAGATTCGCATTAAAGCAAGATATTCGAAGAACAGGTGAGTTGCTTAAAGTTGTTGATGAAAACATTAACTCTCCAAACCCAAATATACAAGCTTTGCTATTAGACAAACAAGATTTACAGTATATGTTAAATGTCATGTATGGGAAAACCTCTGAACTGAGTCTGGTTGGATCATTACAGTCAGAGCAAGATATTGAATTACAGAGTGATATTGATAAGATAAGTGGAATGGTTTACAATCAAGTCAGAACAATAAACTTGTATCTACACGAGTGCCAGAATTCAGACAAAACCCCTGTATCTTCTGGCCAGAGTCAAATTCATGTAGCAAGTGATCCAGTGTCACCTCCTACTGTAAATGTTTCCCAAGACAGTGCTACATCATCAAATGGGTCCCATATATTATCTGAACCAATAACTGTTACTCAGACCAACCAACCCCCTATTGGCCCCACCAATATAGAGAGGGTGAATAACCACAGCTCACCCATTGTCACTGGGTCCGATACTGCTGGTACCATTAGTACATCAGCACCTGAGTTTGTTCCCACAACAAGTTCAACTGGTGACAACCAAAGCTATGTCATGGTTAATACTCCAACAAGTAATGTTGACTTCATGAACATTGCTCAACATACTAGTACCAGTACTGCCCTACCCCAATCTAGTATGACTCCCACTACAAGTGTACCACCACAGAGTTTCAGCCTACCTCAATACCCAAGCACCACCCAATTTCCTAGTACCACTGCACCCCAATACTCAAGTACCACCCTACCCCAGTTTGGAGGGACGATGAATTTTAATGCTGGTATACACCAACAGAATTCCATGGGTTCACCACAATCAAACATATATTCAAACAGTCCATCTATTAGTAATACTACTGTGAGTCCTTCAACGTCTAACCCACATGGTATGCTCTACCCTATCCCACATGTCATTAGCCCCACCATGGCCACAAACCTGCCTTACAACCCCAACCAACAGACAACACATCAGTCTACACCCTATTCTACTGGATTTGATCCTCGGGTCCAAGTAAAGAAAATGTCCTTACCCACGTTTAACGGACACCGAAAGGAATGGCCAGAGTTCAAAGCAGTTTGGAAATCAGTGGCAGAAACAGCATATCCAAACAAAACAGCACTAGCCCATGAGCTCAAAAGATCGGTAAGAGGCGAAGCAAGCAAGCGTATAAGATCTGTATATGTTACAAAGCCTGAAGCCTACGATGTCATGTGGCAAAAGTTAGAAAGTTATTATGAGGATGTTGGTGCCAGTGTTCAGGCGGCGTTAGAAGATTTACACAAACTGAAAGCAGTGTCTGACGATGACTACAAAGGTCTAGTGGAACTAGTGGATGAGGTCGAATCAGCATACAGTCAATTGGAAGAGTTGGGAAATTTGAACGTTCTAACAATGCGAGACATTGATTTCATTTCAGAATTATTGCCTTGTCATTTGAGGGTTGAATGGCGACGGAAGTACAGAGAGATGACTCCAGTGGAGAAGGTGCATCCATTTATCCTCTTCATGAAATTCCTAGAAGGTGAGCGAGAAGCTGTTGCACGAATAGCTGAAGTTCAGTCGAGAAGAAGAAGAAATGATGTTCCTAAGAGTGACCGCCGAAAGCAACAAGCTTATCATGTAAGCAGACAAGGCTCAAAGAAGTTTCACAAGTGTGCCTACCCGTCTCACCGAAAGGACGCTATTAATCATACCACCGAAGAATGTAATGAGTTCCAGAAATTACCTATAAGCGGGAAAAATGGAAAATACGAACTGTTAAAACAGATCGACGCATGTTTCAAATGTTTTGGAAACCATAGAAGACAAGATTGCCCCAAGAAAGATTGCTGCGTTTGTGGGAGCGGTCAACACCACCAGTTACTCTGCAATTCAAGCAGCCATAAAGAAAAGCCCTTAAGTGAGTCTAATGAAACAGCCGTGCGGAAAGAAACACACATTTCCCTTACTGACTCATTATCCTTGTATCCCATTTACCAAACAACGGTCTATGGCAGTAATAAACGTGTAACCGTTTTCTGTGATGGAGGTTCGAACGCTACCTACATTACCCACCGAGCTGCAGAAAGAATAAAAGCAAAGAAACTTGGGAACATTACCTTGGACGTTACTACCATGGGCAATGTAGAAAAGACCCACCACACTCAACAATATGAGTTCACCTTACGGACAAATTCTGGTAAGAAGGCAACTATTGTAGCATATGGCATGAATCAAATCACTGGTCCAGTGAGCAAACTAGATCATGAAGTTCTTACGAAGTTCTTCCCCGAGTATGACGCTGAGTCTCTTCAGAGAAAATCAAGCTGTGTCGAAGTCCTTCTCGGATGTAATTACTTTGGCTTACACCCTAAGCAGGAAGAAGCACGGTATGGGGACAATCTGAGTATTATGAGTGGTGAGTTAGGCATCTGTCTACAGGGTACCCATCCAGATTTGAGTGAAGGTACTAAACGTGATACAAACCTCGTGAAGACGATCCACAATGTCAACGTTAAAGTTGAAGTGTATAACGTTCATGTCGAGACACACCCGCAGTTTTTGCCAACCCCTCCAGCTGTATGTCTATTGTACCAAGAACAGGTGCATTGCAACTTGTCGAACACCGTTCATTCCGTCAGCACTAAACGAGAAGCAAGTCGGATTGAAGAGTTCATACTCGGAGAAGACCTTGGCACGGAAACAAGCCCCCGTTGTGGCGCATGTCGTTGCGGTAAATGTCCCATTCTTGGGCATACCTACTCGTTCAAAGAAGAGCAAGAGCTGAAAGTTATTCGAGAGAATCTGGAATACGATGAATCAAATCAATGCTGGAGAACCAGTTATCCGTGGATTGTGGATCCGAACAGTCTACCGAATAACTACAACGCTGCCCTAGCAACCTTGGAGAAGACAGAACGTACCCTTCAAAAGGATGACAAGTGGGCAAACACGTATAAAGATCAGATGAATGATATGGTCGATCGTAGAGTGGCACGTCAGCTTACAGCCAAGGAGATCGAGGAGTGGAAAGGTCCTGTGTTTTATATATCCCACCTCGCAGTGCTCAATCCCAAGTCACCCTCTACACCTGTTCGCATCGTGTTCAACTCCAGCCAAATCTACAAAGGAGTTTCCTTGAATTCCTGTTTAGCCAAAGGTCCGGATTGTTATATGAATAATCTGATAGGCATCTTACTGCGTTGGCGAGAAGAAGCTGTGGCGTTGGTAGGCGATATTAGAAAGATGTTCAATTCTGTCTACCTCAAAGAATTGGAGAAGCATTGCCATCGTTTTCTCTGGCGAGATCTCGAACTTGATCGACCACCAGATGTTTTCGTGATGGAACGGGTCAACATGGGAGACACACCTGCCCCAGCTATAAGTACCGAATCCATCTACAAGACCGCAAACCTATTCAAGGAAGACAGCCCAGAAGCTGCTGAGTTGTTGAAGAAATCGAGTTACGTTGACGACCTTATCGACTCGCGTCCAACTCAGTGTTCGGCTCTGAAAGTTGCTGAAGAAGCCGAAAACATGCTCGCAAAAGGTGGATTCTCGGTAAAAGGTTGGCAGTTGAGTGGAGAAGCAAGTCCTCGTACAAGTTTTGATCAAAAGAGAGTTCATGGTGGCCATGCAGAAGGAGAAAGCAGTAAATCGTTGAGTCTGCTGAAAGGAACTGACATAAACCTACGAGTACTTGGCCTTGGATGGGATCCTCAAAGCGACACCATATTGTATGAAGTTACGCTAAACTTCAGTAAGAAGAGGCGTGGGATACGTATTGGTCCGAATCTTCAAGAAGTCGATTTGCCAAATGCTTTACCGGATGTCATGACAAAGCGAACAGTTCTCGAACAGGTGATGAAAATCTACGACCCGCTTGGTCTTGTCTGCCCTTTCACATTGTTAGCGAAGATATATCTACGTGAAATATGGGCACGAAAGTTTGATTGGGATACTCCGCTCCCAGCTGATCTCATGGCTAAATTGGTCCGTTTCTTTACAACGTTGTTCAAACTCGAACAGTTGCGTTTCCCACGTCGTTTACGGCCTGCAGATGCTGTTGGTCGTCCGTGGCTCATAATTCTAAGCGATGGTAGTGACCTAGCGTACGGTTATGCTGCCTATATTCGATGGTCCTTACGAAACGGTCTGTTTTGGTGTCGACTGATAATGGCCAAATGCCGAATCGCGCCTGTCAACAAGTTGTCTACCCCGCAAATGGAATTGAACGCGGCCGTCCTGTCGAAACGTGGAAGAAAAGTGATCGAATCCGAAATGCGGTTTGATTTTGAAAGAGTGTTGCAACTGGTCGACTCCGAAACCGTCTTGAGCATGATGAACAAGACGAGTACCCGCTTCAAAGTGTACGAAGGAGTTCGAATCGGGGAAATTCAAGCCGCTACCCATGGTGATCTGTCGTGTTGGGCATGGATGTCTGGAAAGAATAACACAGCTGACTGGCTTACACGCGGTCGTAATCCAGACGAGTTGGGAGAAGATTCGCATTGGTGGAATGGACCCCCCATTCTGTATCAGCCCATCGAAGAGTGGGGTCTCAAGTTTGGAATCCAAAAGGACGAAGTTCTACCGGGAGAAAAGAAAATACGTTATACCACAACAACGTCATCTAATGTTCCTCTCATAGATTACCAGAAGTCAAGTAACGTCAACAAGATCATATGGATCGTTGCCAGAATTCTCAGTATGTTCAAGCATAAGTCATTTCGCGGAGGAAACACGTTATACGTTTCGTCGGAGCTGCTCGAAGAAGCCGAAAGCTTCTTAGTCAAAGATGCTCAGAAGGAATTAGAAAACGAAATTGGAAAAACTGATCAGAAAGGTCGAAAAGGCGGCCGTTATGCAACACTGAATCCTGGCAAAGACGGACATGGTTATTATGTAGTTGGTCAACGGTTAAAGAGAAAGAACCCCATGACACCCGATGCGTCGTTGCAAAAGTTACTGCCGACTCGCCATCCTCTAACTCGATTACTAATGAAACGTGCTCATAAAGACTGTGTACATAGAGGTCGTGACGCCACTCTCGCTCGTTTTAGACAAAAGTATTGGACAGCTCAAGGCAGCAAGATTGCCCAGTCAGTTAGATGTAAGTGCCAGTTATGTAAGCTCCGTGACGTGAAGTTGGGAGAACAAGAAATGGGACGGTTACCAGAAGCTCGGCTCAAACCTGCTCCACCATTCACTTACACCATGCTTGATTTGTTTGGTCCTTATCTCGTACGTGGCGAAGTCCAGAAACGAACGAGTGGTAAAGCGTATGGTGTCATTTTTACCGACCTAGTTTCCAGAGCAGTTCACATTGAAGCTGTGTATGGGTATGACACAAGTTCTTTTCTCATGGCTCTCAGTAGATTTGCAAGTGTACGCGGTTGGCCACAATTCATTTACAGTGATCCTGGATCGCAGTTAGTTGGAGCAGAGAGAGAGCTCAAAGAAGCTTGGCAGAAGATTGACCGAGAAGAGTTACACAAGAACGGCGTACAAAGTGGTTTGACATGGGTATTCGGATCCGCAGATAGTCCATGGCACCAGGGCGCGGTCGAGTGTCTCGTGAAAGCTGCCAAACGAGCAATTGTCGTAGCCATGGGAAGACGACGTTTCTCAGTGCCCGAGTTCTTAACAGTTTGCTCAGAAGTTGCCAATCTACTCAACGAGAGGCCCATTGGAACGTTGCCTTCAATCGATTCTGATTTGAACATACTTACACCGAACAGTCTTTTGTTAGGACGTTCAACATCGAAGAATCCTGGTGGTTGGCAACCCTATACCTACAGTCGGAATCCAAAGAATCGATACCACCTCATACAAGCAGCTGTGGAGGATTTCTGGGAGAAATGGGTGCAACTCTACGCGCCAACTCTAGTGTTGCGGCGAAAGTGGAGTGTTATTACTCGTAATTTATGTTCGGGAGATGTGGTGATTGTTGCTGATAGGAACGTAAAGCGTGGAGAATATCGTTTGGGATTAGTCAAAGAAGTCTTCCCGGGTGAAGATGGCAAGGTTCGACGTGTTTTAGTCACATATAAAAACTTCCATGTGGGAAGCAGTGATCAAGATTATTACGGAGTGAGTGAAGCTGTTACCGTTTCGCGAAGCGTTCAACGCCTTGCTTTACTGGTACCAAAGGATATGGATAACAAAGATAATGACAAATAAACTTGTGAACTGATATTACGAACACGTTTATATTTTGTTTAAAGTTTAGAATGCGATCGTATCGACCCCATCCTCCCGGTGTGCTGGTATGGCGCTTGTAGGGAAAACATTTCGTCACGATCGACATGAAGTACTGTAAATATTTTAGTTAAGTGAGCCCGCGGTATTGGTGAATTTTAGATTGCACCACAGCGTTTTACCGCACGTGTTTATATTTTTTACGAGAAAGAAGTTGGAAATCAAATCGTTTTATTTTGACTTTTTTGTGGAGTAAACCTTATTTTGTGCGCGTTAAAACATGGTTACATATATCTCATATGTCTTGGCGACGTATACCGCTACAGTGACACATCATCCGGTAGCACTAACCTTTATAAACCAGAATAAATGAAAATAGTGTAATAAAAGTATAGCATGCTGCGTAGGCAATGTAGAAATAACAACCACAATCGAAATATAGTAAGGTTAGCAGGGGCGTGGCGACTGGGGTGTGTGGGAGGGTGCCCCCCCCCCCCCCCTCCAATAATTCTAAATATTAAATTGTTGGTCAAACGAGGAATTGCTGCTGTTCAGAATAGAAATAGTGGGAGAAAATTAAAAACCCCTGAAATTCTTCTTTTTTTTAAAAATGATTTGTTGGGTTTTTATCCATGGTCGGTCAACAGTTGGTCAAAAGCTTTCCCAAACATCCCCAACAAAGGTGGCATTTAAGTAATAAAGTTGATGTCTTCTGTAGTGAAGTATTTCGGATCTATTTTTGACCGCAGACCAGTGAAATCAGAGGCTCGACTGTTTGAAGTGTTCTTTCTGTGATACAGATTTATCAACCTCGTACCCAGGGTCTTATCTGCTTTCAAAATGGCGAGATGAGAAGACCCTGGCAAAGGCTGGTCACGTGATTCCAAAATACTCCAAGATTCTTGGAGTATTTGGTCACGTGGATAATTTGAGCTTCGCCCGTCCTGGGGGGAGCGGTTGATTCGGTTCTCATAAATGTAGAAGGTTGTTGCAAGTCCTGTAACGTTAAATTAATTCGAGCGGTAAATAAATGAGATATACTTCAAAATTTACGACATTTGCTGGATAATTCATATTTGTTGCTGTCAATCGCTAGAAATGAAGCCGAAGGTGATGAACGATCATAAACTGATAAACAGAAACCCGCTTTCAATAGAACTACTGCGGTTTAATACAGGTACTGCTACATACACTTAAAATATTCGAATGCTGTTGATTGTTGGAAGTTTATTTACCGTCCAGTATAGCACATTTATGTTTCTTGTCCACACGTTTGGGATTTGTGTTAATTTAATTGTTTATCTGTCGATTTATACTCAAACGGCATATTCGAGTCTGCTGTCCTCGTTGACTTTGAGGTTCATGTACTTTAATACAAATATTCGATCAACAACAATACTACGATTGACGAACATTATAGATTAGCATTGAACTTTGGCTTTGTAGATTTCTAAACTTTTTAAATTAGATTCGGATAGTCCAGAAAGAAATAAACACTTCTTGCTTGCATTCAGTATAAAGCAAATATGTTTTAGTATAGACGCTTGAGAAGCGTCACGCTTCTTACTAAAGATGGTCATTAACTGATTTTATAAATTTGTTAAGAGAATGTCTTGTTATCTGTACGGTTTTTGTTATTCTTGGTTGCTTAAATAGTTCGCTGAATAACAAGCCAACTATACTTGTTTATCAGTGACTGTACCGCGCCCCCCGGTACAGTGTGAGTCACTCATCAAAATATTCCAAAATTATTGGTGTCACGTGACCAGCCTTTGCCAGGGTCTTCTCTCCGCCCCGCCATTTTCAGAAGGCCCTGGGTACGAGGTTGCAGATTTATTTATTTACAAGCTTTTCCAGAAATGGCACGGAAGTCCCACAGAGCTTGTGGCTCCATTACGGGATCCCAAAAATACAAATTTAATATGAAAAACATTAAAACATAAATATAAAAAGTAACTTCTAACCTAAGACTCGTGAATACATAAATTAACAGCACATTTTAACAAGACCGGACAGAGGATGGCACGAGTGACATTTTACACAGACGGTTTTAAATGTTTGTGGAGTTTCAACATTTGTATACATGTTCGGTTGCGTGATGGTAGTATGCTAACAGTTTAGACTTAAATTGACTTATAGAGGTTAACATTTCGTAAATGTGATGGTAAGGAGTTGAAAATTGTCGGTGCTCTACAATAAAAGCTGTTCTGAAAAGTTACCGAGCAACTTTTATTGTAGAGCACCGCGAATTTTCAAACCAGGTCAGTGGTTACAAGCTGGCATTGCATTTATCAGTTATGCCTAAAGGTACTGTTACATGATGCGATTTTTCTTGCAACTTGCAACAAATTTACCCATGGAAGAAAAACCCGATACTTGCGAACTTTGTTGCCAGTTGCAAAAAAAAAGTAGAACCCATCCAACTTTTCTTGCAACATGCTTCACGGCAAAAAATAAGAAACTGATTCCAAGTTGCTACGGGGTATTTTACACAGTGCGATTTTTTTTGGAACCTGCAACATTCAGGCTATTTGTTACAACGCGCAAGAAAAATGGCATGCTGTAACAGTAGCTTAAGTGACTAACTTACACGTAAGTTGCAAAAAAGTTGGTCATTATCATGACACCCACCCACCCACCACCCCCCCCCCCCCCCAAATCGTGATTCCTTCGCCACGTCCCTGATTTCGATAAATGAAAATACTCTTGTTAACACACTCCTACCTGATCCAACCAAAAAGGGCTACTTTATTATTTTACTCTAATGCTAGACGATTTTACTCGTCAAAGGGAGAACCTCAGATATTCTAGGCAATGGGTTAGCAAGACTAGTGCCGATTTATAGTCCATTCCTGTCGAGTGAGCCAAAAACAGCCCCTTCAATTGTTCAGCACTCTAACGTCAGAGCGCCAGATGATTTTATACTCGACAAAGAAAGAAACCTCAAAAACTAATAAAATAATATCTTGAAGCTGTAGTCATTAGCTTTATGACCTAGTTTATGATCGATTAACATTTCTGATCTAAATTTTCACATGTGACCTGTCTCCTGACACTATATATTACCAGAGGCCGCGAAAGCACCTGAAAAGTGTGTGTGTGGGGGGGGGGGGGGGGGGGGGGCGGGGGTGCACCGCCAAAAAGGGGCTCCTTGGTTATTTTCAAAATAATCGTATAATTTAAAACGTTGTACGGTTGTAACTTCCATTTGAGCACCACCATTTTGTTTTTAACATAATTTCTTGGTCAGCGGCATTAGTCTTTTAGAAATAGAATAGTTCAAATAGCGCCAATGTGCTGGAAATTTACATTATATCATATTTTATAAATAACTCTTTTACGGCACCCCTCGGGCAATGGCACAGTCACTCTTTTCTACAGCAAATAGCAATGTCATACTTGATACTTCTACGAAAAGGGTACATTACTTCTTCCCAGTATAGGCAATATGCCGCAGTAAACCGTAACCGCCACATGCCACATTTATAAAAAGGGCATTTTTATTTCAGAACAATGGCACATTTTCCAATTTTGAAAAAAGTGGGGGGGGGGGGCATCTGCCCCCAGTGCCTCCCCCCCGGTTCCGCGGCCTCTGTACATTACTCGTACTATAGAACCCGAAAGTAGCCCCCCTCCCCCGAAGATTTCAGATGTCTTAAAAATTTACGAAAGTAGCGGCCCCCGAAAGTAGCGGCCCCTCGTAAGTAGCGGCCCCTCGTAAGTAGCGGCCCCCCGAAAGTAGCGGCCCCTCGTAAGTAGCGGCCACCCGTAAGTAGCGGCGCCCCGAAAGTAGCGGCCCCTCGTAAGTAGCGGCCCCTCGTAAGTAGCGGCCCCTCGTAAGTAGCGGCCCCTCGTAAGTAGCGGCCCCTCGTAAGTAGCGGCCCCTCGTAAGTAGCGGCCCCCCGAAAGTAGCGGCCCCTCGTAAGTAGCGGCCCCCCGTAAGTAGCGGCCCCCCGAAAGTAGCGGCCCCTCGTAAGTAGCGGCCCCTCGTAAGTAGCGGCCCCTCGTAAGTAGCGGCCCCTCGTAAGTAGCGGCCCCTCGTAAGTAGCGGCCCCTCGTAAGTAGCGGCCCCTCGTAAGTAGCGGCCCCTCGTAAGTAGCGGCCCCTCGTAAGTAGCGGCCCCTCGTAAGTAGCGGCCCCTCGTAAGTAGCGGCCCCTCGTAAGTAGCGGCCCCCCGAAAGTAGCGGCCCCTCGTAAGTAGCGGCCCCTCGTAAGTAGCGGCCCCCCGAAAGTAGCGGCCCCCCGTAAGTAGCGGCCCCTCGTAAGTAGCGGCCCCCCGAAAGTAGCGGCCCCCAACAGTGGATAAAACCGAAAGTAAGGGGGGCCGCTACTTTCGGGATTATATACGGTATGCAGAGTCGTGCGAATAAAATTGTCAGTCTTGTCTTTTGACAATGATCGCAACCATTTGCCTAGCTGTACTCTGATTTCATCTTAATTTTTACAAGCGCATGCGTAAACAAATTTTCTCTAGTTTCTGCATGGAGAACCTCAGGGTTCGGCCAATAGTGTTTTTGTCAGGGTTAGGTTTATAATATGAGGACAATTTTTTAGTTCAGTGGTTAACTGTGTTCTTGGTTTGCCCTTAACGTCATGGCGGCCATATTGGAGGAATTTTATTAACATCTATTGTATTTGGAGTATATTCCCTCCAACATGCATGGCCACCGTTTCTTTGTCTTCTAAATCTCAAGGGATTGATTGCAAACCACTAATATCAGGGGCGGATACAGGGGGGGGACACTAGCAGCTGTTTATACAAATCACAACAGTTACTCGTGTGTAAAACGTGCATAAATTATATTGTATAACAATGCTTATTGATACAGGCCGTAGCTATCACTGAGTATGGCCTCTCCTTTGCAATAAGATTGGACATCATGATACGCTAATCATCTTGTAAATTTGAAACCCCAATTTTAAAACAGTAAGAATCACGATTATACAGACGTATTGTATACAATCTCAATCTGAATATACATAGTAATTTTGGAATATACATAGTAATTTTGGAACATATGCATAAACGTATAAAACATATCCCCATGAGTCCACGACAATGACGACATATGGTGTATTCATATATTTGGGTATTTTGTTTGGTAATTTATATCCTTCAAAACTCTTTCAAATCCCCCTCAAAAAGTATTGCCTGTTTTTCCCCCCGCCCCCTTCCCCCCGCCCCCCCCTCCCCCCCGCGCCCTTGTTAAATATTCTGAAAGAAACAACTGAGCACCTTATAGTCACCCCCTTGCAAAAATCCTGTATCCGCCACTGAATATAGGTCGAGTCGATTGATGAAGTGCTTTCCATACAGACCAGAGTCCAGACCCGTGCATGATTGTCAGAATAACCTGGGTTCAAATAAACCAAGTAGAGAACAAAAACGATAATGAAACTTTGCACCCAAACTATTTTTTTAGTAAACTGAACATCCGCTAACCAGGAAATGATCAGGCACGCAGTCAAGGTGATCTTAATCACAAACTCATAATGACTTTTCAAATTATTTCCTGTGAACTATTTCAGAATTATTTACAAGTCAACTCAGTCGGTCTGTCATGGAGACAAATCGATAACATGCAACATGCACACGCACAAGTCCTAACAACCAGTGTCGACGACGACTTAGTTGACACGGCAAAACGGGTCGGTTAAAGCTTACGCCTGCATGTAATTCTGATTTTTCTGCTTGGAGTTTGCAATAAGCCATTGATCTCACGTATAAATTCTTTTAATATTACAATTTAAGTATTTTTCTTAATTTGACTTGCTATGAATTCTAAGAGCAAGTGTGGTAGAATAGTTAATTATATATGTAACATTTTATAGATTATTAGATTAGAATAAATAACATGCACGAGATTATTAACTGATTATCATATGCAATAAGAACAAAGAACTTGTCACGAACAATTGATTAGTTGTTATACAAATATGTTGTAAGCCAACCTAGACTCCGACACCGGAGCCTAAGGTTTGGCAGTTGGGTTTCAGACACAATAGGTGAAGGTTGTAAAGATAAATGTGAGAAGAGAAGTCCGGGAGGAGAATTAGAGAGAGTGACGCTAATACGCACGTAATAAAGAAAACGAGAAGATACAGTCCCCAGAGTGTCGAATCTATTGAATCGAACCGGCGCAGCGTAATCAACGCAGCTTATGCGACAGCAAGAAGCGAAGATTTTTGCCTTCTTCGTCGTTTAAGGTCTTCATTATGGTTTTCAGGGTCATTTCTGTAAAGTGCTCTCAATTCGTCAGAATTTATGCCACACAAATAAAATAGATATCGTTAGAAAGCTATGAATTTGTAGAATACAATAGTGTCTTTGGTTTCGCGATAAACACAAACCGTTAATAGTTGTGAATTTTTAAATTAAAACCAGAGGGCTTCACTCAGGGCGACTTAAGAACAAAGCGTTTCATTTTGTTCAAAAAAATTTTTCGCAGTCCGATTCCACGATAAATGTCCAGCAAAAGGGTGTCAGCGTTTTTTAATTTATTGCCTGCAAGGTTTCGAAATTATGACTTATTTTCTCCGAATGTTGGTCGAAAAACAGCATTTTTAACTTTGGTTGTCAATAAAATCGGCAAAACTCGACCTATTAAAAAACGCTGATACCGTTTTGCTGGAAATTTATCTCGGAATCAAACTACAAAAAAAGATCTTGAACAAAATAAAACGCTTTTTACTCGAGTCGCCCCGAGTGAAGCCCTCTGGTTTTAATTTAAAAAATCACAACTATTAACGGGTTGTGTTTATCGCGAAACCAAAGACACCATTGTATTCTACAAATTAATAGTTTTCTAACGATATCTATTTTATTTTGTGGCATAAATTCTGACGAATTGAGAGCGCTTTACAGAAATGACCTGCAAACCTATACGAAGACCTTAAAGCTGATTCCAATCAGCAAAATAAATAAATATAAATACCCTACTGTGAACTTGAAAATGATTTTGAGACCACTGGGTGACCACAAACACTGAAATTCAGATCGAGTTTTTGTTTACCGTACGGTGTTTGGTTTCTTCAGGTTCACTGCTTTCTCTTCAACATATATTAAATCGACTGTTTGTCTTCTTCTTTTCTTCGTTTCGTTAAATGAACACTGTACATAACAAGAAAATCCAACATGGCGGACTCAACATATAACTGAAGAACTGCTCTAGCAAAATTAAAGAATCTATTTGTTTTTTATTGTGTAGCAAGAAGATAGCAGTATTCATTATATAGCTTTGGATTAATTCCTGCATTTTTTATTGGCACATAATATAGTTCTTTTCTTCTGCGGTAGTTTACAATTAATGTAAACTTTACACTTAATCACAGAGGTTTCAATCTAAATGTACTTCAAATCTAAATGTACAAATTGGCCCACTTCTAATAACACCACTAAACAGCAAACCGTATAATCTGGACTGTTCGCTTGTGGTATCAAACGTGGATCATTGCGTGGATCTAGTAATAGTATTTTTAGCACACGGGCGAATTTCACGTCTGGGACTCGGGTTCGATTCTTTCTCGAATCTCGGTGAAGTTTTCAAATTAAAATTTTGGTCGAGTTTAAAAGATCCTTTCGGCGCGGTTTTTCCAAAATATGTCGACAAATTTGTTTTTGAGGTTTTTTGAGGTCAACCTTCAGTGAGTCTCTAGATTTTAGGGATAACCTAACCACAATAAAAATCCTACCTATATATAGTCAGAAATCTGGTTTACCGCCTAGCTTTTTGGAAAGAGAAGAGCGCCTCCAGTTTGACTTTAACAAACACGACAACGGCTTTCTCCGGGAACTCCGGTTTCCTCCTATATTAACACTGTATGGAGTATAGACCTGCATGCAACAAGAACCTCTGAACCTCCAGGCAGAACAGTTTATATATACTGTATCACTGATCGATAACTGATTATGACATTATATATTATTTAAGAAATAAAACATAAAGCTCCGTGCATATATGTACTCTTATAAAGGCACGTTTGACGTCATTTGAACACGAAAGAAGTTGAGTAGAGTATTACACTTCTTTCGTGTTCAAATCACGTCAAACGTATCTTTATAAGAGTACATATGCACAGGAGTGGTATGTTTTATTTGTTTTATAAAATAAGAAGAAAAATCAAGCTAAAAGTGAGGTAGTTTTGGATTTTGGCGGGCTTTTCCGGCCAGCTGACGCCATTCGACGCCAATTTACGTCATTCATGATCTATGTTCTCTTATAAATGCACGGAGCCCAACCAATCAAAGCGTGCGTAGAGGACACCTTATTTTATAAACTCATTTATGACATAGCGCCTAGCTTAGCCTTAGTTTATAGTTTAGCCTGTAGCTATAGTTTGACTTTAGCCTAGCTTAGCTTTATTTATAGTTCAGGGCCGTTGCATAAAGGCTAACGTCCAGCTTTAGTTCTAACGTCCGACGTTGAACCTATCAGTCAATTTTTCGTCAGAACATTAGGCCGGACGCTAACTCATTTAAACGGCTCTTTAAATTTGCCATCTCCAACGGTAAATCACACTTCTGACCTTAACAACCATTAATTCAATCAAAAAATTGGTCACACAAAATTACAGTAAATTAACATTTTTCACGAGTTAAGGAAGTCTACTAATTACTGATTTGTTAACTCCACCCCTCACTCGACACAAATCTTCGCTTCTTCATTTCATTACCGTTGTCACCTTGACTATATATTAATTTAATTTTTCGCTCTGGTTTTTGGCATCACGGATATACATCATCTGATATCATGATAGCTTATAATTTGACATGTACTTATATGACTTACATCACCACTGCAACTGTAATAAACAATTTCGAAATTTGTATTGAATAGAAACGGAGACCTTGATAATTCTTGATATATAAAAGTCGAATTCAATAATTGCTTTTGTTATACATTTTCAGTTGAAATTGTAAGGAAAAATACTCCCCCAAAACCAAAAAAAACAACCCCCAAAACAAAGAAAACACAATTCAAAGACAGTTGAGTTTTTCCTCCGCTTTTTTCGGTTTGCCTACTGTAGCTAGAGACAAGTGGTCAGTGGCGTCACGTCAGTACATGCATGAATTATGAGAAGTCCTTTTTCCTACACATAATATCAAAAAAAGCATTATTCAATAAGTGTTTATTATTGAAACACATGCAGACGATAATGCATATTTCAATGCCAATTTTGCAATCTAGCTTACAGTTAATCAACTTATAGTCTTTGTATTATTTAATAATAAAAAAAAGACTTTCCTTAATATCATTTACAGGTGATTAACTGCATGCATTGTATACAATTAATGTTTCTAGCAACGAGATACTGAGCTAAAAATCTCGGCATGTTACCATGCACCTTGTCGCAACACATGCAGGCTATGTACACACGGTAACGTTTCCGAGCGTTTTCGTATTGTTTCAATTTTTATTCATGAACAACATAGAACAATTCAAACCAGATGGTGAAGATGTGAAAAGTAAAGAATTATAATAATAAAGTGTGCGTTCTTTAAAATTTATGAAGATCGAGTTTATAATTTACTGTACTCTTAAGCTTAATAATAAAATGTTATCGTATATTTTGCTTAACTGAGGCTACGTTTACACAGTACCGGACGAATTCGAGACCAGTCTTGAATCCATCCTATTTTGCTGTGTAAACAGGTGGAACCAGAGGAATTCGAGACCGGTTACGACTTTTTCTTCCATGTAAACAGGCGGAACCGTACAAATTTTTGACCGGTCAAAAACTCATCCAGTATCGTGTAAAAGGGGTCTGAGGCCCCGGGGGAGGGTGGGGGTGGTGACATATTAATTTGAGATGATAAGCTACATATATAAGCAGTGGCGTAGTGCAGTATTTTGCTTCTAACCAATGAATATCCCCTAATGTCTTCCAATATCCCTCACAATCTCTAAATATCCCATTGATATCTAACCAATAAATTCGTGCATATTGGACATGGACTTATTACCATCAAAGGGTACACGCACACTTTTTAAATTATACAATTATTTTGAAAATAACCAAGGTACCCCTTTTTGGCGGTCCCCCCCCCCCCCCTCCCACTTTTCAGGTGCTTCCGCGGCCTCTGTGTTTTAGAAATATTTATCAATTATTGGACGAGTCTGAGCAAAATATCATGATTTGTCAGTGGCGAGCTACTAGTTATTTGTCGATGCCGAAGGCAGAGGCAAATAACTGGTAGCGAGACACTGACAAATCATGATATTTTGCGATAGACGAGTTCAAGAATTGATTTATCATTCATAAAATAGTTAAAAATTTGAAATGCCTGAAGTTAGAGATCGCCACTCTTCTCTCTGCCTTCAGCATACTAAAATCTTCGTAAAACTTACGTTTTGTTGGCACGAGTCTTGCTTTTTATCTCACTAAAACTTCCTTTTCACTATTTCTTTTCTGAAGTACATTGTCTTTGTGGATGCTTCCAAATACTCTCGATTATTTCATCGGATAGCTGAAGAACAGTCTAGCCAGCGGCGTTATCGCTAGTGCGCATGCTCATAAAATTATTTGCGGAAAATGAATGATAATTGTGTTTAGACATTTATAGTACCGCGATATATACTTATATTTCCTATTAAATTCGAATGAAATTAAAAGCTCGAAAACGTCGTATTAAAAAAAATATGAGGGAGCGAGGATAGTTCGTCGGATTAGTAAAAAATACGGAGTTGTCTTCGCAGAGATCCACCCCAAATCGCTTTTCTAGTTTTCTTTGAAAGATGTTGAAAGCCCAAGTCAGATAGAAGTATGATTTTGAATCGAAATACCCATAGCGTTGTGAATATTAAGTAACGATATGCTTGAGAATGAGTAATAGCATAAAGTTTTCTCGATTCAAGTGAAATTAAGACTGTTTACATTCGAAATGGAGAGAGGATAGTTGAACGAATCATTGGAAAGAAATTCTTTTGTCTGGTCAAAGATACGGGGTGTCTTCGCAGAGGTCCACCCTAGTCCATCCAATCAAAATTGAGGATTTTTGATCCTGTTTTAATGAGCTATCCGCGTCGTCGGATATAAAAGGAGCTGATTTCATTTTGTTCGACACTATTCATCTACTCGTCTTCGAAGTTTTAAGACTATCTTGTTTAAAGCGAAGAATTATTGAAAGATGCCTCCCAAAGCGGTAGCGTCGAAAGGTGGAAAGAAGGCTGGCAAGAAAGGAGGAGCGCCAGGTGAGAAGAAGAGACGAAGCAAACGTAAAGAAAGCTACGCCATCTACATCTACAAAGTTCTGAAGCAAGTTCATCCAGACACTGGTATCTCGAGCAAAGCCATGGGTATCATGAACTCGTTTGTGAACGATATCTTCGAGAGAATCGCTGCCGAAGCTTCCCGTCTGGCTCACTACAACAAGAAGTCGACGATCTCTTCACGAGAGATTCAAACTGCTGTTCGTCTTCTCTTGCCTGGTGAACTCGCCAAACACGCTGTTAGCGAAGGAACCAAAGCTGTGACCAAATACACAAGCAGCAAATAGATCAAGACTCAAAGTCCTAAACCAATAAACGGCTCTTTTAAGAGCCACCAAACATCTCGAAAGAAAGCAAACTGATACTTGAAAAGTATTACTGTAATGTAAGCGATACCAAGACCCCGTTTACACGATGCCGGTACAATTTGAAAACGGAACAAAATCATGCCGGTATGCAAATACAGCATATAACATTTCGTGTTATTTTTGTGCCGGTATCGTGTAAACGCAAGCCTAAACGGCATGATTTTGTTCCGTTTTCAAATTGTACCGGCATCGTGTAAACAGGGGTCTAAACGTACCTTTTATAATTTTGTTTTGCTCGAGTATAGGAATTCTAGGAAATGTTTAATACTAGCAATTTATCACAGAAATCTCCTTACTTTTATTGGCTGACATTTTATAGACGTTTCAAAATGCATTTGCATGATAGCTGAAACACAAGAATGAGACGGGAAATGCCAATTCAAAAATGCATGTAACTTGTATGATAATTGGCAGTCCCTATATGGGAATATGGTGTTCTTAACTTCTTTGAGGCTTTCAATTTCTAAGTTTATGATCAGAGCCTACTCTGTCTCTGATTAGAACAGTTGTATATGGAAACTTTGATCTTGAATATAACCTGTGAACTCTAATGAGAAATGACAGACTTGGAGATTTGTCAAAAGCTAGACCTTGTGTATTTCCACTAACCACTTTATATTTAATAGTGTAGTCAGTTTCCTTTCTTTGTAGGGATGTACATGCCAGGGTGCATTCCATGCAGGTTGCACCGAAGATCTTCAGCGTGAGTTTCAAAAGTGCTCAGTGTGCTGGTGCACAATCACACTGCGCTCGGCGCACATATACAGCCATACAGCCATACAACTATACAAGTCAGTGGAGTGGCGCTGGCGTTGGCGTTCGTCTTGACCTCCCTTGGCGCAGCACCTGAACACCCATGGCTTATCTTCGGTGTGGGGTTGACATGGAATGCACCCTGGTGTACATGTATCTGACATATAGCTATAACTGTATTACATGTATATATGCAGGATATATACAGTAATAGATACATCTTGTGAATTTGTATAAGTGAGTATTAAATAAGTGGCTGCAAGGGAATGTATCTGGCATTTCAGACATCCTTGGTATATAATCCAAATGGTGTAATAAAAGTAGCATACTGTGTAGGCAGTGTAGAAACAACAATCGAAATATAGTAAGGTTAGATATACTGCCAAAACAGAGAATGTAGGAGTCCAACGTTTCGAGCGAAGGCCCTTTGTCAGAGAGAAACTTGGTATATAACTCTTACTTATAAATAAATTTATGTGAATCAAACTTGTGACCATGCATAGTTGGCACTGTAGATTAATCATTGGACACAGATTGGTTTGAACAGGTTTGAATGACAAATGTGTATGTAGAACAAGGGCAAAGACTCAGGTTCACATAAACTTTCAAATTCTTTCAACTCACTCCCATGTTTGCACCAGGCTATGTAAACATGGGCAGTCCAGTCGTATTCTATTATTTGCCTTTTCTACAACTGCTAAACAAAGTATTCAGGATAAAAACTCATCATAGCTTAATGTAAGATCTCCAGCTCACCATTGTAATATTGCCTATAACAAGTTCAGCCACTCATTGTATCTATTACTTATTACACCCTCACAAATAATTTTCCAATCAAATATCCACAATAATAGCATCACTTGCCAGTCCAATATAATGCAATGTAACTAGACCACTGATAGGCACATGCAATGTACATATTAGACAGCAACCTTTGGACAGGTCTCACCAAGGGTGCAACCAGAATTTTTGAAAGGGGGGTTGTTTTAAGTGACAACGCAAATCTAGGGGGCCCAGGGGCATAACCATGGGAATTTTTTGAACTTTGGGTCTGTAAAATGGCATTTCCTGCATTGAAGACACTATTTTTTAGGCATCGGAGAGAGTAGAAGTAATTTTTGACCTCCAAAATTTCCCTTGCACCCCCAAAAGGGGGTTGGTTAATTAATGTGTAATATGAAATGGGTTGTGTCTTGCGCAGTTACTGTTTAATGTCACAGCACATTTACTAGTTTTTAATATATTTTATATATTTCATAAAAGAAATAGAAAATATAATAATAACATGATTATACCAGGAGGACTTTGATAATATTACAAATATAATCAGGAGCAATACCATGAATTTCTTTGAACGTAATCAAGTTCCCTCAAGCTCGGGATATCCTGCACCAGTTTTGCTTTGTTTGCTGAAGCAGAAGAATTTGTTGATAAACAAGGCTCATGTGTCCATTAATATATTCAAAAGTTGTGAAAACTGTTGTCGACAAATATCGAGTACGCCAAGTACCGTTAAGTTATAGTGTCCAAGTTGCTAGCGGCCGTGTCTTGTATATAAAATACCGAAAAATATAAGAATGTTAAATTTGTTATTTCATTTATGAGGTATATGCTAAAACAATTATTCACCTCAGTGTCGGTGAATAGTGTGGATATTCACCTCCACTTCGGTGAATAATTGTTAATTATTGCATGCGATTATCATATCCACTTATAACAATTTAAAAAAATTCAAGACATGAGACAAACCGAAAATAAACATCTTAAAACTCAAACCATAAACCTTATTCATAAATGGCCGACGATTTAAAATCTTCAGTTATGTGCATATAAATTAGCCCCTCTGACCTCGTTTTAGAGTAAAGATTCTTCTGAATTTCGCACGTGAAAACGAGTTCAGAGGTTAATTCTACGGGCATTTATATGGTCTATAAGAACTAAAAATAAGACTTACAAGCAAAGTTGAGCCTGAACAGCGAGGACAAAAACTGGATATTCGTGTAACCAATCAAAATAAAAAAACCCCTAAAATTATATAGTCATAACCAATCAAAACTAAAAAAGTAATCGTATAACCAATCAAACTAAATAAGGCTTCAACGTGTTAAGTGGGAGGCGCGTTCGTATGGAATTTTCATCCCACTTGAGCAGAATGAAAAATTATTTTCCAATTTGGACCTATACATCGCGCCCATTGATGTAAGGCGTAAAGAGGTCGGCAAACGTCGAACGTTCCGTGTGCCGAATCTAAGGATTAGATAATGCCGCTGAAGGCTTTGTCTATGCTGATTTACATTAGATTCGGCACATGAAACGCGTTCGACGTTTGATCTAGGCCTCAACTATTTCCTGTCCAAATCGGTCTTTAGTATTTTATTAACGCCAGACGATTTTATTCAACTCTGGGGAAGCCCTCGGATAGGAATGAATCACAGGTCACTTTCTATATTGCATCACCTTCACCCCGCGGGTATAGGGCCGTTCATTGTTTAGTTCGCTTTGGAAGTTGAAAATTATCAAAGCGGGCCGCTCGAGCGCTCTGCCCGCGCGGGCAAAGCGGACGCGCAATGGAAAGTGGACTCAAGGTCGTTTTCCATTATATTTCCGCTTTGCCCACGCAGTTGGAATGTACATTATTGATTATCAGGTCGCTTTGGAAGCTTTCAAAGCCCGCTCCGCCCGTGCGGGCAAAGTGCACGTAATGGAAAACGGTCTTAAGACTCCGAATTTTGCAAGATAAAGTAAATGAAATACTGTTAAGCTTAGACGCGGATAAATAACAGCCGTAATAACAAGTATATAATCACCGCAAATACGACGAGGAAAATGTTTTCAGGGAGCCATGCTTGTTTGTTATTGCGCCGCTAATTTCGTCCACATCAGGCAGGATGAAAACAACCTTAATGAACGCGGAAAGAACTCGATCCACTCATATATAGCCAGGCTGATATGAACAGACCCTAAAATATTACCCTTTCATGATAAATAGACCCTTGCTAGAAAACAGCCAAAAAAAACACTGTCTATCAAGTTACTTTACTTCCGTGTGCTTTATACACAATGTATTAAATTGAAAAAAACAAAACACAACAACTTTCATAGCAACAGGCCAACTGTCTGCAAATCGACATCCGTTGCAGGAGATACTCATATATATAGCAACTAACGCTGAAACGAAACATGCTAGTATACACACACACGTTGATATAGACGTTGATAAGGCTTCACGGCTTGTGTTAGCATAAGGAAGATATACAGGTCTACCAAAAGGCAAGCGATGAAAGTGAGTACATTATATTTACAACAGGGAGTTAAGGTGAGGTATATATATCTATCTATATAAACGTATTCAATTGTGCTGTGTATAGGCAGGCAGTGGGTACATGTAAAACGTCAGTATTGCATGCGTTACTAAAAACCTCGGCAGTTAATCAGTACCACCTTTCATTTTGCATATATATAGACATTGAATGTCGGCTATTCTAAGCTCTCCCACATGCGGTTGTCACCGACGATCGCATGTGCATAAGTAATTGATGAAATTCATTCAGATTGTTCCAAGCTACATTGATGAGCTGTAGTACAGCGAAACACGTGTCTGTAGATTGAACTATCCTGGTCAGGAAAAGGAAATACATTTGTGTGCATGTTGTGGAATAGAATACATACTTATAGCGCTATAGTTATCAAAACAACTGCAATTTAATTAACATAAACATTAAGGACCAATTTTTCTAAGTTTTAACATATATATATATATATATATATATATATATATATATATATATATATATATATAACAACAGTTTGTACAGCAAGAGCTACCAAACTATTACAAACTCCAAGTTGAAACAGCTTTATATACTATCTATATAATATATATAATATATACTTAGCTTTATACTAAAAAGAGTATGTATAGAATTTACTAACTAAACCGAAACTAAGTATATATATATATATATATACTACTAACAAGTAACAAGAACTCCCGAAGGTGCGAGTTCAAATCCTGCAAGTCAGCCGAAATTTTTCGGTTGACTTTAGCAGTGTAAGAAATCATTAATTTTTTTTTTATATACTACACCAAAGTACTAAACTAAACTATAATGTGTTCTTTGAAGCTTTGAATGATGATTTAACAATTAAAATTTATTTTTGTGAACTAACTGCATGTTATATTTAAAAGCCCTGAGTTCAACCTGTGGTTCAATGCAGTAGTTAGCTGACGTGAACGTTGAGTTTAATGCAACTTCTCTGAAGACAGGTCACGGACCGAAAGCTCAGAACAATGAACTTTTAAATGAAAACAATGTTAACCAATAAAAATGAATTTTAAACTAAACTAAACTAAACTATATATGTCTAAAGACCATGCAATTCGAACAGGAAAGTGTTGGAAAGATGTAAAAAGACAGACAGGAAAAAGCTAAAGATCATTATAACTATTTTTAAGACAGTATGAAATTACTGGTTATTTATAAATAGGATCAATATATAATATAATGCTTGAACCGTTGGAATGTCCCCACTTCCACCTCACAGTGTCTTACTCCAAGTCGCGTTACTATAATCATGCATTTTCACATCTTATATAATTATACGGTCTCTATCACCTCATCTCGTTTATGTAATAGATGAATCCCGAGAACGAGGGATGTATGCTATATAAAGACCCGTGGACCCGAGGGCTTTATATCGCATACATCCCGACGTTCGAGGGATTTATCTGACTTAAGCCCCAGTCAAACGAGGATGAGAGTTGATGAGAGTCGATGAGAGTTGCCACTCTAGTCTCGGTCGCGTTTGACCACCAACTCTCATCGACTCTCATGCACTCTTATCAACTCTCATCAACTTTGAGCTGGTTCAAATTTTAATGAGAGTTGATGAGAGTTTAGCGGCTAGCGGTTTGCACTTTGTAAAAACAGGCTCAACAAAAATCTGTCTATTTATTTGTCCAGTACGAGATTGTAAAACTCTCAGACAAACTCTCGCTTGCCAACTCTCATCCTCGTTTGACCGGGGCTTTAATTTATTATTGAGGAGGTTTTTCAACAAAGTTTTGTCTTTTTTTTCCACCTTAATGGACAAAGATTTTCCTTGTTGTTTTTTTCTTCATTTCGTTTCTAATTATTATCCAAGGGCTTTATGCGATATAAAGCTCTCGAAAGAACAAAGAAAACCGACTCAATAATAAATTAAATAGTAATAAGTTCAGACGTTGTAACCAAATCTCAGAAATCTGCACTGAATCTCGGCGAAGTGGGCTACCAATTTGGCTGAGATACTTCGCATCATAAGCATGCGCACTTCAATCCGAAATATAGAAAACAGGCAATATATATATCAAGCCGTTGTCTTCCTTATATAGTATATATAATATTTAACAATATTCGCTGAAGACGAGGTGAATATCGGGGTGAATAATAACCAAGACAAAGTCGAGGTTATTATTCACCGATATTCACTGAGGTGAATAATTGTTTTAGTATAAATACACATTTTCGTACTTTTAGGAACAATTGCATCTTCTTTGAAATTGTTAATTTCCTCGTCTGACAAATTGACTGGTGGCCATTTTGAATCTGAAACGTATATACGACCAATGAGCGCGCGCGATTTTCTACAATCACCTGTGTATTTATACTAAATAAACTTAATACTTACACATGTGTATCAGTGGTGTATGCACGATGTGGGTGCATGTATAGATGTCCTTTAACACTGCACGATGCGATCAAAAGTCTGAAAGAAAAATCGAGCCTGTGAATTAATTAGACAAGACAACCAGATGCAAAATTCACTGACTTGACAACAGAGATCACGCCCTCAACTCAAAATTAGTTCCGCGTCTGTATACTATATGAGCTATTGTCTTGTATATATAGTGCATGATCACCGTCCTTTTCTTGATGCTATCACTCCAGGAACAAATTCTGGGTCATCCTCTGCGGCCCTTTTTCTTATTTATTTTGTCTTCTAGTAAATCTTTCTGTAGTAAATGATTCATGTCTCACAATATACTCAAAGTACTTAAAGTGTATATGAAACGAAAATTAAGTTTGTCTTATTTGAAAGAATTTTTAAAATAATGGGGAATATCAATTTATTGCGTTTTCGTATTTTACTTAGTTCTTGAGATATTTAGACTTATGTGATATTCAAATGAGATAACTTATGGTTCGTTTTTTTCTAATTAACATATTCGAAAATCGTGAATATTTTTAAGATTATTGATCAAATTCACTTGTAACTTGCCTTTCATGTTCAGTTGCATGAACTGTATGTAGCATTATGCAAAGTTTCAAGTGATTTTGTTCAATAATCTTAAAAATATTCGCGATTTTCGAATATGTTAAATAGTGAGAAAGCGAACCATAAGTTATCGCATTTGAATATCACATAAGTCTAAATATCTCAAGAACTAAGTAAAATATGAAAAAGCTGTAAATTGATATTCCCCATTATTTTAAGAGTTCTTTCAAATAAGACAAACTTAATTTTCGTTTCATATACACTTTAAACTTCCTCTCTTTAACACTTCTATAAGAGGCCATTCAAACTACTTAGTTACATTTGACCAGGAGCGGAAGCAGGCAGGAATTTGAAAAAGGAAGGGCTCGTCGAGTGGCGACGACCACTCCTATAACGATCTTCCAAGGGCAACTAGCCGATCCTGAGCTCCTGAGATCTGGGAGAGGGATCTGAGAAAGCGATCTGACTGCATGTGCACCCGCAAATGCTAACCGTGAGATCGAGCTAAACCAATTTAACGAGTCTGAGATTGATCTAAACGAGTTGGAGATTGATCTAAACGAGTCTGACATCAATCTAAACGAGTCTAAGATTGATCTAAACGAGTGTCAAATCAAATCTAAAGGAGTTTGGCATCGATCTAAACGAGTCTAAAATTGAGCTAAACGAGTGTGAGATCAATCTAAATGAATTTGAGATCGATCTAAACGAGTCCAAGATTGAGCTAAACGAGTGTGAGATCAATCTAAATGAATTTGAGATCGATCTAAACGAGTCTAAGATTGAGCTAAACGAGTGTGCGATCAATCTAAATGAATCTGAGATCGATCCCAACGCGTCTAAGATTGAGCTAAACGAGTGTCATCGAATCTAAAAAAGTGTGATATCGATCTAAAGGAGTCTAGATTAGTTTATCTAAACAAGTCTGAGATCGATCTAAACGAGTCTAAGATTGAGCTAAACGAGTGTGAGATCAATCTAAATTAATTTGAGATTGATCCTAACGAGTCCGAGATTGAGCTAAACAAGTGTGCGATCAATCTAAATGAATTTGAGGTCGATCTATAAACGAGTCTAAGATTGAGCTAAACGAGTCTGCGATCATGCAATATCTAAATGAATTTGAGATCGATCTAAACGAGTCTAAGATTGAGCTAAACGAGTGTGCGATCAATCTAAATGAATCTGAGATCGATCCCAACGAGTCTGAGATTGAGCTAAACGAGTGTACGATCAACCTAAATGAATCTGAGATCGATCCAAACGAGTCTAAGATTGAGCTAAACGAGTGTGCGATCAACCTAAATGAATCTGAGATCGACCCAAACGAGTCTAAGATTGAGCTAAACGAGTGTGCGATCAATCTAAATGAATCTGAGATCGATCCCAACGAGTCTGAGATTGAGCTAAACGAGTGTGCGATCAACCTAAATGAATCTGAGATCGATCCAAACGAGTCTAAGATTGAGCTAAACGAGTGTCATCGAATCTAAAAGAGTGTGACATCGATCTAAAGGAGTCTAGATTAGTTTATCTAAACAAGTCTACATGAGATTGATCAAAACGAGTCTGAGTTAATTGCAACAAATTCGGATACTATTAAAATCAAACAAATCAAACAAATATTTGCATAATATTGCATAATATAATAAATCATTATAAGACAAAGCAAACAAGACAAAGCAAACAAGACAAAGAAGCGAGACAATTAAACTGAAGCAAATGGGCTAAATCTTAAAATAGAAAAAGCGAAAATAAACAATATCGCTGAAAACCGATGTATAACCTCAACATCCTCGATACAAATACTTCCTTAATTAGTAGACTTTGGACGTTGCCATGTGTGACGTATAAAGGCTTTGGCGAATGCAAATAGCTTTAAGTAAAGGCATAATGAACACATAATATATAAAATCTTTAATACTAACGTTTCGTTACCTAATCAGTAACATCTTCAGAGTGAATATTTACAACGACGAATCGGCTTAAATAGCTGTAACAGTTTAGCTATGTAAGCCGATTCATCCTTGTAAATATTCATTCTAAAGATGTTACGGATTAGGTAACGAAACGTTAGTATTAAAGCTTTTATATGTTGTGCGTTCATTATGCCTTTACTTAAAACTATTTGCTGGGCTATCATATTTTTAATAAGACTTTGTTTTCTACCTAGTTCCTCAATCGCATCATAACCTATTTTAAACAAGAGGGTATACCGCCAGCGGGTTATCGAAACCCCGCGGTTTCACCCTTTACTGGACACAGTTGCTTTTTGTCTACTTATTAATTTTAATCTGGCTAACGCTTAGACGATTTTTCTCGTCAAGGGGAGAGCTCCCGAAAAACCTGACCAATAAAGGGTTAAGTTGCATATCGGTTATATATATAAAAATTATTATATAGATGCGAGTGTTTTACTAGGAAATATACAGTGTCGTATTTTCCATACCTCACTAGTGAAGATATCGATGACGTCATTTAGAATTTACCGCTTTTCCCATTGAATCGATATAATAAAAAGAACATTACACGGTGGCTTGAAGATATGAAGTTTATCTTCTCGTGGCAAAAACAATATTTTTCTCATTCGCTACGCTCATTCGTAAAATATTGTTTTCCCCCACTCGAAGATAAAATTCATATCTTCGCGTCGCCGTGTATAATATCCTCTCTATATATTCCGAAATATTCCTTCACCAACTATACGTATATATATATATATATATATATATATATATATATATATATATATATATATATTATATATATAATTTGTGATTACAAGTAAGCATTTTTCAATCGTTTCTTCTACAATCTACACGAAGAAACTTATAAAATTTTCATCCAATTTTCAACCCAATTTAACTAAAATTTACTAAATGGCTCGGTCCCTGGTCTGTGCTGAATACTTCCACAACTTTGACGAAAACCTGTTCAGTATATATATATATATATATATATATATATATATATATATATATATATATATATATATATATATATATATATATATATACTTGTAATGTGAGATATTCCGGCTGAAAACATATCCACCTAGCGGATGTAATAAGTGATGAAATTTAGATAATTCTGGAGTACGTATATATTACTTATAAAATAGAAGACAACGTCGAAAATACAGAGAATAACTTATGCATGTCCGCACGCCGATATAGAATTTATCTTCAACTTCAAGTGTTTAATTGCATCTGGCACGAGTCACGAGGAGGTCCGGGGGAATGCTCCACGGGAAAATTTTGAAATCGATTTCCTGGCTTTTGGAGGAAGATTTTACAGACTCCAAAGGTAAAACACGTAAACGTCACATAGATACTCAAAACGCATACACTCAGTAGATTGAATACACTGTTTACAGTTTATTCCCTGACATAATTCATATTGCATCAGTTTTGTAGTTACATGTCTGTCGTTTTATATCTAAAGCCCACTGGTTACGTCCCATAACAAAATATAATTAATAAACACAAATGACTATATGAAATGTAGAACAATACATGCATACACCAAACAAAAGAAAAGAATCAGAAGTTTATTTCTACCATTTACTCATGTTCTATTTTCCATGGCGAGATGAATATTAAAGAAAACTATTAAAGAAGAATAAAGAGAATATTAAGGAGCTAGATAAACAAGCACAATTTTCATCGGATCGTTAAACACATCCTCACATTGAAAAATATCGTATTTCTTATTATGTTTAAACACGAATTATCTCAGTGGCCAAAAATGCTGTGTCTATATAGAATAAAATGTTGTATTATACTCAACGTTTAAGTTAAGGAAAGCAAGGACGAATAAGTTAAACTGTATAATATTATTTATTTCATCAAAGTCATTTCTTTATAGAAAGAACATCATCAGCTATATATACATGCATGCATGTTGGATTGACTAGCGTGTAGTCTATAATTGTGAATTATGGCAAACATTCATTAAATCAAATCATGCAAAGCTCAGCAAAATATCTTGAGAAAAATATTAAACTAATATCATCATCAAACCTGATATATAATACACATGCATTACCCATTATATACTTCCTCATTCAACTCACGTGGTTTTTGAATGACTACAAATTCCGCTGCGTAGTCAAAACGTTTGCCAAATTTTCTTAGCCAGAAAAAAACACAATAGCATTCAATCAATTCATCAAAATAAATAGAAGATGATTATATACAAGTCAGTATCTATATGTATGCATATAAAAAGTAGTTTCAAATGTTGCTGAATAAACCTATGGTTATAATTAGCTGTGGTATAATGTCAAATAATTATGCCAAACGACTGTAAGTTATCCGACAAGGGACACAAGATTATCAAACGCATGGTATGTATATATATATATTTTTTGGATTCATTAAAAAGTAAGTCGTCATCAAACTAACAGTTACATATCATTAAGCACTTGATGTCTCATGAGTTCTACTGTACAGCATTAGATTTAATATATATATATATATATTTTAAGACAAAACATGTGTGTACCCAAAACGCAACACCGAGGTCTTCCGGCTACATGTATATATACCATGCAGTGCAGAGCTACGTATATATACGAAGACTGTTGTCGAGGACACGAGAGCTTAGTCACTGACTAGTGAAGATTTGTGAATTTTACAAGTAATATTTCAATTGGTATTTCACTCGAATGAACTACAATATACATGTTTGGCTAGAGGGATTTTTGTTCACCCCAGGTCGCGTGGGTTCGATTCCTAGCCGGAAAACCTCGGTGTTGCATATTCGCAACTGGTTCAAGTTTGGTTCTAAAATATATAATTTTACTCCTATATGCACTGTAAATTTTCCTTCACCAAAAATCCCTAGAACTATAGAACATGTAGTTTAAGCGAATGAAATGCCAAATATTATATATACCCATGTTTCGTGTATATTGTTTCGATACAATATATATATATATATATATATATATATATATATATATATATATATATATATATATACAGTCAAGCTAAAATCAATTGAGGCTATGCCACGGCTGTTCAACAACTTCAGTCACCTGCATGTTCCCACTCAATAAAGTGATTAAAACAAAACAAATCAAACGAAATAATGTTCCTAATTTCGTACTATATATATATATATATATATATATATATATATATATATATATATATATATATATATATCTTAATATATACAAAAGCGTAACTTTTCCCATCATTAAAACTGATAAAATATATAGCTATGACGATACAGGTTTAATTATATATACCGAAGTATCCAATACAGAAAAAATCCTGACAATAGCAATCACTATATAAGCTAAAAATACTGCTATAAAAATTACAGCTAAAAATACTTTAAAGTTTCGTGGGTTATTATGACAAAGATCGATCCCTACATACGTGACAAATTATTATTGGATGTATATTTCAAAAGTATATACCACGCATGCAGATATATAACCTCGGTCAAACTACACTTAAGTTTCCACTTCCAAAAAGTGGAATTCCCAGCCTCCCTACAATATCTATCAGGAAACTTACTAATTCTAAAAGCGAAATTTATATATAAGTATATACGAATTGACGACGTCACGATATTGACAGTTATATATGATAGTATACTTTATAATAGCTTTACCTATAGTCATGTATGTTATTAGGGACTTTAAGGTGCTAGCTCGACGACGGCGGTTAAAAGCAAGATAAGTTTTATACAATTTAAAGAAGTCACCGTTAACTGACTATTATATTTGATATTTGAAGCTAATTAATGACTTCCCAAACGCCAGTATTGCTAAAATGATTGTTGTGTCCTTATTGACTGAAGTCAATCTTAAAGTGTATATGAAACGAAAATTAAGTTTGTCTTATTTGAAAGAACTCTTAAAATAATGGGGCATATCAATTTACAGCTTTTTCATATTTTACTTAGTTCTTGAGATATTTAGACTTATGTGATATTCAAATGCGATAACTTATGGCTCGTTTTTTTCTAATTAACATATTCGAAAATCGTGAATATTTTCATGATTATTGAACAAAATCATTTGAAACTTTGCATATTGCTACAGTTCATGCAACTAAACATGAAAGACAAGTTACAAGTGATTTTGATCAATAATCTTAAAAATATTCACGATTTTCGAATATGTAAATTAGAAAAAAACGAACCATAAGTTATCTCAGATTTGAATATCACATAAGTCTAAATATCTCAAGAACTAAGTAAAATATGAAAAAGCTGTAAATTGATATTCCCCATTATTTTAAGAGTTCTTTCAAATAAGACAAACTTAATTTTCATTTCATATACACTTTAAGCAACAGTTCTCATCTTTTGGCCGTTGACGTCGTCCTGAAGACGTGAAAATGCTCGAAGTGCCGTTGTATGATGACGGTGTTGAGATTACTCTTGGGACTAAAAACTATTCATTTTCTTTGTTTAACAAAAACAATTCTTTTGTTTAGAGGACGTTGTCGTTGAGGTTGACGTCGTAGATCCTAAAGTCCCTATCGTTTATTGTAGTCCGGCATCGCATTGTAGTTGTATTGACTATTGTAGATTATTTCATGATTGAGTCGGTTTCTATTGTTCTTCACAGGGGCAGGGCTTTATTTCTCTTACATCGTCAAAGCTGGGGAGGGTTTGATATTCAGCAGGGAATTTTGGGGGGAATGAATTGAATGGGTAATATATGCATGATTTGACAACGATTTAATAAAGATGAGGGATATATCTGTATATTGATACATCCCTCGTCCGCTTTGCGAGGTGTTGTGGGGTGTTGGTGGCACAGTGGTTAGCGCACGTGCCTTTCACCTCCGCGACCCGATTAAAATCTCACCTTGGCCGCTTGTGAGAAGAGTGCTTCCAGTTTGACTCTACCAAACATCGCAGGTTTCCTCCGGGTACTCCGGTTTCCTCCTGTAGAAACACTGGACCAATGAGGGATGGCCCTTACTGGACCTTTAGGGAGAACAGTTAGCTATTAACTGATAGAGCTATCCAGTATAAATAAGATCAGTTTATACGGACTCATCCCTGAATAACATTTTATTTTAATCAGATTGAAAAACACATGTTAATCACAATATTAAACACTGAAATAATGAAACAGTCCCTCTTTAAGCTAAACTACAATATACGGATTTTTTTCGTACAAAACCTCCACAATCATGAAATAAGTTAGTTAAATCCCTCGGCCTTGGGATTTATACTGAACTCTTACTTTTGTAGTTGTAGTCTACAAAAAGAAGTATAGTTATATATTATGCATGTTCATCTCATTGGGGCAAGAAATGCAAATTGGACATGGATGCATATCATTAAACATTCAGAATCAGAGCAACATTTAATTGTTAGCAGATTATTCACCTTACTGAAAATGGCAAGAGACCATTGTCAATAAGAGTTTTCGTGTCTCGCAAACTTATGCCACCAATTTCTCCCCGCGTCAGTCAGAAGCCCGAATTACATGCCAAGTCAAAGTTCCAGTTAAATCCCCGACTTCTTCGAAAAACATAGGAACAGGAAGCTTATACCAGCGGGAAATGACGTCGTCATCTATATATGAGTCACATGAAATACGCGTGAACGCTAAAGATTTTTCAACGCGGTTTCAGTTTTACAAACGCAAGAGTATAATGAATTAGTGCTTGCAAACGTACCACATGCAAGATATACATGTACAAATGTACAAGTATGATATATTAGTTGTATATTAGTTGTAAAAGTGTACAACTAATCTTGTACAACTAATCATATAATAGCTATACATCGGTTCCCACGCCTGGGGACATTTATCTTAAGTTACACTGAGTTCCACGAATTAACATCCATTTTCTGGGACCTGACTAATCTTACTTTCGTTTTAAACACGTAAAACTTGTATTCTCACGTTAAATTATTAGTTTTTGCCTGAAATTCTTAAAAAGTGTTTTGGTGACTTGGTTCTGTATGTAATAACTAATCCTTCTCCAACAGTCGCTCTCAGAAGTAAGTATATTTATTGTGGTTCTATATTCTTTTTGTTACGAAAGTTTTACAGGGCATCAATAATTATCACGAGTTGCAGGAGGAACTCGAACGTCAGGGAAATCCCCGTTTATAAAAAAACAAAACAAACCCGAAAACAACTCATAATAAAATTAATCAAAATTCGCGATTCTTGGTATTTTATAAATATAGAGAAGTAAAATATAATTGCCTTAGTACTTTCACTTGATCATATGTATATACTAACAAGCATAAACTCATCCTCTGGAGCTCGCTAGATATGAAAAGAGATGATATATCTTGTGCTACTGAAGGCATTAGCACTTTTATTGAAGCGACATTGGATCGGTGTATTTATATATAATAATACAGCTGTTTTGCTTTCGCTTTCCGGTTTTATCCAATGATTAATACGTTTGTATATAACGTAATATTCATTTAATTTCAAAACGTTGTTAACAGAACCGTATTATTGAGGAAGATTTACAATTATACTTTAAGAAGGAAGAATATACTCGTTATCAAAGCTATACAACGAGTCATCAGTGAACAAAAAAAGGTAAATATTAAATAAAATAGACACGTATAAAAACGCGAAAATTGTAGCAAGTCTTTTACAGACAACTTGTCTATAGGCTTGAGTCAGAATGTATTCGCACATGCAGCTCTCCATTGAATCCTGTTGTAATTAACAAGATTGTCGCTGGTTCTTCCAACAACTTGTAAAATTAAGCTGCTACAAAGGCATGAGACAATTTTGCAAGGTTCAACAAGCTTGTTAAAGCCTGGTTCTCATATGTCGCCGATGGTCGCCGTCGGCGATTTGTGATTTAGATGCATGTTAAAACGGGAAGTGCAGCAGCATGTTAAGTAATAAAGAACAATGCAGAAAAGCAGTGCTTTTATTCTTTTACTTAACATGCATCTAAATCATGGGTCGGCGACGATCGGCGACCATCGGCGACATATGAGAACAGGCTTAATATATTGTAAGTTCCGTGCATGCAACCAAGTGTACATTGTTTGTAACAAGTTTCTACAACCGACGTTGACAACAACGAGCTCGTCGCAGCTTAATAATAACACTATTGGCATTGTAACAATTTGTTAACTATGATTATAGAGCTAGAATGCGCTTGCTTTTGCTGACACTGCAACAAATTGCTCGCAAGTTGCAATAAGTTGTTGTGATTAACAAGATTGTCGCAGCTTGTTCTAACAACTTGTTATATGCGGTTTGTAACAATTATGTTGCTACAAATCAGACAATTTTGAAAAAAATTGTTCGAAAAAGTTGTTGTGATGAACAAGCTCGTTAAATGTTAATATGTTGTAAGTTGTTCCATTCCATGCCACCACTTGCTGTGCTATTGTTTGTAACAAGTTGTTACAACCGACGTTGACAACAGCAAGCTCGTAGCAGCTTCATGAAATAGCACTATTGGCGTTGTAACAATTTGTTACTAGAAAGCCAATTTATATGTGCTAATATATAAATTAAAGGTTAATGAGACAACGTTCACTACGAGCAGGGGCGGATCTAGACTGTTGCAACTGTTGCAAATGCAACAGTCAAAATGTCCGGAAAAAGCGAAAAACGACATTAAAAGATAATAGGAATATTTCAATTTGCAAAATTACCTAACGGTTTATAACTCGAAAGCTCAGCCTCGGCCCTCCAGTCTTCGCTTCGAGCAAAATCCGGGAAAATTCTAACCCGCAATTGGGTGAGATTGTCATCACCCAGAAAACCCGCAATATACAATATTTCCGGCCGAACCCCCCCCCCCCCCCCCCATCTCCTTGTGCAACATCCTTGTGCAACAGGCCTGGTCCGCTGTTGCACCAGATCAGTCTGAAGTCGTTTGTGCAACAGTTGAGCTAAATATAGTCCGTGAAACAGGCTATATTTAGCATTTGTGCAACAGCTAGGGGTAGCTGTCCAATCAAAACACTAGACTGTGCAACAGTTGCAACAGATTGCGAAATCTGTTTCGCTTCTCAGATGATGTTATTGAGTACGCTTCATTCGGCTTCTTTCAAGAATAAATGGCTTCTAACGATGTACGTGTTACAACCGCTGTTGAATATATTGATGGAAGTTATTCTCGAGAGGAAACAGACTGTAAACTTATCGCTCTCAAGCGCGAGTGCGAGCGTAATATTTCAAAAGGATGCGGAAAGAATCTTGGTGAAGATCTACGCTGTACTTTGTGCGGGAATCGCGCGCCTCGAATCACTACCCAGTGAGGTAAGCCTTAGCAGCTTAGCTTATGAATAATATTCTATAAATTAATATTGTATTATACTGTATGCTAATGAGTCGTCACTCAGTGTTTCATGGGAGTCAGCTCTCCGCTGTTTGGTTTCAATATTTACTGCAGTCAGTGAGTCAAGTCTGACAGTCGCTTTCCATATTAAATACAGTATAGTATTACTAAGCGCTTCTCGGTTGTATTTATGTTTAATTGTGTATCTAATTACAATACGTTATCTTAAATATATACAAAACGGTCTTCCAAGATGGCTTTAACTTGCTCTCAGAATGCGGGAAATGCGTTTTTAGAGGTCTTAATTTTCAAAATTTTCCGGGGGGCATGCCCCCGTACCCCCCTAGATGGAGTGAACCACACCATGCGTGCAACAGTCAAATATTTTCCTAGATCCGACCCTCACTACGAGCTGTGCCAAAACCTTGAACAGGAAGGTTGGCCAAGGTGTTACTCCCACCTATCAACAACCGATATATATATATATATATATATATATATATATATATATGCCAGATAGTTCTAAAGGTAGTTTTCTTCCAGCTTGCCAGTGCACGTGAAAACCAAGTGCTACGGCACTTGCTAACCAATTAGAATATTATTTCTCACTTCGGCGGGAAAACTAACCAATTACAATTCGCGCAAGAGTCACATATAAGCTCAAAACGCACCAAAATGAATCACTTTATCCAAGAGCTCTACATCGAAAGCTACTTGTAAGCTCTACACAGGAATTTTTTCCCACCCACCCACCGCTTCAAAGTTGCACTTACGCGAATATTTTCGAAACGAAAATATTGGTATATACGTGGAAAGTAATCTGCCAGTATCATTTGATAGCAGCTTAGCCTAGTTTCCTTTATATTGTGTTAAACAATGGACACCGGGAAGCATGTGGTAATGTTTCTCCACGAACGAACAGATAGTTTGAAGAACTTGCAACTATTTTTGTAAATAATTCATTGGTGTAATATATTCTTGATGGTTTGATGTTCATGTTCCTGTTGTAAAAAATAAAGTTCTGGTTTGGGGATGAAGTGCTCCCAATGGTCACCTTCAAGCCCATAGACTCAGGTTATTTTATGTAAAGTTTTATTTAAAATTTTACGTATGATCAGTCGAATCGCAAGAACTGTCCAAGGGGATTATGACCCCTTGGTTCAGGTCGATGTCTTAGGGGGTCGCTATACCCCTTTGGCAGGATATGTCCTACTCGGGGATTATTACCCCTAGGGCATTAGCAGAGTCCTAATGGGGATTATATACCCCAGGACAACAATCTAAGGCTATGTAATAATGAGTCGTTGGGATGATGTTAAGATGTTTGACCACAATTTTAGACAATCGGAGTACTTCACCCCAAACCCCTTCTTCCACAAAACTTTGTGTGTGTGCCATTAGTATTTGCTTGATTGTTCGGCCTTTCCTTTTAAAGAACCGCTTGAATCATTAACCATGATTATATAAAGTTATAATGCATTTGCACCGCTTGCTCCAGTTTTTTTGACACAACTGCAACAAATTGTTCGTAAGTTTGTAACAATTAAGTTGTTGTGATTAACAAGATTGTCGCAGGTTGTTCTAACAACTTGTTATATGCGGTTTGTGTAACAATTATGTTGCTACAAATGAGACAATTTTGAAACAAATTGTTCGCAAACGTTGTTGTGATCAACAAGCTTGTTAATATGCTGTAAGTTGTTCCATTCCATGCAACTACTTGCTGTGCTATTGTTTGTGACATGTTGCTACAACGTCGACACTGCATGAACACTTGTAGCAGCTTTAAGCCTGGTTCTCATATGTCGCCGATGGTCGCCGACCCATGATTTAGATGCATGTTAAGTAAAAGAATAAAAGCACTGCTTTTCTGCATTGTTCTTTATTACTTAACATGCTGCTACACTTCCCGTTTTAACATGCATCTAAATCACAAATCGCCGAAGATCGGCGACCATCGGCGACATATGAGAACCAGACTTTATGAAATATTGAAATAACACCATTGGCGCGTTGCAACAATTTGTTAACTAATGGTCGTGGGTCGTGGGTCGTGGGTAAAATGTCGTGGGTCGTGGGTAAAATGTCGTGGGTCGTGGGTAAAAAGTCGTGGGTCGTGGGTAAAAAGTCGTGGGTCGTGATTTTTCCCAAAAATTGTGAAGAAATTATAGAAGTTATATTATTGAAGTTGAATAAATTGAATAGCTATTCGGGGGAAGTAGATTTTGCACAAACTTGGCGAAGATGATTGCATTGTCAAGAGTAATCTAAAACATCAAATATTACAATCAGAAGTATTATCAACATCAATATTAAAAGGAATACGATTATACTAAATAATTTAAAGGTGAATCACAATCGCTACTGCATGCGCATTTACGGAGATATCGACAGGTCACGGGTGAGTTAAATTTGAAACCCGCGTTTCCATGCTATTATAGAACCAACAGCCTGAGTGAGCTAAGTGACTCTGAAACTTGTTTAATCGAAAGCTGATATTTTGGAACGTTTCGCTTAGAACTTCACAAACTTTACGAACGTCATGCAGAGCAATATATTGTAAACGCACATGGCGTTTCCGATCATTCTCGCTACATTTGTGTTGTTTTAAGCTATAGTTTTCGAAATATTAGTAATTGCATTTAAATATGTCCGCGGAAACGCCGTGTGCGTTTGGAAAAAATCAAGACCCACGACTTCTTACCCACGACCCACGACTTTTTACCCACGACCCACGACATTTTACCCACGACCCACGACAGTTTACCCACGACCCACGACCCACGACCATTAGCTACTCCCGTCTATCTCCAGTTTGTTGACACAATTTTGCAACAAATTGCTCGCAGATTTTTAACACGTTTTTGTGATTAACAACATTGTCGTAGGTTGTTCCAGCGACTTGTTGTGTGTTTGTAAATTATCAATTAAGTTGCTATACAAATGATACAATTTTGCAACTGCAACTTGTTCGCAAAAGTTGTCATCAACAAGCTTTTAATGTATTGTAAGTTGTTTCATTCCATGCAACCACTTGCTGTGCTATTATTGTTCTATATATAACATGCTTGTTGCTACAATGTTGACAACAACAATTAACGGCTAGTAGCAGCTTCATGAAAGAACGCCATGCATTGGAGTTGTAACAATTTGGTAACCATGATGATTATAAAGTTAACATTGCTCTGCTTTGTTGAAACAATTCTGCAACAAACTCTTCGCAAGTTCGTCACAAGTTGTTATGATTAACAAGCTTGTTGCAGGTTGTTCCAACGACTTGCTGCATCCGTGTCCACTGGTGTTGTAACAATTTGGTAACCATGATTATGAAGCTAACATTGTTCTGCTTTGTTAAAACAATTCTGCAACAAACTCTTTGCATGTTCGTTACACTAAAAATTGTTGTGATTAACAAGCTTGTTGCAGGTTGTTCCAACAACTTGTTGTGTGCTCTAGCAAGTTGCTAAAAGGTTTGCAAACATGCAGTATTTGTGGAAAATTCATGACATACCGGCAATCATGCTGCAGCGAGACTAAAGAGACCAAGTGTTTTAGTATAATTTCAGAGACCATGATAAACCCGTAAACAAAAATTGTTAGCAACTGATTTATCCTAACAATGGTGATTCTGTTTATCTAAAAACGATACCGGAACGGCAAGCAGCATGCAGTCTTCGTTAGTGAATAATTTGAAATCAAGTATAAACAACATCCGAATTCGGAACTGAACTTGTGCATACATTCAAATAAATGTTGAGACGACTTTCTTCTAATGTTTTGACCTCTGTGTTACAGAAATTCATGCATGTAATTAAATTTACAAAGTGGCTATATCTATTAAATATAGCCGTACCGACAAAATTGTCAGGGGCTTAGCGGCCAAACATCCCAAAGGTCATCTGCGAAGCAAGCTAGGCTATATTTACGGCACTTTTGGAAGGGTTAATCGTGGTTATTTAGGGTTAGGATTTGAGTTTTGTGGGGATAGGCTTAGGATAAATATAGTGATGTATAAAAATTAACCCCAGCCATTAATTTATATGCTCAATATTTTCTTCACACCCGACGAACTTTTTTCGAAAACATCACTACGACCAAAACCTGAACAAAGCTTGCAAAATACAAAGAATTCTAAAAAAAATATACTTCCTCACCTTCACAAAGTTTTGTTTTTATGAAATTTGATGTGCACAGCACCTTGCTTCCTTGTTTGTTTCAACACAAACTACAGACACTATTAAAAAAAAAGAAGAAGAAAAGAAAACAGTCTGTATGGAACGCGGGAATCTTTCAATTCGCGCGCCTCTGTAATTATATTAAAAGAATTCTGAAATAAGAACTTCTGAAATTATTTTTAGAGCAATTGTGGAATCGTTGTGAACATTATATAGATAGATAGAATAATTTTATTTAACCACGCTTACATCATCAGCAAAAGCTGGTTTCCATGATGGGCGTGTATAAGAACATGAACAAAATTATATTATTTACAAATCAAGAGTTAAGTAATAAGTATAAGAGTAATTTAAATATTTACATGAGTATGTAAATTAGTATAATTAGTGGGAAACATAAGTAGCGATTTTTCGTTGAAAACATGGAAGAGATTTACTCTCTCTTATGTTTGCTGGTAGGGAGTTCCATATGGAGGCTCCGTCGAATATAAGACTCTTTTTCATACTGTTTGTGCATGGTTGTGGCAAACAAACTGTAGTAGCACTGTCGCGAAGATTGTGATTCAAAACTTCTTTTTTGAAAGTAAAGAGATCATTGAGACACTTTGGCCCCATGTCGTTTATATTTTGAACATTATTTTAGCTTTAGCTTATTTTCTCTGTTCTTTAAGTGGTTCCCATCCTAATGCATCTAATGCAGTTTGCTGATCTACTTCATTAGGCATATTTGCTATAATGCGAGCAGCTCTGTTGTGAAGTTTTTGCAAGCGTGTGGACTGGGTTTCACCAAATACGTTCCAAACTTCACAACAATAGTTGAAGTATGGTTGCACTATAGCATTGTATACTGATAAAAGTGTCTTTTTGTTAGCAAATTCTCTTAAACGTCGAAGAGCAGCTATTTATATGTAATATGTAAAACATAAACAGCAGTGTTTTTTCAGATTAAAAGCACGAGGCAATTTAAGACTTTTAGATCTGACAAAACACGCACTGCGAATGTTTTGAGTAGCTTCAAAAACGACGTATTTGCATGGTACTGAAGTTTATTGGTGTAGTAATTTTGAAAAATAATGTTGTCCAAGCCGAGAAAATCACAGCTAAAATTTATATGTAAATGAAGAGGGTTCTTTATCACATATATAAAGATACATTATAATGTACATGGATTTTTTGTGTTCTCGTCATGAATTATTAATGAGTTTTTGAAAATGTGATTAAACAGCCAAAACTTTAAAATATGGCATTGAATGGTTATAGCTATTATTTCATTATATATTATTATTCATAAAATAAGACATATACTTTTAGATAATTACACAATATGGACATCACAATGCTTTTATAAATAGATACAAGAAACTGTACATTTCTTAAAATGTTTTTAGCCACTGCCCAATCCTTACATATATAAAGAAATATTTTCTGGTTGTTCTCTCTCAAAAAAATGTTTACTTGTTTTAAGAAAAAAATTCTTAAAATAAGTTGTTGTTCTTTTTAAAAAGAAAATGACTTTTGCTGTGTAATTAAGTAATTGTTTCAGAAATACATTATATTATTTTTCACATGCCTCGGTTTCCTTTGTTCTTTTAGGGGAATATATTCAATGGCCCCTGCATGGCAAAACAATAGATTAATATTCCCCTCTAACGCTCTAATATTCCCCTCTAACGCTCTAATATTCCCCTCTAACGCTCTAATATTCCCCTCTACCATTCCTCGCTATAATATTCTCCCCTAATCTTCCCATCTAACATCCCCGCACCACTCCTTATCTTATGAAATCCTGTCAACCTCGCCATGTGAAAAATAAGTACGTTATTTTGAGGCCCCTCAAAAAATAAATCACATATTCCCTCGTGGCCTCAAAATAACCTATACTTATAGTCTGATTTAACGCTATGCGGAAGATACATGTCGAAAGATTTAAGCTTTTATGTAGCTTTTGTGCTTGATAAAGAACTGGGGGGGGGGGGGGAGGGGATCGCCCTTATAATCGCAGCCTATGTTAAATCTTCGTTCAATTCACCGTTTTCGTACATCACTGTTCAGAGACTGTTTTTTTAATCGCATTGTTCGACTTTGCAATAACTTAGCACTTGTAATTCGTCAATCACCTACTTTCTCCTCCTTTAAAACTCAGTCATGTACACATTCTACTTTACTAAGCTAGACATGATAGAGTGGGGACATGGAAGACTGTGTGTATTAACTGTAGGACCTTTCTGCTGCTGAGAATTTGTATTCTTGCAATAATTTTTTCTGTAATTTTTATGTCAGTTTCTTTATTTTGGTAGGGTGTGCGGAGGTTGGCCTACAATCTTGGACAAAACTGTTGAGACAATTGTTCTCAATTAGTAGAATTTGTACATTGCCTCAACATTTGGGCACCCCTCCCCCTCTCCACCACCTTTCAATGTTGTTTTGTGCTCACAGTGCAGTGTGAGCTCACGAATATTCAACATTGTCAAGGCAGGGGCGGATCCAGCAAAAAAATTGAGTGTAGCTTTATGACGTCATAATCTGTATATGACGTCATAATCTGTATATGACGTCATAATCTGTACATGACGTCATAGTTTGTGTGTAATGTTATGTCAGAAAAGGACAGGAATTTGTAAAAATACAGCAAATCATGAGTGATCTCATCACACCAACAACATAGAACATCATCTTTACTGTAAATCTTATTGTTAGGGAAATTTGACACTTCCGTTACGTCATTTTAACAAGAGCTTAAAATATGGATCTTTGTAGAAAATATAACAAATTGTAAATATTCAAGAAAGTTAAAAGCGATAGAAATAAAAAGCAGTACAAGCAATGACATCAATACTTAAACTTAAACGAATGATTAATTTAAAACTGATATTACCAAATAAAATAAATTACAGTCAGGTTCCTTTTGACGGAAATGTTTGAAGTTCCCAAGTTCGTTTTGAACTTCGCATTTGATTGGCAACTTAGTTGCTATTATCCAATCAAATGCGAAGTTCAAAACGAACTTGCGAACTTCTAGCAATTGCCTTCCAATTTATATATATATTGTCTACGAACTTATTTCAAACATTACACCGCTGCTGTAGTCTACAATAGTGTATATACTCCATCCCAATGGCAAACGCATTTCAACAGCTGTGAAATGCGGTAGCCCGCGAGCATGCGCGAAATTTAGGCTATGTGCACACGCTAACGTTTCCGAGCGTTTTCACATTGTTTATTGTTCTCAAGGGAATCGAGAACAATCAGTTCATTACTTGAAACAATACGAAAACGCTTGGAAACGTTACCGTGTGCACATAGCCTTAAAACCGTGTGGCAAATTATACGCAATATTCCCAAACACGTAGCGCGTCACCGTGCGCATATAAAATCAAGCACAAATGTTATCACAACTACTCACTGGTTTATTAAAATTAACATAAAGATATAGTTATTTAAAATTGTTCGATCATCATACAGATATAAATGTATGAATGCTAGTTACCTTACTGGTCGGAGTTCGCCTGACCATATCCTTTGACCATTAGGAAACTCCACACGCATTGGCAACTTGCCTTGCGGGGGCGTGAATTCTATAAACCGATCGGATGAATTCCTATTAATATTCGATTAATTTACGCGTGACTAATAAACATCATAGAAGACGGAGTTCTTCGAAGTTTAATAACTTGACATTGATTTTGCCTGAGTATTCTACAACAACGGATGTCATATTATCGACCTGTATTAGTACAGAAGAATGCGCAATACATCAAGTTTATGTATTTTTTTACAAATTTTGACTGATGCTTAAGCATCGTTCGCTACACTCTGGATCCGCCCCTGCAAGGGGGTAGCTTTTCTTCGGACTAAATTTTGCGGTAATGTAGAAAAAACGTGACGTCCTAGTTTGTCTCAACAGGTTTTGTCCAGGATTGTAGTTGGGACTTAGTGGGGTGTTTACATGAGGCTGGACCGAACACAGACCAGACTGATTTCGGGTCGGTTGTAGTGTTTTTACTAAAGCCCATTTTCATGAGTCCGTCCTGAGATTCAGTTCACGCCGGTCTAATCTCAGGTCGCCTGCTAGACCGAACTGAAGCACTTTCTCCTCTCAAACTCAATACGTTGTTTTAAATGAGATTGGTGTCAATCTACATAAAATAATGATTCTCCGGCGGTCACGATCTGTAAGGCAATCGACACAGATCTTGGAGTAACAGCGAAACCAAGTCTGTATAGTTTCAAGGTCGGCCTCATGTAAGCAAAAACTGAAATGCAAAATTCAGGTCGGCCTCATGTAAACACCCGCTTAGAGTCCTTTTGCTAAACCCTTATATCTAACTCACTTGAGGTGGCTCCATGCAGTTTCTTGAAAAACGGAAAATACAAGTTTGAGAGTTCACAAAACACGTGTATAAACAATTCGGAAAAAGAACAAAACTAAATGTTATGCATTGTTACACAGTCTGACAATCAAAAACAGTTACCAAATAAATAGCAACAGTTGCTGCTATAGCAACAGTGACCTTTCAAAATGGCTGCCAATTACCCTTCAAATTAATTTAATTCGAAAAAAACTTTGGTGACCCCCAATTTTTTTTTCATTAAAACTTTTCTTGAAGTATGAATAATCAATAGGCCGATTTTAAAAAAATTTTGTCGATCCAAATTTTTTAAAATTAACAAACATGATTTTTCCAAGAAAAAAAATTATTCGTTCTACAGAATATTTTTAAAATCGGCCTATTGATTACTCATACTTCAAGAAAAGTTTTAATGGGAAAAAAAATGGGGGTTACCAAAGTTTTTTTCGAATTAAATGAGTTTGAAGGGTAATTTGCAGCCATTTTGAAACGTCATTGCTGCCATGGCAACAACTGTTGCTATTTATTTGGTAACAGTTTTTGATTGTCAGACTTTCTAACTATGCATACCATTTAGTTTTATTCTTTTTCCGAATTATTTATGCACGTGTTTTGAACTCTCAAACTTGTATTTCCCACAAGAAACTGTATGGAGCCACCTTGACACTTTTGTTGTTTGCAACGTATCAGTAACTATTCTTTTTATTTTTTGTATTCAGTGAGTTTGATTAAAGCTTCTATTCTTATATTTATTCTTATTCTTATTCCTATTCCTATTCTTCTTATTCTTCTTATTATTCTTATTCTTCTTATTCTTCTTATTCTTCTTATTCTTCTTATTCTTCTTATTCTTCTTATTCTTCTTATTCTTCTTATTCTTCTTATTCTTCTTATTCTTCTTATTCTTCTTATTCTTCTTATTCTTCTTATTCTTCTTATTCTTCTTATTCTTCTTATTCTTCTTATTCTTCTTATTCTTCTTATTCTTCTTATTCTTCTTATTCTTCTTATTCTTCTTATTCTTCTTATTCTTCTTATTCTTCTTATTCTTCTTATTATTCTTATTATTCCTATTATTCCTATTATTCTTATTATTCTTATTATTCTTATTATTATTCTTATTATTCTTATTATTCTTATTATTCTTATTATTCTTATTATTCTTATTATTCTTATTCTTCTTATTCTTCTTATTCTTCTTATTCTTCTTATTCTTCTTATTCTTCTTATTCTTCTTATTCTTCTTATTCTTCTTATTCTTCTTATTATTCTTATTATTCTTATTATTATTCTTATTATTCTTATTATTCTTATTATTCTTATTATTCTTATTATTCTTATTATTCTTATTATTCTTATTATTCTTATTATTCTTATTATTCTTATTATTCTTATTATTCTTATTATTCTTATTCTTCTTATTCTTCTTATTCTTCTTAGTCTTAGTCTTAGTCTTAGTCTTAGTCTTAGTCTTATTCTTATTCTTATTCTTATTCTTATTCTTATTCTTATTCTTATTCTTATTCTTATTCTTATTCTTATTCTTATTCTTATTCTTATTATATATTGGTAGAACAATGTGTGAGGAATCTAACAGAGTGATGGTGAAGAATGAACTGTGGAACAAAATACAGTCAAGAAGAAAAGCGAAAGGTCTTGATGAGCTCACATTAAACGAAGACCATGTACAGAATCGAGAAACAAAGGTATACACACGCTCATTTCCATTCATTTCGGGGGTGTTGGTGGCACAGTAGTTAGGGCACGTGCCTTTCACCTCTGCGAACTGGTTCGATACCTGCTCAGTTCAGTTATCTGATAAAATTTCACACTTGACTCTACCAAACATCGCAGGTTTACTCCAGGTTACCGTACTCCGGTTTCCTCCTGTAGTAACACTGGACCAATAAGGGATGGCCCTTACTGGAACTCTAAGGAGAACAGTTAGCTATAACTGATAGAGTTATCCAGTATTATAACTTATCGGATTCATCTAAGCCTGATATGGCAAAATATTTAAATCGAAAATTCAATATTTAGCGAGACCGAAGGTCGAGCCTAACATTAAAATTTGAGACTTAAATATTTTCCACATCGGGCGAAGATACCTGTCCAAAGGTTGCTACCCAATATGCAATTGTCCTACATCGTAAAATATTGGGCTGGCACGTGACGCTTAGGTAGACATTTGATTGGACGAGGGTATAATAAAAATAAGGTTAATTCACCGACCTACATCTAATTACATGTACATGGCGTGATACCTGGGTTTTCCCATATATTATTGAGACGAATGGATGTGGTAGCCTTTCTCCCCTATGTCAGCCGTTAAAAACCAGCGAGAAACTTAAGCTACGGTTACACACATCGATTTATGTCGCCAATTTGTGTCGCAACGGCATTGCGAGATAAATCGGTGTGTGTAACATACCCAGTCGACACCGATTTATACGTTGCTGAAGCATTGCAAGTTTTTGATAGGGGATCAAAAACTTGCAAACGAAAATCGGCAACGCCGCACAAATCGACAAGTGTAACATACCTGTCGCCGATTTGTGTTGCAATCATGCCAATATATATATATATATATATATATATATCTTTATTTATTTCTTTATTTGTTTGTTGACTCGAACAAGATTGAAACGCAGTCAGACGTCCGTTTATCACCAAGGATTTCTGGTTGGAGAACACATTAAACTAAGCTACAGAGGGCGTCACCGATAGCTTAGTTACAATTTCTCTCTACTGATTTAATGGTAGTATTGCCGGTTAAGTTTTGGGTAAATCACGCGTAACATTTAACTTGGAATTTCACCTAACTGAATTATGTTCTGTATAGAGACTTTTGGTGAACGAAAATTTCGAGCAATTTTGGAGACTCTCACCAGCATCGCTACCCTGCGAGTCAGAGCCTCTTTCCAACCTACGCAGGCTTCGGGGGAAAGTAGGCTCTGCCAACAAACTTGATATTTCTTTTTGAGCATGCGTGAACGGTTGCCAAGATACTATTTTGGGCCCAGGCTCTAACCCGTTACTTGTTATTTTCCTGCTTACGCGTATTCATAAACTAGAACTTGTTTGACCAGTTTAAAACCTGACTGACTCGCCCCAAACTTGGGGCGAAGATCGGGTTTGTTGGCAGAGCCCACTTTCCCCCGAAGCCTGCGTAGGTCGGAAAGGAGCTCTGACTCGCAGGGTACAGCATCGCCGGGTCGCGAGCTCTATTTCAACCGAAAAGCCTTGTGTTGCATTTTCCCAATGATACCAGTTTGATCTTGTACAGTACATATTCGAAGACTCAAAAGTTTCCCTTATCAAAACCAAATACCTATAGAACGTGTAGTTGAATCGAGTGAAATGGTAAATATTATTTACATGTGATACAGTACACATACAGATATAAGCAGTGCTGTGAGTAACTTCGTTACAAGTAACTAGTTACATGTAATCGTTACTTTTTTGAGTAACTTTACCGGTAACTAGTTACTTTTTTCAGAAGGTAACTGTAAGTGGTTACAAAAAGTAGGAATAAAAAGTAACGATAACTATTTAAATCTGCCATCGAGAGTGCCGTTACTTTTTGCGATATCCATAATACTCCCAACCTCACCGAGTCGTCGTTCAACGTCGTATACAGCTTTTCATTGAACTGAACACACCGTTGCCTGCAAGTGCAGCATGTGAAAGGCTGTTCAGCTGCGCAGGATTAATTTTCAGACCACATCGCTGCTGAATGACTGATCGTAATTTTGAAAATTCTCTTCTGGTCAAATTAAACAATAGTTTTGTCTAATTCACATGCTTCTCGATTTTAAAAGCAGAACGAAAGAATAGGTGTAACTTTGTAATTGTAATTGTAACTAGTTACAAAATTTTTAAAGTAACTTTGTAACTGTAACTAGTTACTTGTTTTCATTGTAACTTGTATCGGTAACTAGTTACTTTTCTGATGATGTAACTGTAACTGCAACTACAATCCTGGACAAAAGTCCTTGGGACACCAAGTGAAAATCATCAATAACGGCAAAGTGTCCCAACAATTTTGTCCAGGATTGTAGTTACAAAATTTTTAAAGTAACTTTGTAACTGTAACTAGTTACTTTTTTCATTGTAACTTGTATCGGTAACTAGTTACTTTTCTGATGATGTAACTGTAACTGCAACTAGTTACAAAAATTATGTAACTATTACAGCACTGCATATAAGTAGTATACACTTCCCGCGTTCACCATCGTCTCCGATATCACATGCATGTGTATATTGAATTTTCAGCTCTCGTGTGAAGACATCGAAAGAATAAACACACGTAGGGAGCGCAATCGAATGGCAGCACAAAGGTCGAGGGAGAGAAAAAGACAAAGAAGTGATGCTTTGCAGAAGGTATATATACATATATATGTAAGAGTGTAAAAAAAGTATAGTGTTGCGTACATAGAGATCATATAAATACTAGAGGGAGCATCCTATCTTAGTTTCAGTCAACGGCGGGTATTTGAATTTATTTTGAATTTATTAAATTTGCCACTTAACGTGTGGCAGGAGAGAGGAACAGAACGCTCGTCCCAATTGACACCAAACTCCTATGTGTAGACAACTAAGACCTAGGTGTTGATTTTACGGAGGGAGGAAAACCGGAGAACCCGGCGAAAAACCCTCGGAGCACAGGAGAGACCAACTAAACTCTACTCACGTAAGTCCCAAGCTGACGGAGGACGGGGTTATTCCCAAACGGTCACCCATCCAAGTACTAACCCCGTCCGACCGGGCTTAACTATCGGTGAGAGGCAGCGCCCTAACAGCATACGCCACCCGTGCTCCCTAAAAACCAATTGAACGCCGCCATCTTGGATTTTTTTGGAGACAAACATTAGGCACGTTGGTTGGCAAATGACTAGGTCTAGTACATTTGCCAACCAATTGACTGAAATATCATAGGTAATGGCGGCTGCCATGTGGTTACCAAATTTTTACGCCAATGCGCCCTCTAGTATTTATATGATCTCTATGGTTGCGCAGCAGTGTTTGTAGTACACTATTTCGTCATCCAGGCTAATTTCGGTAGTATAATTACCGTATTTTCACTTTAATTGTATACTATATATACGTACTATATAAATAGATTATATATGGGGGCGACAATTTAAATTTTAAAATACGACGAGTTCTAAATTTAAAGGTTTCAATTACAGGAGTATAATTATATCATACAGGGCCGTGGGCAGTAAGACTGCCAAATTTTTAGGGGGGTCCCGGGGTATGCTCCCCCGGAAAATTTTTGAAAATTGAGTTAGGCAATTGATTGCCGGCTACTGGGAACCAAGAAGGGAAGAAGTCAATCAAATGCGTAGTTTAAAACAAGCTTTGAACCTCCCAACGAACTTCGGAACCAGGGACGTAGCCAGGGGGGGAGCCGGGGGAGCCGCGGCTCCCCCCCTTTTGATATAAAACAACAGACATGTAACTACAAAACTGATGCAATATCAATTGTGTCAGGAAATAAACTGTATTCAATCTGCTGAGTGTATGCATTTTAAGTATCTATGTGACGTTTGCGTGTTTTGAGTATTTTATATGACGTTTCTTAACGTTCGAGTCTGTAAAATCTTCCTCCAAAAGCCAGGAAATGGCATTTCAGCGACTCTCGATTTCAAAATTTCCCGGGGGAGCATGCCCCCGGACCTCCCTAAAAATTTATTTTGACTTCGGCTCCCCCTCTTTCAAAATCCTGGCTACGTGCCTGTTCGGAACGAACTTCCAAACATTTTGGTGAAAGTGAGTAGCAAGTGACTGTAAAATAATAGTTAACTCTAACAGGATAAAGCGCGAACACAACGCGAAAACTCATTGTCAGAGTTACGATATTAAATAAACTAGTTAGTTCTTTATTCTGTGACTCTGGGAACAAATGTGTGACATTATAAAAATCCTATTTTGGAATTTCTCTGGGGGAAGATGATATCAGGGCCGTATATAGCCCCCGCTATCTACGGCCCTGATATCATATTATTGTAAAGTGTGGGCGAAGTGTGATGGCATGCATGTTTGGAAATTATTCACAATACACAGGTCTGTATGACTGATCTATACCTGTTTCGACTAGCCAAGATATTCGGCGTGGTATTGGGTATTTGTGGTCTGTATAGTCAGTCGGTATAGTGCAGAGTTGGAAGAAGTTTTCAACTGGCCTTCTACCGGGTTGGTTTTCGTCTTGGTTTTCATCTTTTCACAACCTTCTTCAAAATAGCGAGAATTTTAGCTTTCGTATACACAACATTCCATAAATAACGTGTTTTTACTCTAGTTTCCGATTGTAAACTTTGTCATACACAGTAGTGCTACAATCAGTGACAAAACCTCTTCCGGCACTCTGAAAAAATCTATTAAAACCAATGCTTGTGAATAAAAAAGTCGTTGAGCGAACGAATTTTCCCCCTCTCCCCCTAAGCAATGTTGCTCTCTGATAGCACGTTTTGAGTAGGACGTATCGAGTTCGGCAGGTATGTTACAACATTGAAAGGGGGCGCGGGGGTGTAATTGCTGTGAAAATGAGTGCTGCCCGAACAGTTTTGTCACTGATAGTACGTACCGAGTACTGAGAGCTGTTTACTCACGACAGACTTCAGGTGTTTCACTGCATGCTGCCACTACCAGTGTTGCGGCCTTTGTTGTTTAGCCGCCAGTGTTTTGCTACAAATCAATAGACAATACATTCTTCCTCAACACCTACCTGATTAATTGTAACTTCCTCACATTCCAAACTGTTTTATGTATAGTGTTTATTTTGAACCTTCCTCGCTTATATACTACACTTTCTTCACAGGTGGCACACCCGCAGATTTTTCCAACTCTGTTACAGCTAAGACTATGTGCACACGGTAACGTTTGCGAGCGTTTTCGTATTGTTTCAAGTAATGAGCTGATTTTTCTCGATTCCCTTGAGAACGTAAACAATACGAAAACGCTCGGGAACGTTACCGTGTGCACATAGCCTTAAGCTAATGTTCTCTGATATATAATCGTGAACGCGATGGCCGGTGCATGCGCCTATATCAATACAAAGCTTTTCAATCACGCCATTGATTACCATCTATAGCTTGGTTTTCACATAATCTTTTTTCGATTTCGTAGTAAGGCAGTGACATGACTTATAGAGGACATATATCGTTCGCGTCGAAACATTTAGGCCAGAACAGAACATGGTTGCAAGGTAACATAGTGGTTAGCAGCAGTTAGCACATGCACGCGTGCATCAGTATTTCACTTCTGCAACCCGGGTTCGATTCCTGCTTGTTGCATTTAGCGAATAAAATTTCATTACTTCCATTTGACCGAAGAGGAATGACCCTTATATATACTGAACATCTAAAACTAGACTGGAGAACTATTTCGTGACCATCAGAGTAATTTCTTTGTCAAGCAAGTTTTGACAAACATGACAAAAGGTCTACTCCGCACATTATAGAATATGTCAACGAATAAAGGTTGTGAGCAGCTGAGATTTGAGAAAACGCTTCGTACTCACGTTTCGAACCATTGGCTTTGTCAGATTTACACTAACGAATGAACTTTGGTTTAAAACGTCAGAAATATGTTCTCTAAACCTTTGTATGGCAGTTCATAACCTTTGTCTTTGATATTTTCGATCTGTAGTTTACGAAAGGACTTTGCCTTTGGCGCGATACGTCAGAAATTCATTCTCTATAAGTCTCGCCAGTTCATCACTTTTGATATTTTCTAGCTTCAGCTAGACGTCGTATAACACACTGCCTACGCAGCACCACTCTGCTTTTATATCACCGTATACTTGGGTCTATTTTTAGTGTTTCAATTTCCGCTTGTTTCAATGCGTGGGTCCTGGAATTACTTCGATCGAGGAAGTCTCCGATCATATAAGAAATATGTGTGCATGTTAAATTGCTTGCAATTATGTCAGACAAAAAAATATTTATTTTACAAATAAATTTTAGTATATATGCCCTAATTTTTTGGTCACTGAGAAAAATCGTATTGAAACACATGCAAAAGATGCAAGATTTTTTACATGTAAAGATATCGGTCCAATGTTCCAATGAAAATGGTAATTGTTTTTACGCCTTCATTCATTTAATTCAAGCTTTAGTTAAAGAAGGTGACACCAAATAGTGAATGGTACTAATATACTTGTGGCTATGCCCGCACTAATTAGATACTATATCACATCATGTAGACGTTTAGTGGACGTTCGTCAAGCTCTATTATACTCAGAAAAGATTTGAGCCCCCAGAGACAGGGTTCGAACCTGCAACCTTCCAATGACTGGTTAGACGCTCTAACCATTGAACCATTGAACCACTGACTCAGATGGAGAGCTAAGGTTGCAAATTCATAGTCATATGTGCTCCTATCATGGTAGCGTTTGCATATGAGATGTAGTTAAGGTTACATTATGTGATAAAACACCGATTTCATCATATTTTACATTTTTATCGATTTACATTGGAAATCTCTTGATTGCCGTAATTTCCCCCCGAAAATACTAAAAAGTGACCAAGGTATAGCCAAAAATGTTGCGACTACTGAATTTCTTGGCGCGAAAGTTGCAATTATGATTGATAGCGAATTATTAGTTTACGCGCCGCGTGAAATCTTCGCGGGTATCGAATATCTTTAATTTGTGTAACAGGAATGTCGCGGTTTGTTGTTTTGAAGACATCGTTTATCTGAACAACACAGTGAATTTCCGAAAGAAGTATATTACTGGTCTTTCTCGACCCTGAGTCCGTGGGCGCCATGCCTTTGACATCAAAGGCAAAGAGGGAAAACAAACGTATATTGTACGTCAACATGTAGTGCATGTGGTACGTTTGCGTACTGCATCATTACTACTACTGCTACACTTGTACGTATTACACTGATGCATACAGTTCTTCCCTTAGCCTAATTTTCCAAACGATAGTTGCTCAATTCCACAATTTTCTTTCACAGATCAATGTTCGACACCTCTTACAGATCGTTTCTACCTTTTTCTTTCTTAGCGCGTGGAAGAGTTGACTGAAGAGCAGCAAGAATTAGAAAAGGAGGTTTCAACGCTAACAGCTCAAAGGGAACAGCTTCAGTTTATGGCCAGCCATCACAATTGTAAACTAAGATTAGATTTGCAAATACAGTAATGCTTTGACGTTTGGGAAATGGGGGAAGAAGTCTAAAACTAAAGATATTACGTGTTCTTGTACCATGCAGGGTTATAACGGTTGTAGCGGTCAATATGATACTAAGGGTTGAACTGCACCAATCTTTATTATTAGTTTGCTGGATAGCATGCAGTTTGTATTTCTAGAAACCACGTTGTGATTTGTCAGTTTAATACCGCGTTTATATCAGGGTATACTATACAAACACAGCGGACAGCTGCGACGTCACGACACATTTCTTATACTCTTATTTCAAAAAGGAAATAGAAAACGTACGTCCTGTGTTTATATGAACCTGCTGATGTAAACTCTCGAGAGACTGTTTGGGAAAATTCGAAATGACCTATACGGCTCGGGTAGACCACTGATCTGTCTTGTGTTTGCTTCAGCCTATATAAAAACGCGCGGCCATTTTCTATTTCTTAACCTTTAACAGGCAATAGGACATTTTTGTCCCTACTTACATGTTTTACTCTGGCTAACGGCAGACGATTTTACATGTCGACTGAGGACCTCTTGCAGAAATTTGTTAATAAAAATAAGGGTTAAATACATATTATTCTGCAATCAAAGTTGTTCGGTCAAAAGGTCAATGTTATAACCGGAAAAACGCCAGTCAACCATATACAATTAATACAGATCGAAAATGTTACATCTGAATGTCAAATAAAGCCTTTTACGGCTTCTGACTGTATAGCAACGATTCTGTAGCAGCTTCTCTGTTTATACTATAAATATTCGTATTTCAGCCTTATTTCAAAAGTCGAAAAAAACCTGTTAACAGTTGACGTACCAGCAGGGGTTCCTCTATCGAGAGTACAATCGTCTGCCGTATACTCTAAATGCCAAAGTAAAATACTAGATTACATGTAGGTGCAGTGAAACTGAAAGCGTTAAAGTATGGAGTTAAAATACTAAAGTATGCCAAAACGAACTATGTGGTTGCGGTTGCCAAGGAGTTGAATGCAACATGTAATCATACCAACATTTGTCACCACGACAATTTTTTTTTTTTAAATTTTCTTTTATTATTTAAAAATATTTGCTCATACAGGGGTTACTACTATAAAAGGATACGAGCTGCCATACTAGATAGCACACCTTTGTTTTGCCTTAGGAATATTAGAGTATATTTCGGCAGTGCATGTATACCAACGTCTTAACAAGTGGGACTTTGTTTTGAGGGCCACAAGTTTATCAGTATTTTAGTCTCATGTGTTTTACCCTCGTTAAATAAAGTTGTTATGTTATGTTATGTTAAGTATGTGACAGTATTTTTACACTGCCCACGCATCACGCCATCCGCTATAGGGTAATTATATTCACAAAGAACCGTGGGATGCGTCCAATTACATCATCACACACGCGTGTATACAAATTTAATAAGTGTTTATAACTAGTTGAAACAAGCCAATGATCTCACTTACTGTTACTGCAGGTCATAAAGTAGAGAACCCGCGAAGCCGGATTACAACTTGCATACCAGTATATACAAGCTTACCTTTATATACTGCACTCAACGATTAATCTTAAGGTTTGGAATGGAAATAGTTCGTCCTTCTTGTAGATGGGCGCCTGTAAGTATAGACATTAAATTATATATGTATCAGTATGTATATATACATCTATACTTTGTAATTTGTAGTGTCGGCGTTCAAAAATCAGATTATGCATTATTTTAATAAACTGAATTACTGGTTAAATAATGTGGGGCTGTGTTACGTACTAGAGTAGATATAAACTATGCATGGAATAGTTATACAGGATTAAGAACCTACACGCTGCAATACGGAAATTAGACCCATTATATAAGAACGCATTCAGCCTGACATTTACAATTCAAAAAACAGCGCTAAGCATTGTAGGACAAGTAGAACTTTCAGCATCGTATAAACAAACTGCGGAAAATGTATTTTATATATATATATATATATATATATATATATATATATATATATATATATATATATATATATATATATATATAAGCATGGTTAAAGTATAGTTACCTTAAAGTCTTCCCTACCAGAGGTTTCACCCTAAACGGGATCATCAGTCGCCTGATGCTGCTTATACGCATTGTGCGCACGCTCACTGCTTGAAGTTTGAGCGCTCTGGCATGGTTTTGATATATATATATACCTAGACTTTGAATAGTTTTGTAGCCTTCTGTGACACGACTGAAATAATGGGCTTAAAGTACTATTCTGAACAGTAGCAAACACTTTAAACCCCTAGATAAAATAAGAACCTAAGTATATAAATACATAAACAGCCTGATTTCCCACTAAACACCCGATATATAAGAACCTATAATATTCAGGCTGACTTGTAAAAATGTAGGTTCGTTTACTGTATATATATATATATATATATATATATATATATATATTGTAGAATAAACTATGGCCGATAAAGTCATCCATTGAAACTTGGCTTATATTCTTGTACTTCTTTCTGGGTGGCATTCAAATCTTTTTATTTTTCTCTGGCTAAGGCCAGACGATTCTACTCGTCCCAGAGACAACCCACCGCGGGAAAGGGTTAAGTCAGACAGGGCCTCTTTTAGCTACATAACTTCCCTCCTTCGCACCCCCCCCCCCCCCCTCCCCCACGAATTACAAATGAGAAAAAGGAAAATTTCGGATTCAAGGTTTGCTCAGCTTTGTAATTAATACGTATCCAACTTTATGACCATTCTTATAGTTTCTCACAATTTTCCCATTATTTTATTTGAAAGATAACAATAAATTGACAGTATGGTAAATTGCCTGCCAAGACTGAGAGTGTGTTTTAAAATGCCTGGATATGTCTAATGGGGCTATACAGCATAAGGTGTATAATAGGTGTTCTTCCCCAAGTTGTGTATATAGAAAAAGCTACCTTATAGAAAAGCACAGTAATAAGCCAATTTGCTACGAAAGTCCCTTTTCGTGAACGGCCACCCCACGGAAAAATCCTTAAAAAGAGGCTCTGTAATCAGACCTGCATACAATCTGTTTGTAAACAATGAAACACCCTTACATGGACTTTATTTATACTGAATAACCCGTATCAGGCATATCTAAACTATGTTAAAATACTCATTAATAATTCATGACAAAACCACAAAAGAAATAGCAGTGGTTGTAAATCGGATACAGCATCGTCCTGATTTACATAAACTTTAGCTCCGATTTTCTCGGCTAAAACAGACCGTATCCCCCAAATAGTTGGTGAACTTGATTACTTAGATGCATTTGTATTTTAAGAAAGATACAGCATTCGCAGCCGAGCTGTATCTGATTTACAAGGCGAGCTGCAAGCGAGCTGTATCTATTACTTAATCCCCGAGCCCGGAGCCCGGTGAGGGTGCTAATCTCGACACGCGCGGAGTTCATTTTACACGCGTGTAGAAAAAGCAAGGGAGACGAAAATCTGGAAGTTGTGTGTATATTTAACAATTATACCATGAGCTCGAGTCGTATATGAGCTCATAGCCAACGAGGCGCTTCGCCGAGTTGGCTATGAGTTCATATACGACGAGAGCGAATGGTATAATTGTTTTATAATATAGCAAAATATGTTATGATAATTAATGCAAAATTGTTGATTTATTGCAATAAATTATATTAATTGAACATCCGCCACATATTAGCTTCCGTCATGCGTATTGTAGTTTATGCTTTCAAGTTTCTTGCTGAGTTGAAAACAGCTTCAGAATTTTCTCTCAGAGCCAAAAAATACGTTGAAAAGATTGGATGAAGAATAAAAACGGCTTTGAAAAGTCAAAAGGTGGGTGGTTTATTTCTTAATCTGTCGTGGTTGTGAATGTTTGGCTTTTTAAATGGACAAAGAAGCTAAAAATATAATTATAAATAGCGAAAATTAGGCGTTGTTTTTCAATATTTCTAACCTGAAAGAATAACACAGTTTTTATCCATCTGAATGATTTATTACTTCAAAAACCCACTTTGCTGAGTAATAATAATGGTTGTACTCATAAATATGTGTTGTTAGTTCAATTCTTGTGGATTTTAATTTGTCTGACAAAACATTATTGTCAACCTGACAATTCAAAACGGGTTTTGTAAACTCTTAAGACGATTTTTAAAGTGGATTTACCATCTTAACTTTGTAAATTGTGCATTTGGGTTATGTATGTTGTGTTAAATGTTAGTTTCCCCTTCTTAGCTCAAGTTTTTCTGAGCTATACGTTGAAAAAACAAGCCAGTTTCATCTGCGATAGTTTAAGAAAACTACGCCGCCATTTTGTTTTTCACTACTCGCTGTATATGAGCTGATATACAGTTAGTAATGCAGCCAATCAGATTGCAAGATAGCTCATATATCATTAGTAGGTATATTATAAATATATATATATATACGTCGTAGGGTGTCACGCGGTAAGAATTGTTGGGCACTGGTGACTAGCTTTGAAGCAAACTTATATTAGTTATACAATTTTCATATTTTGCGAAACAAAATGGTTTCGTTTGAAACGGAAGCAAAACAACGAATAAAAGAAGGATACAAACAGGCGGTTTAATATATCTTGAAGAGAAACCAGAAAACCTGAAGAAACCAAACGCCGTATGGTAAACAAAAACTCGATCTGAATTGTAGTGTTTGTGGTCACAGTTCACTCAGTGGTCTCAAAATCATTTTAAAGTTGAATTGACGGTAGGGCATTTGTATTTATTTATTTTGCTGATTGTAATCAGCATTTATTCATTAATATATTCTGTAAACACCAAGAACGGCAAGACGCTTAAATAGAACCCTTTTAGACACTCGTCAGTTACTGTAAACTTAATCTAAAGTTTTATACCTTGTCCTTCAATTATTATGTTGTTTTCAGTTTTTGCTTAACCGCTTCACGTTTTCGTGCTTTCCCTTTGCTACTGTGGACGTGATGATTTTTTTTCTTCATTGACTTAAGTGCAAGCACTTATCATAAATACTCATAGGCTTTGTCCATTTTCTTTTGTCCTGTATTATACAGACTGAAAGGTTGTCTGTTGTTTTTATCTCCTACTATAAATTTAGTTTTTGAGCTGTTAACCTTTAATCCTGCCTTTGCAAAACATAAAAGTAATTCCTTTGGAAACCTCCTAAATGGCTAAAAACAATATATTTTTACAACCAGAGTTTACTATGAAATCTGTAAGTTTTCCTTTGATATGCTCAACTCTCATTTTAGTCATCCTAACCATAAATTCTGTAATTATCCTAAGGATTATCATTTGTTTTTGCTGTATATCAGGAGCGCTTATTTTAATTGGAAGATGGGGTGGGTGTTGTGTATTTCAAAAAGCATATAGACCACTTTCATAATGGCCACTATATTAAATATTCTTTAATGTGCATCTAAATAAGCTTCCTAGCCTCGTTATGAAGCAAAGATTCTTTTGAATTGCAGACACACAAACGAGCTAGAAAGGTTATTAAGATGCACATAAAAGAATATTCAAATTAGTTACTATTATGAAAGTGGTCTATAAAAGCAGGCGACGGGTTGTTGCATTTACGTATTTCTAGTTAGTCTGGTGTTTTCAGCATGAAGTTGCTACAAGCTGTCGTATACGTTGTTAAACTCAGAAAACTCTGAGCTCCAGAGGAGAACTCCAACCATCGAAAGGTTGTTTCATATCTAAACTGTTCTCCCTTAAGGTTTTCAGGGTCATTTCTGTAAAGCGCTCTCAATTCGTCAGACTTTATGCCACAAAAATAAAATAGATGTCGTTAGAAAGCTATTAACTTAAGGTTTTCGTATAGATTTTCAGGGTCATTTCTGTAAAGCGCTCTCAATTCGTCAGACTTTATGCCACAAAAATAAAAAAAGATATCGTTAGAAAGCTATTAACTTAAGGTCTTCGTATAGGTTTTCAGGGTCATTTCTGTAAAGCGCTCTCAATTCGTCAGAATTTATGCCACAAAAATAAAATAGATATCGTTAGAAAGCTATTAATTTGTAGAATACAATGATGTCTTTGGTTTCACGATAAACACAAACCGTTAATAGCTGTGAATTTTTTAATCAAAACCAGAAGGCTTCACGCGGGGCGACTCGAGTAAAAAGCGTTTTATTTCGTTCAAAATCTTTTTTTGTAATTTCATTTCGAGATAAATTTCCAGCAAAACGGTGTCAGCGTTTTTTGATGTCGACTTTTGACGATTTTATTGGCGACCAAAGTTAAAAATGCTGTTTTTCGACCAACATTCAAAAATAAAGACAAAATAAGTCATAAATTCGAAACCAGGCAATTTTAAGTCGCCCCGAGTGAAGCCCTCTGGTTTTAATTAAAAAATTCACAACTGTTAACGCTTTGTGTTTACCGCGAAACCAAAGACACCATTGTATTCTACAAATTCACAGCTTTCTAACGATACCTAGTTTATTTCTGTGGCATAAATTCTGACGAATTCAGAGCACTTTACAGAAATTACCCTGAAAACCTTAACGAAGACCTTAAAGGTCTAGTATAAGGACTATCCCTCATCAGTCCAGTATTACTATATACATGCAGGAGGAAACTCGAGTACCTGAAGGAACTTGCAGTGTTCAGTAGAATTAAACTAAAAGCACTCTTCTCATGCGGCCCCAAGCTGAAATTTTAATATCGGATAACTGCACCGAGCAGAAAATTGAATTGAGCTCGGTGTAGCGGACTGCATGCATGGTCTATCAGTATTCCCACATTCTGAGATATCCCTTAATACACAAACAACAAAAATGCACTTAATATTCGAGCTTTGTACATTTGATTTGTGTGAACGTCAAAAAGGGACTAGTGCATGATGTTATAATGTGAACGTTAACGAGCAAAATCTTCAATCCAATAAAGAGTGTCCGTACGCACGCTTCGCAAGTGCGATAGTATGTCACACTATCTTCGTCATGCAAGACAAGTCTCGGACATCACGAAGAACCAGCAGCGCTGCAGCAGACTGTTTGAAGCCAACATACTTTTCAGGCTATCATTATATACGTATACAAGAATACAAAATTATAAGAAAACCCTGTACGGCTTTTGAAAAGACAAACCGACCGAACTCGAACTTCGAGTATGTGTAAGCAAAGTTCAGCGCTGCAGCAGACCGCTGTTTGAAGCCAACCTACTTTTCAGGCTATCATTACGTAAACAAGAATACAGAATTATAAGAAAACCGTTTACGGCTTTTCAAAAGACAAACCGACCGAACTCGGGCTTCGAGTATGTGTAAGCATAGTTCAGTAAAATATAACTCTTATATAGAGTACCAAAGGGTTTCCTTATTGACGAGTAAAATCGTCTGGCGTTAGCCAGAGTGAAATATTACATACAGTACGTCCTTGTATGGTATTGAAAAGGTTAGCTATGCATGGTGTAATAGAGCAAAAGTTTTCGGATTCGTGACGAATCCGGAACGTTTTAGTACCGGATTCGTTTTGCCGTTTACACACAAAAGAACGAATCCGCAATAAAAACTTTCCGGTTTGATCACGTATTCGGAGATTTCGAATCCAGAAAAAATGTAGAAACTTCGTATCCCAATACTTTTGAATCCGAGACAATACGTAGTGTGAGCGGTTATTCCGATGGATTCGGATGCTCTTCCGCTCGTAGTCATGTGAGGTTGCGGTTGGAACCAACATGGTCAACATATTAACTGAATTAAAGGAATTCCGAGTTTATTGTAAAGGGCCGAATCTGCGAATACTGTTGTAGTGTAAACGCCTAACGAATCCGAATACTCGGTACGAAGTGAATCCGGAAACATTTACGAATCCGGAAAGTTTTGCTCTAGTAGTCTAAGACAGCAATAATTACATATACAAATATGGTTTATACGATAAGTGCCAGGAAAGTTTAATTTGTTTTGAACATACTAACCAAACTATATTTAAGAATAAAGCTGCGCTATACTTGAACAATAACAGGAATTTTCTGAGAAGGGGGAGATCTCAGCTAATAGCAAGATCTTAGCTAATACCATGATTAATTCTTTGAAAGTTTTCATTGGATATAATGTAATAATAGATAAGTTTTGGGGAAAACACCACGTAAAATATTTAGTTGCTAAGCTTTAGGCCTGTAGTCAGGCCTTCACCAGAGCAAATTTGCTCTGATGAAGGCCTGAGTCAACAGGCCGAAAGCTTAACAAATAAATGTTTTACGTGGTGTTTCCACAAAATTTATCTATAATACCATGATACCAGAAGTGAAAAACACGAACGATTGTTCTATTATATTCGGTCTATTATATTCAATCGAAATATTTTGCGATTTTCGCTAGTTTATGTACTCAGTCCTTTTTTCTGGCAGAGCTACTGAGCTGATCTTAATTACGATGTTTTGGAGAACGACCCCATCGGCATCGACCTACTTCCCACGCAAGTTAAACCAGTTAACTTTCCTCTTCCCCCGCACTTTAAAAACCTCAGCCAAAGTGTCTATTCAATAATTCGTTCTTGTTCAAGTGCCACTTAACGGCATCGATATGTTGTTTACATATTTCTTGCATTCAACAAATGACAAAGAAAGAATTTATGCATAGCAGATTGACCTTCGGAATGTCCTATACCCCTGGGTAGTGAGTTGAACTATAAGACTGGTTTCTGCGTTGACTTGAAACTTTGTATACTACATTGTATAATTGTATACTACTACATCATATACTACATTATATACTACCACACTACATTATATCTTATATATTACATTATACTACATTACATTATATTATATTATATCATATATATTATATTATATATATATATATATATATATATATATATATATATATATACACTACATTATACTACCATACTACATTATATACTACCATGCTACATTATATACTACCATACTACATTACATACTACCACACTACATTATATACTACCATACTATATTATATACTACCATACTACATTATATACTACCATACTACATTATACACCACCATACTACATTATATACTACCATACTACATTATATACCACCATACTACATTATATACCACCATACTACATTATATACTATCATACTACATTATATACTACCACACTACATTATATACTACCATATATACTACATTATATACTACCGTACTACATTATATACTACCATACTACATTATGCACCACCATACTACATTATATACTACCATACTACATTATATACTACCATACTACATTATATACTACCATACTACCATACTACATTATACACCACCATACTACATTATATACTACCATACTACATTATATACTACCATACTACCATACTACATTATACACCACCATACTACATTATATACTACCATACTACATTATATACTACCATACTACATTATATACTACCATACTACATTATATACTATCATACTACATTATATACTACCATACTACATTATATACTACCATACTATATTATATACTACCATACTACATTATATACTACTTACTACCATACTACATTATACACCACCATATTACAGTACATTATATACTACCATACTAGTAATGTTTACAACACGAGCGGCCATATTGTATTGAATATACAATCACGAGCCGAAGGCGAGTGATTGTATATTCAATACAACAAGGACGCGAGTGTTGCGAACAACTTGTGAAATGAACGAATAGTAAAAATCCCTTTGGGATATTGAGATGCTAATTAGTTACAAGCACTAGTGGTTGTATCAGAAGAGTATACATCCACTAGTGGTTGTAATTAATTAGCATCATTGGTTTTAGTTTGTATGGGGTTTACAGGGGTATACATGTGACGTAATTTCTGAAATTGGATTGGTTGCAAAACTCATGAATTAGTAATGAATTTCACAACATTATATACTCCCATACTACATTATATACTACCATACTACATTATATACTACCACACTACATTATATACTACCATACTACATTACATACTACCATACTACATTACATACGACCATACTACATTACATACTACCATACTACATTATATACTACCATACTAAATTATATACTACCATACTACATTATATACCACCATACTACATTATATACTACCATACTACGTTATACTACCATACTACATTATATACTACCATACTACATTATATACTACCATACTACATTATATACTACCATACTACATTATATACTACCATACTACATTATATACCGCCATACTACATTATATACTACCATACTACATTATATACTACCATACTACATTATACTACCATACTACATTATATACTACCATACTACATTATATACTACCATACTACATTATATACTACCATACTACATTATATACTACCATACTACATTATATACTACCATACTACATTATATACTACCATACTACATTATATACTACTTACTACAATACTATATTATATACCACCATACTACATTATATACTACCATACTACATTATATACTACCATACTACATTATATACTACCATACCACATTATATACTACCATACTACATTACATACTACCATACTACATTACATACTACCATACTACATTATATACTACCATACTACATTATATACTACCATACTACATTATATACTACCATACTACATTACATACTACCATACTACATTACATACGACCATACTACATTACATACTACCATACTACATTATATACTACCATACTACATTATATACTACCATACTACATTATATACCACCATACTACATTATATACTACCATACTACGTTATATACTACCATACTACATTATATATACGACAAAATTAAATTCATATACTACATTGTATACCACACTACACCATATACTACATTATATACTACACACTAAAATACATTTTATACTACATTATATACTACCATACTACATTATATACTACCATACTACATTATATACTACCATACTACATTATATACTACCATACTACATTATATACTACTTACTACAATACTATATTATATACCACCATACTACATTAGCTACCATACTACATTATATACTACCATACTACATTATATACTACCATACCACATTATATACTACCATACTACATTACATACTACCATACTACATTACATACTACCATACTACATTATATACTACCATACTACATTATATACTACCATACTACATTATATACTACCATACTACATTACATACGACCATACTACATTACATACTACCATACTACATTATATACTACCATACTACATTATATACTACCATACTACATTATATACCACCATACTACATTATATACTACCATACTACGTTATATACTACCATACTACATTATATATACGACAAAATTAAATTCATATACTACATTGTATACCACACTACACCATATACTACATTATATACTACACACTAAAATACGTTTTATACTACATTATATACTACCATACTACATTATATACAACTATACTAGATTGTATGCTACTGTACTAGATTATTGAAAACATTTCCTGACCCATCTTACCATACTTGTACATGTTTCACTTCGAAAAGACCATGTTTTTCTAGAAGTGATACAGTAAAATAGATATTGAAAATACCTCAATTCCAATAGAGTTGGCAAAGCTTAATATATATATATATATATATATATATATATATATATATATATATATATATATATATATATATATATATATATATATAGCATGTTCTAAGGATTTTGGGTGAAGGAAAATTCGAGTGTAGAATATATACGTTTTAAGCTCTCGGCAACGGCCTCCGTGGCTCAGTGGTCAGAGCATTGCACTAGAGTTGCAAGGTCGTGGGTTCAATTCCTGCCGGAAGGCCTGTGTAGTTGCACATTTCGCAACTGGTCCCGGTTTGGTCTTAAAATGTATATATTCTACACTCGAATTTTCCTTCACCCAAAATCCTTGGAACATGCCCAATATTACTTATATATGGACCGAAAGGCCGAAACGGTACCGTCTGTGGTTAGATATCGCTCTATGGCCTTTATGTCATATTGAGCGCTCTACAGGATGAGCCATTGCTGCTTACGCATTGTGCGCATGCTCACTGCTTGCAGTTTGAGCGCTCTGGCATGGTTTTGATGTCCCAAAATTTGTGAGGCACCAAAGGTGACTGTAAATAGCAGTTACCTTCATCCTGCTCATCAGCACTACACTGATGAGGCCCGAAAGGCCGAAACGGTACCGTCTGTAGTTAGATATCGCTCTAGGGCCTTTAGGTCATATTGAGCGCTCTACAGGATGAGCCATTGCTGCTTACGCATTGTGCGCACGCTCACTGCTTGCAGTTTGAGCGCTCTGGCATGGTTTTGATGTCCCACATTGTGAGGCACCAAAGGTGACTGTAAATAGCAGTTACCTTCATCCTGCTCAGCACTACACTGATGAGGGCCGAAATGGTACCGTCTGTAGTTATATATATATATATATATATATATATATATATATATATATATATATATATATATATATATATATATATATACATATATATAAGAAAACTAGAATTAACTGAATAATAATGTGACTCGTTTTAGCGAGTTCCGAGTGAAACAGAGGAGGCATGTACTGTGAAAAAGATGTTACAAGCGTCAATTTGTTTCAGAAGAGAAAGCCAGGGATTGGCCAAGATCGATCTGACAGACGAAGACACAAAATCGACGAAGACTGAGGTATATATCTATAGCTTATATATCGAGACCAAGCAAGCAAGCAAGCAAGCAAGCAAGCAAGCAAGCAAGCAAGCAAGCAAGCAAGCAAGCAAGCAAGCAAGCAAGCAAGCAAGCAAGCAAGCAAGCAAGCAAGCAAGCAAGCAAGCAAGCAAGCAAGCAAGCAAGCAAGCAAGCAAGCAAGCAAGCAAGCAAGCAAGCAAGCAAGCAAGCAAGCAAGCAAGCAAGCAAGCAAGCAAGCAAGCAAGCAAGCAAGCAAGCAAGCAAGCAAGCAAGCAAGCACCCACCAATCCACGCACCCACCCACCCACACAACCAACCAACCCACCAACCAACCAACCAACTAGCCAAACCAACTAGCCAAACCAACCAACCAACCAAAACCAACCAACCAACCAACCAACCAACCAACCAACCAACCAACGCATGAACAAACCCATCAACCCAAGCAACCCATCAACCAACCAACCAACCAACCAACCAACCAACCAACCAACCAACCAACCAACCAACCCATCAACCAACCAACCAACCCACCAACCAACCCACCAACCAACCAACCAACCTCACATACTTCAAAACTTAAGTTAAATAGTTCGGAAAAGAAGGCACTAATGACTAACGTTTTCAGAATAATTGTTCCCCCTTCCTGCGCATAAATATTAGTTTTGTCTCGTGCAAAACTACTAATACAAATTATTAATTTTCAAGGCTCTTTTTTTAAACACAAAAGAATAGTCGATTTTTACTTAGTCTTCACCGTCCAGTTGTTGTTGTTGTCACGGCTATTTCCCACATTATAAGTAATATTGGGCATTTCACTCGATTACATAGCATGTTCTAAGGATTTTGGGTGAAGGAAAATTCGAGTGTAGAATATATACATTTTAAGACCAAACCGGGACCAGTTGCGAAAAATGTAACTACACAGGCCTTCCGGCAGGAATTGAACCCACTACCTTGCGATTCTAGTGCAATGCTCTGACCACTGAGCCACGGAGGGCGTTGCCGAGAGCTTGATCGCGAGTTCTGTATATATAATAAGGCGGTAATACCAGGAGAAAATTGAGTATATTATAAGTGTCAAGTGATATTGGGCATTTCACTCGATTACATAGCATGTTCTAAGGATTTTGGGTGAAGGAAAATTCGAGACAATTCAAATTCCCACATTTCTTGCAGTGCATGTTTATACTCTTGCAAACTCACGCATGCGAAAACATTTTGCAGTTCTGTGTTGTTATCAACAATACTACATGGTTATACTGTAGTTCTAAAAAGAACTGCTGAAAGCCTAAGGCCCCTTTTACATGAAGCGGATTGACAGCCCAATCGGATCGAAAACCGTCAATCTGGGCACATGTTTACATGGAGAATCCGATCTGCTTGGAACATTGTTTTCGGTTTTGGAACACTAAATGCTTCCCTCAATGTACAGTATGCATTTAGCACGACACGCACCAACTTCACTCGTGCGTATACATCAAGTCATTTTCAAGTCTAACCGTGTTTAGGTGAATCAGATTGGAGACATTCAAGTCGATCCTTGCTTGAATCTCAAGTCAATCCACTCCACTGCGTGGATTTTCGGTTTCGGAACACTATTTTCTGTACTTCCCTCAATGTATGTCATGCATTTAGCACGACACGCACCAACTTCACTCATGCGTATATCAAGTCATTTTCAAGTCTAACCGTGTTTAGATGAATCAGATTGGAGACATTCGAGTCGATCCTTGCTTGAATCTCAAGTCAATCCACTCCAATGCGTGGATTGATTTCAGCCATTCGTTTCGATCAGATCGAAAACTTTCAATCTTCCCCATGTAAACACGACAAGGAGAAACAACATGGGAGATTTGACTTGAACACTCAATCCGCTTCATGGAAACATGGACTAACAGAGTCAGAAATAGTAAAGGAGTTTAATATTCGGAAGAAACTACTATCCGAGATATTATACTCACCGCTAGGCATGATAAATATACATTTCTCAAGGTAATGTTTCTTGCCTTCTTCTATAGTATTCCGACGAGGGGGAATTGCGAAAAGAACTTCGAAGAGAGAGAAACAAACTTTCAGCAAGAAGATGCAGAAAAAGAAGAAGGGAAGAACGAAATGTGTTAAAACAGGTCAGACAGGGAACAAACTGCAAAAAATTGGCAAACTACAAAGATTTTTAGCAACTAAGACCCCGTTTACACGATGCCGGTACAATTTGAAAACGGAACAAAATCATGCCTGTGTGCAAATACAGCATATAACATTTCATGTTATTTTTGTGCCGGTATCGTGTAAACGCAAGGCCTAAACGGCATGATTTTGTTCCGTTTTCAAATTGTACCGGCATCGTGTAAACCGGTCTAAATTAATGTGCAACGCTTTGTAGAGCAACAAACACAAATTTCAGCAAAAAATATTAAAACGGTGGGAAATTGTAACTTTTGAAAAACACGTCTCCATGTGGTGCTACATTTAAAGTGCCTATCTGTGGGGATTTTACATATTCGTATTATTTTTAAATTCTCCAGGACAAAACTGCAATATATCGCGAAATTCATCTCCTGGACTTTTTCGCTGTCAAAGGTGATAACTATACTTACCGCAAAAGTCGCGTCGAAAAAAGAATGAGCTTTTGGAAGGAAACAGTGTCTACAACACTTTATAACATAGCTTTGATATAGCAACGTTTTTGATTGGCTGTCGTGCGTGCTCCATAACTCGATGGAGCACGGCAAAAAGGCGCGGGGAAAAAACTCAAAACAAAACTGAGTTTTAAATTGAATTTTTATGGCCTTTTATATTATCAAAGTACCAAGTCATTTAATTTTATTGAGTAATAAATAACTGGGTCTGGGTAACCGAGTATAAACTGTCCTTTTGGTTGGATTTTAGTGAACAAAAAAGACTTAGCTTCGAAAGTAGAAAAACACAACAACCAAAACGACTCGCCGGCTTGTGAAAGGATTTAATGCTATGTTATAAAAGAAATGGCTCATGGTTTAGTGTGCTCCATCGAGTTATGCATGGATGCACTTGGGAAATCTGGAGAGCACTCAAAAATCTAGAGTTGGTCTCAGCTACGCCTTGACCAACTCTTACGATTTTTTCGTGCTCTCCACCTTTTCTTCTTCCAAAATTTGTCTATTAAGTAAGTTAAAATTAATATACGTTTTAGGGTAGCTTGGAAGGAATATGGCAATCTCGTACCCAGAGCCTGCGATCCTTTTGGTCAGTACCAAGGAACGGAGACTCTGGGAAACTCCGATGAAAAAGTCCCCAAATCGGGGTCTTTGGTCCCAGTCCTCTGGTTCCCAGTTCCTCATATAAATTTGTAACTGTCATGTTGATGACATTCTCGTCTCTGGGGACGAGAATGTGTTGATGATCGTTCGCTAGTCCGAAGACCAGGGAAATATTGTTTACCGATGAATAAAATCAACATGTTTTACAAGGCTCTCGACAAAGCATTTCGTGCAAGAATGGCCATTCTTTGCTTTTCTCCTAAACGTTGACCGGACGATGTGATTTGAGCCGTAGGTTTTATTTGTCCGCGTCGGCCGTGATCGGCTCGGCTCAGCTGCTCAGGTAAGGAATTGTACTTTCTGTTAGGAATTTTGGCTAAATTATTTCGACCTTGCATTCTCTAGTGTTATTTTTAAAGTTCTGAGACGAAACTGCGAATAGATACGAGACGAATAAGACGACAGATGTTGTTTGGCGACAAAGCGACAATAATAATAGTTTTAACTTGTAAATTATCGGGATTTTCACTGTTTTGAATTATTTCATGTGTTCAATTGTATATTGGGTTTGTCGTTTATAATTATGTGTTACAGAACGTTGATAAATCAATTAAGCAGGTTAGCAACGTGCACAGAATTTTAATTTTCACTGTTATTTATTGCTGGGTCGAGATTGATTGAACTAACCAATCAGGTGCCGAGTTTCATCGGAGTTTCCCAGAGCCTCCGTTCCTTGGTACTGACCAAAAGGATCGCAGGCTCTGGGTACGAGATTGGGAATATGGATGCATCATGAAATTATTTTCACCAGTTTGGCCGTTAGGTATTTCTTGTACAAATCGATGGGTTATAAAACAAATAGATCCAATATTTGCTTATAGCATTATTTATAAAACACAATTTATAAAAGCAATATTTCGAATAAAATCTATTGAATTCGAACAAAAGAAAGTCGCTTCGCGCGAAAAAAGTCACCTAGTGGAAAACTGAACATAAATCTTTGTACCTTTTATTCTCATCATCGAATAAATAGCACTATTATCTGTCTTGTAATGTTTTGCTTAACTATACTAATGTTGTTTTTTTGAAACAGGAAAGAGATTCGCTTATATCTGGAAATGCAGATCTTGTGAAGTCAATTAAGAGTCTGTATGAAGAAAAACAAAGACTTGAATCTATGTTATTGAATCATAACTGCAAAGTTTTTTCAGAAGAGAGTGTTTTCCAGGATACATACACACTGCCACCAATGGAATACGAAAATACAAACTGCCCAGAAGAAATGTACTCAACACCATTTGATCTCACATATATCGACTTAAATTACTTTATATAAAGTGAAAACCTCCAAATTTTAGAAATCAACAAGCAATTGTAAAATACCAGTCAGCTTTTTAACTTGAATTTAAGAGATTTTAGGATCTTTTTTAAAAACAGTTTATACATGATATAAAAGTGGATAAGTATTTTGCAATCTAGATTTAATGTATGTATATATATATATATATATATATATATATATATATATATATATTGTTTTACATGTATTGTACATAATATAGATCATTTTGATCTGATGTAATGGTGGCCATGTTAGTGTACTGAAACAATGAAATGGTGGCCATATTGGTGTACCATCTTTATCATATTGTACATTCCCTATTACCCTATATATATGCATTATATATATATATATTATATATATATATATATATATATATATATATATATATATATATAAGTTATAAGGACAACAAATGTAGAAAATTGTATGAGAATTGTATATAAGTGTAAGGAATTTAGAAAATTGTATGTGGCAAACTTAATATTGTTGTTTGTGTCATCACTTTTACAAAACTAAAATATATACGGTGTGACAAAATAACAAAATAGAAGATCAATTTCTTTTCCTTTAAGTCACATATTGCAATTTCTATATCCATGGGCTTGCAGAGATTTTGTATGTGTATCTGCCTCCCTTCGCACATCTAATTTCAGCCCACTACCCCTCGTCTAGGCACGAGCTGCCAACCATGCTATCACAACACCAGGTACAAAGCAGTATATGTATTACATATTTTTTAATCTTCACTCTATTATCACTGTACTTATCTTCTTTTTTTTTTTTGATATCGGGCAAAAGGTTTGGGTGCTTTTTTTTTTTTTTTTTTGGGTTGGGGGGGGGGGGGTGGGGGGTGGTGTGTGTATATATTTTTTACTTTATTATTAAACTTAAACGTTTGGGGGCACTTCCCCCCTTTTGAAGGTGACATAGTCTGTTCTGCACATGTACGAAACTAATGTTTACATCTCTTCATTACTTGTACTCAAAACCAAACATTTTCAGAAGAAATAGAAGAAATCCAAAGAGATATCCTCACCGAATCACTTGGTTTTCTGCCATGTAACAGTTTATATTGAGCTGAGTACTTCATATAATTATCTACGAATGTCATGTTTTGGGGACTCCATGGCAGACATGCACAGAATGGACTGTACATCACCTTTAATGTATGGAGACGAGAAAAGAAATATTGAGCCACTGGAACTCAGATGGCAGGGGTGGTATGGGCCCCGATGATCTGTATACCTTGTAGGCCCCAACAATTTGTGACTGGTGGCCCCTAATATTTTGTAGATGCTTAGCTGGTTGGCCAATAATTTTTAACCACTGCAGCATAAAACTTGAACTACAGTTTAGATTATGGAATACTGCAGTTCTATAGCGTTTCGAGCTAAGGCCTTTTATGAGAGAAACATACAGTTCAAATCATTTCCATAAAACCTTAATTTTTTTTGAAATTTTTTTCCAATTCAACGTTGCCTATGCAGCACATTTATTTTATAGTATTTTATAATATTAATCCATGTATTGAAAATAACAAGAGTGCGTGCAACTACTGTACAAGTTAGATTGTAAATATTGTATCGTTGTTTTTCTGTATTTAAACTTCTGAAATTTTGCTAAAAGGTGTCGTAGATTGTACACCGAGGTTTAGAGTTTTTCTCTGAGTTTAACTTACGACAGCTTGTACAGCAAAAAACAAACGAAAAAACTTTATAAACTAAAACTTTAAGCTTTATAAACTAATATTGTCGCTGACAGACACTTCACAGCACGCTTTCTCTGTCAAAAGCGTGTACATTATTTCCAACATAAACAAGTTGCTTACCGAGTAGTTCTTGCTAGAATTATCCACATTTAAGTTCTTGTTCATTATAAGGCCTTCTTTAGTTCTTCGAAAGCGTATATAAACAATTTTGAACGAAAAGTTGACAATCTCTTTGCCACCATTGCTGAGAACGTGTTTTGTCGTCTTGCTGAGTCAGCTAATGCTGGGGAGGAAAACCGCTGGCCAATGAAAGACGGAAAGCTATAATATTTACAACTGCGCGCTGATTGGTTAAGAGCCGTGTTTCTTTTCGCGCCGTTTATGTCGCAACTTAGACTTGCTACAAGTCGACCTCTTGTTTGCTTGACCTCTTGTTTGCTTGACCTCTTGTTTGCTTGACCTCTTGTTTGCTTGCTCGCGCGCGACTACGTCGCGCGCTCGCTGCGTCAAGCAAACAAGAGGTCAAGCAAACAAGAGGTCAAGCAAACAAGAGGTCAAGCAAACAAGAGGTCAAGCAAACAAGAGGTCAAGCAAACAAGAGGTCAAGCAAACAAGAGGTCAAGCAAACAAGAGGTCGACTTGTAGCAAGTCTAGTCGCAACTAACTGATTTCTACTGCATGATCATATCTACATTCATAATTATAGAATTTTTTTATCTTTTGTCCTTTTGATATGTTTCTCAACTCCCAAATGTGCATAAAAAGTTTGTTGACTGTATGGTGCAAGCGAGTCGTAGTAAAGCAGATACAGATCGGCTGAGAATGCTTTTCGTACTCAAATGGACGCATCTAAATAGCCATGTTTTCAAAGTATTTTTCAAGTTGGAGTGATTTTAGCTAAGTAAATTGAGGAAAGAGTTTACGTAAATCAGGACGAATCTGTATGCGATTTACAGATATTGATTAAATATTCATTTCTTTTGAATTAGTTCTTCATGAATTTTTACTGAATTTGATGAAGAAATGAGATTTTGAGTGGCACGCCAAATTTGCCAAAAAGAAAATGTTGTTTGAAGTTCGAACACGAGCAAATTTTGCCTTGATTACACAGAGAGCGGGCACTGTGGCAGGGGATATAAAAAAACTAAAAATGGTTCCCCCACGTCTTTCGAGTCCGCCACAGATGCCCACGGGCTCCCTGTGTTGATTACTGTAAATATGGCGGATTCAACATTTTTGTAATTTGTAACACACCTCTCTGTACCTTCATAATGTGTTTTCTTTATCTTTTGAGATGTTTCTCCACCCCTATAAATGCTCATAAATAGTTTGTTGACTCTAAAAGGTACACAAAATTATGCTATATAAAATAACATCATTTTTGAGTAGTACGCCAAAAAGTTCTACGGTTTGAACGCTTTTCACTCAAAATATGACATAGAAAAAATTCTCTTAAAGGGTAAGGCAACAAAAATCATAATTTTCAATTCGTGCTTTTAATTAAAAAACATACTTACTGATGTACTTCAAGTAATATGAACGATTTTTGTCAGCAACAACATCGGAAATTTCGACAAAAAGCAATCTTGTTTTCCGCCATCTTGAACAAGTTTTTGATATACATCTGACATCATAAAGTTACCTTTATGATGAATGTCGATTTCACATCACTGCACTACAACACTTTCAAAAGCATGGAAAGCGCTTGGATATCAGCAAAGTGTGATTTTGTGATATTCACCCAGCTTGTGACGTCACCAACTTCCAAGTTAATAGATCGTTTTCATCTGACGTCACGGCGGCCATATTGGTGTACCAAAACAATGAAATGGCGGCCATATTGGTGTACGGTATGGGAATTAACTCTTTCTTATTCAAATATTTCGTATTGTTTCACCATCCCAATGGGACCACCGATCACGTGAGTGAAAACGATCTATTAGGCATAGTATTGAAGTAAGATGCCGGATGATAGATAGTGTTTTGCCGGAATTAGTAATGTTGTTATCGGGAAAAATGTTCTAGTTACTTGGATTACCTTGGTGAGTATCCTTATTAATCAGAACATCGTAAATTGAAAATTTGGATTTTTATTGCCCTTACCCTTTAATCAATAAGAACGCAGCGCTGGTGAAGAAATATCGTACGGCCAATGCAATTTCAGAAATTAGAAACGTACGAGGTTTATTATTTTTGACGTTAAACGAAAATCTCAGGAGGCGTCAAGAACCAGAATGGCCCCCAATAGCAACCTCGTCCCCAGGGCATTTTGCCTCCAAGTTGGGAGGTCGGCGAAAATGGCCCTGGCATCGGCTGGTCGATTCTATAATCGGATTGGCCGGTTTAAAAACTTGATTAATTCAGATACAGTGTAATTTATTCATCAAAATATGAATTGCAATAAATCCACTCTGCGAAGTTCATCCAAAGGATTGTAACGATAGCTTTGGTTAAAGTCAAGAACAACATTAGATATATGTTTCTTCCCGACATTTAAATGTATCCTGGATAATCGTGGGGAGTATCATGATGAATAATATGCTAGCCAGTTGCATTTATGATAAAGGTTCACATGAGTGATTCGGCAGAGCGTGCTATCTTTGGAAGTTGGAGTTAAACAGACTCTTGAAAACGTTTTAGTAGGGGTAGAACCACTTTCCATTGCATGTACGACAACCCAAAACACGTCAAAACAGGGCGATGTACATTTCAGCGATTTCCCGCCAGAATATTTAATTAGACTCAAAAACCTGCAAGCGAAACAAGTCCGCCTTTCCGCTCGCTCGCAAAAACTAGCGCTAAGAGGCGGACTTGGAGCAAGTCTAGGTTTTCCTGAGCAAATTGCAATATATCTTGTCGTTCCAAAATTTCATCTTCATGGACTATTTCGCTGTCAAAGTTTGTAACTACTTACCAGAATTTTGAAACGACAAGATGACCAAGATGTATTGCAATTTTAATATTGAAAATATGGTATAAAATGTTGAAACTAAAAAAAGTCCGTCAAGTAAAAATCTAAAATATAAAAGTGGAAACCCTATTGTGTCACGTTTAGGTGGTTTATTCTACATAACAGACTGTAAGCATATTTATTATATGGCTGGGTTTCATTTCCGATCCGTACGCAAAACGACGCACGCTGATTGGTTCCTGAGAGGTCGGGATTTTACGATATTGACAGACCCGGTCAATACTCTTTTTTCTCGGCCCTGCAAGTTTTGGCGGGGAAATTTCGGAGTTGATTTGAATACAAATAAAAGAGAACTGGGTATCTTTATTCAAATATTCTGAACAATAAAATGTGTTGGAACATTACTGCAGGTTTTCTTTAAAGCTGTTTATCTAAAAACACGACAAATAAAAGCCGAACTGGTGTAAACAAGAAGGCCAAGAAGCGACACGAAAATGTTAGCAGGTAAGGTAAACAGCATACTCCGAAGACGAAAACAACGCTCGAAGCTCAAAATGAAATGAACCAATAGCCATATAATAAATTCCTTATTAACCTCGTTTGCTCGGTCTGTACTGGAAAGTATTTGCCTTCGGTTTTATCGCACAAACCTCGCTCCTTCGTCGCTCGATCTGTACGAAAACCTCAGGCAAATACTTTTCCGTACAGACCTCGCACTCGGTTAATAAGTCCTTAATCTAATTTCTAGCGTTTTAACAAGCAAGTTTTCTCATTCTCCGTATGCCTGACGAATAGACCTTTTCACCAATAGCGGCGCCTCTTGAATTCGCAATGCATTATGGTTTATCCAGGGTAGCAAGCTCCATTAAAAGGGCGATTGCGTAGTGTTGAGACACAATGCGGTAATTTTTTCTTTATAGATACTTTCGTGGCAACAATATCTAAATATAATAATTGTCATATTGGTAAAAGCAACAATTCTCGGACGTGTAAGGACAGATTTATGACAAATGTGTCCTTATACGTACGAGAATTATTGCTTTTACCAATATGATCTAGACATTGTTGCCATGAAAGTGTTTATCAAGAAAAAATTACCGCATTGTGTCTCAACACTAAGTAATCACCCTCTTAATTGAGCTTATTACTCTGGATAGACCACAATGCATTGCGAATTCAAGATGGCGCCGCTATTGGTGAAAAGGTCCACTGTTAACATATCAAGTTTTGGAGTCAAACATGGCAGCATCTGGAGGAGCGACGTGTCGTAATATGATGCAACGGTCGTTGTAGTTACGGTTGGTTGTATAGTTGAGTAAACTACTTGGAGCTTGGTTTCGACCGTTGTAGATCAAAACTTTAAACTTGACACTTTATGCTAAATGCGCTGTTTGATGTGAAAAGTCACTGTTCGTGTTCAAGGTAGGTTTTGTGAAATCGTGGGTTGTGTCCCTGGCACACAAATGGTCTCGTTCAGTCGAACCAGGATCAGGGTGGTATTCACCGGTGGAAATCCTAGTCCAGACCCAGACCCGGACCCCGAGTCTCCGGAGAAAGGTACAGTCTCGTTTCCAGGTTCCAAATTGGATCCACTCGTTACAGACCTCATTTCTTCCCGATTTACCAAAACGAAACCGTTCGGACATGCGCAGGTTTTTCCGCCTGGTCTTGGCAAACACAGGTTGGTGCAACCACCGTTATTTTCGGCGCATTCTTGAGGCTCTAAGAAGTGAAAAACCAAACTGAAAATATTGACCTTGCAAATTAAACCAAAATTCTTGACGACTTTACCAGCATGCGAAAACACTTCTTATTTTGTAATTTCTTGGCTGTTTTTGGACATTGATAATTCCCGCCAAAATTCAAAGCAGTTAACCCATCATAGGTTTTGGCAAAATTGGCAATGTCAAAAAATCGCGGAAGTAAAAACAATTCCAGTTTCAATTTCAATTTCAAAACGACACATTATATTTTAATTGCGAGTATATTCCAAAGAGAATTGCGAGTATTCCCAAAGGAATTGCGAGTATATCCAAAGGGAATTGCGAGTATTCCCAAGGGGACTGCGAGTATTCCAAAGGGAATTCTGAGTATTCCCAAGGGAATTGCGAATAAGTATTCCCAAAGGAATTGCGAGTATTCCCAACGGAATTGCGAGTAAGTATTCCCAAAGGAATTGCGAGTATTCCCAAGGGAAATTGCGAGTATTCCCAAGGGGAATTGCGAGTATTCCCAAAAAGAATTGCGAGTATTCCAAAGAAAATTGCGAGTATTCCCAAAGAAATTGCGAGTATTCCCAAAGAGAATTGCGAGTATTCTCAAGAAAATTGCGAATATTTCCAGAGGAACGGCTAATAATTTTAAATGTTTTGTAATGAAACTTTTCTGTTAATAATCTGCAACATCCCCAGACCGGCCAACAAAAGACTTCATTCGAGCTAGAGTGGTCAATAGACCTTTCCGCATGAACTGAATGAATTAAGCCATCGATCTTTCTTTTTGACAAATCTGCAGTGATGCCTGGCTAATGTCCAAAGTTGTCCAAAGTTTTGGATGTCCAATTTGCGAGAGCCAATCAAATCTCAAAACGCATTTTCCAAGCACTAGCTTCGTGCGGAAAGGTCTAGTGTTCAACCTTTTTTCTTTTTTTTTTTAATTTGAATATATGAAAATCAGATCCATAAAAGGCCAAATGGTGACCCAACTGAACACCAGAAGGCTTTGCTTGAGATAAATCTTCATACTTTGATCTTATTTTAAAAGTTAAAATAATGGCAGTCTTACCTATTATTTCAGGCTGTTGTACAGATTTAATATCGTAAAATGAACCTTTGCTGCCCCTGTAGCTTGTTATGGGAGGCATCAGTTTAAACGTCTGTCGGTCGTATTGTTGAATGGTTCGAGCACTCCAGTCGGTCCATATCAGATACTGCCCAAATGTGGTTAAACCAAACGGGTACCTATATTAAAACAAGCCAAATATATTCAACAACTATACATTGCGCTTTTCTGTTGTCCGTTCAGTTATGTGCACTGATTTCTATATAACTGGATTGCTCACCCGGCTTCAAAAATGAAGCCAGCGGAGATGACAAATTTGGAGTACCAAGATGGCCGCCAAAGAAAATTTTATGTTTTCGTAGTATGAAAAGAGCCACATTAAAGTAACACCGCTGCCAAACGTTTGCGCAAGCGTAAAGTCGCTAGAATAAGCATTGCAAGAGAAGTGGAACTAGCCGTGGCGACAACAACCAGACAGTGAAGACTAAGTAAGATTCGACTATTCATTTGTATTTTAAAAAAAGGGTAAAGAAAATTACGAAGGGGTAAATTAGATAGATAGATAATCTTTATTTAACCACGCTAACACCGTCAGCAGATGCTGGTTTCCACATTGGGCGTGTTTGAGATACAGGTATTACGCTAAATTACATACAAAATAGAATATCTACAAAGATTTACATAAATGTCTAGATTACAAATTTTCAGAACATAGTTAAGTAAATCATGGATAATATAATTAGATAATTTATAATTATAATCTATCATATTACCCATGGTTTAATATAGAGATAAATGTTACACACAAGTCCAAATATTTCAGTGTTTTCCCGCTCTTTTTCTGAGGACGAGCCTCGGACGTCGCGCATGTGCAAAACGTTTGGCAGCGGTGTTCATTAAAGTGCATATAAACCCAAATTTTTTATTATCTGAATACGTTCTACATAGAGCAAACAGTTGTTCAGTGAAAGTTTTTTTTTGATTGGAGCTATTCTTCAATGTTTTTTGGCGATTCGCATTTCTAGTACGGTAATAAGATGACGTCTATGTAGGCATTTGGCTTTATTTCTCTTCTTGGCAAGATAAACTACCAGAGAATTTTTGTGGAAAAACTCATACAATATGGAACATATTGTTCAAACACACCATTAATGGAAATTGCAGCGAAATAGCAGTCTTAATTCCCTTGCGAAAAACCCATCACGTTTATGTGAACGACCTTTGATCAATGATATCTAGTTGTTTACCTTGCTAAAGAGTAGATAACTTGGGGTTTGCCATCGTCGAGATGGGCGCAGGAGATCGATCCATACATAGCATCGGTCCAGCACAGTTCATCATTGCGTCTGTCAATCGTAAGACCATTGGGCAAACCCATCTTTTGTTGGATGAACACGCGTCTGCTACCACCGTCCATGTGTGCTACCTCAATCTTCGGAGACGCGCGATTCCAGTCGGCCCAATACAAAGTTCTAGAAAGAAAAAACAAAGAAAAAATTAGTAACAAGAATACTACGTAAACATGGAATGACACGCGAGGTTATGGTGAAAGAAAAGTTAACCCTTTCACTACTATCGATGCCAGCACTTTCATTTTGTACTTTTCTGTTTGTCTGGTCTGGTCTGGTCTGGTCTGGTCTGGTCTGGTCTGGTCTGGTCTGGTCTGGTCTGGTCTGGTCTGGTCTGGTCTGTCTGTCTGTCTGTCTGTTTGTTTGTTTGTTTGTTTGTTTGTTTGTTTGTTTGTTTGTTTGTTTGTTTGTTTGTTTGTTTGTTTGTTTGTTTGTTTGTTTGTTTGTTTGTTTGTTTGTTTGTTTGTTTGTTTGTTTGTTTGTTTGTTTGTTTGTTTGTTTGTTTTTTGTTTGTTTGTTTGTTTGTTTGTTTGTCTGTCTGTTTGTTTGATTGTTTGTCTCTTTGTCCGTCTGTCTGTTTAAGTATACTACATTCCAAAAATAATTAATAATTCATAAGGTAAAAACAAAATCGAGCAGTACCGAGACGGTACTGAAAGACGGCGGCTCAGAAGAACCCAAATACTACGAATATGTAAAATCCGCATAGGCCGTGAGATAGGCACTTTAATATTTCGTATATAACAAATATATATTTTGTAATTGCTACATACCCCCTCTCTGGATGAACAACAATAGACCTTGGGTTTATGAGTCTGGTTGAAAACAAAACTTTTCGACTACTGCCGTTCAGCTTGGCTACTTCAATGCGGTCAAACATCGAATCCGTCCAGTATAGATTCCCACCAACATAGTCAACGGCAACTCCTACATGGAAAATAAAAACTAATTCAAAACAATTGCAAAAGAGCTATGTGTCTTACTACAGTTTACAACATAGATTTAATATAAAGCTGCTAAGACCCCGTTTACACAATGCCGGTACAATTTGTAAACGGAACAAAATCATGCCGTTTAGGCCTTGCGTTTACACGATACCGGCACAAAAATGACATGAAAACGGTACAAAATGAAGACGGGTTCCTTGACGGCGTGAAATGAAAACGGAACACTAACCGGTATCGTGTAAACGCCGGTGCCGTAACAATTTGATGACGGTAATCACGATATATACGACCACAGTATTCGGGTCTCAATTCTCATTGGAAGAGAATAGTCACATGCTAATCCGTCATTAGATTATACCGGCACCGTGTAAACACAAGACTTTTTGGCCTGTATTTACACACCGGCATGATTTTGTTCCGTTTTAAAATTGTACCCGCATCGTGTAAACAGGGTCTATAAGTCTGATTATGGCTGCCGTGGTAATTTTAAGCGCGAAACTAATGTATCGTTTTCACTCACGTGGTCGGTGGCACCGTTGGGCTGGTGAAACAATACGAAATGTTTGCATAAGAGTAGAGTTAAATTCCCATAGGATAAAGATTGTGCACCAATATGGACGCCATTTCATTGTTCCTGTGCACCAATATGGCCGACGTGACGTCAGATGAAAACCAAGAATAGAGCTTTAAAATAGAGCTTGTTCGTTTTTTTGTGTTTGATTCAATTGATTCTATGTTATGAAAGATATGGCTTATGGTTTGGCGTGCTCCATTGAGTTATGGATGCACTTGGAAAGCTGGAAGAGCACTCAAATCGGCTATTGCCTTATAGTTAACTGTGATGAAGGGCTCCGCTCGAAACGTCAGTATTTCGTTATAAAAACTATTCTCGGCACTGACTGACTGACTGACTGACTGACTGACTGACTGACTGGCTGACTGACTGACTGACTGACTGACTGACTGACTGACTGACTGACTGACTGACTGACTGACTGACTGACTGACTGACTGACTGACTGACTGACTGACTGACTGACTGACTGACACTGACTGACTGACACTGACTGACTGACTGACTGACTGACTGACCGACCGACCGACCGACCGACCGACCGACCGATCGACCGACCGACCGACCGACCGACCGACCGACCGACTGACTGACTGCGATAAACAAGATCCCAGATTAGAGAAAATACATTATTATCTCAACGATGTTAATATACCTTCGGGACTAGCAAGACCACCAGTGATAATTTTCTCGACTCCAGTCCCATTATACCTGACGCGCCATATGGCTTTGCCGGTGACGTCAGTAAAGTAGATGTATTTCTTGTCGTGGTCGTAGTCGAGTGCCACGACAAGCCCACGTGATGTCTGCAGTAAAATGCCCACGGTATCTTGCCGGGGTGGAAGTGAGAGTCGTTGTATCATGCTCCCTTGGCTGAACATCAAGAACTCATCTCCAGCTATATAGAATAATTTAAACAAATGTGTTAGAAACAATTTGAAGCTACTTTGATTATACAACCAAAAAGTCAAGGTAGGTAATTTGTGCATGGCTTCTTTGTCAATATTGTAACATATTCTGAAATGCCCCGTTCGTAATTTTCTTAAAATAACTCTTTTTGTCTGTTTTCAATCTACGAAAGCTTATGAACTTCAGTGGCGGCCATCTTGGGTAGTGGTCACGTCATCATACAACTGGCACGCAAAATCCGGCCCAATGGCCCATCCAGTTGGATATGGAGATCAGCGGTAATAGACCGCCATAGTCAAGATATCTTTCTCCTCCGCAGAGGTTAAATTTCGGAGATTGGAGGTTTCGGGGGTCGTCGGAGATGCTCGGAGGCGTCAGCTGGACATAACAGCTGACAATTTCGACGCATCTCCGACGATCCCCGAAATATCCGATCTCCGAAAGAACCTCTGCGGAGGAGAGAGTCAAGATATAATGAAACGCTATTAATATGTCAAGCCTCCAGACGTCTTTGATAGTACCGCAAATTGGTGGTGACAATTTTCGAGTTTTCCCTCGCAATCTCGTGGCTGGTTTGGTACGCGTGCTTCAACAAATTTTTGTGCAGATTTTTAAAATTTTTTTTGAGAGAAAAACAGGTTTACACCGTTTACACGGCAAATGATAGCAATGACTGTAAACAATGGCAACGGTCTTTACGAAACAAAAACTTGTTGGGGCGCTTATATGGGGTCTTATATTAAAAGATTCTTACGAACATCGCTTTCAGTCAATCAACTAAGATAGAGATGGTATTCTGTGTACAGGATAAGCTTACCCCATTGACACTTCTCTCCTGAATATCCTTCTCGACAAAGACATCCTGTTTTCAAGCACGTCCCTCCATTCAGACATCGAGAACAAACATCTGGCGATGAAAAAGAAAACAAGAATTACAGTTTATATTTAAGTGCTACCATAGACCCACAAACATGTCCATCAGCGGTTCCTCACAATAGAGATATCTGCAGTAGCTCCATAGCGCACTCCAGGTCTGGTGCTCAGGTGCACAGCACAGCACAGCACAGTACAGTACAACGCAACGCAACGCAACGCAACGCAACTCAACGCAACGCAACGCAACGCAGCGCAGCGCAGCGCAACGCAACGCAACGCAACGCAACGCAACGCAACGCAACGCAACGCAACGCAACGCAACGCAACGCAACGCAACGCAACGCAACGCAACGCAACACAACACAACACAACACAACACAACACAACACAACACAACACAACACAACACAACACAACACAACACAACACAACACAACACAACACAACACAACACAACACAACACAGAACAGCACAGTCCAACCTTCTACCCAAGATTTACCCTTAACTTTAATGTTACGTTGCCCATTCCATACTTTTGTACATTCGAAATTTTCAGAGTTTCCTTTTCAAATACTTGGAATAAATTATATCGAAACTTACATTGACAATCGACCCCATTCCATTGATATCCCGAATCACAACGGCATTTGTAAGAACCAAATGTATTGATACAGCGAGAGAACTGTGGACAAGCCACTGAATTGTTGTCACATTCGTCAAAATCTAAATGTGTCAAAGTCAGAAGAATTAGCGGTCACGGATATTACCATTCATATACCAATAAGGACACGAACCAACGGTCTAAAACATGTATCTAACCAACAAATAAATTCCCAATGCAGCCAGGCGAAAGATCAATCACATTTGTCGTCATCATCGTTGTTAAGTTGGTGTTGTTAATGATGAAGTTGTATTTCATGATGTTGTACCTGATGATGATGACGATGATGATGATGACGGTGATGATGATGATGATGATGATGACGGTGATGATGACGATGATGACGGTGATGATGATGATGATGATGATGACGATGACGATGATGATGACGATGACGATAATGTGATGATGATGACGATGATGATGACGATGATGATGATGTGATGATGGTGACGATGATGATGATGACGATGATGATGATGATGACGACGATGATGATGATGATGACGATGATGATGATGATGACGATGATGGTGATGAAGATGATGACGATGATGGTGATGAAGATGATGACGATGATGGTGATGAAGATGATGACGATGATGATGATGATGTGATGATGACGATGATGATGACGATGATGATGATGATGATGATGATGATAAGAACGATGACAATAATGATGATAACGATGATGATGATGACAAGTATGATGACAATAAGGATGATGACGATAATGTTGTTGATGATGACAATTATGTTGATGATAATGATAATGATGACGACATTGATTATGCTGATGATTATGATAAATCTGATGATGATGATGATGTTCATGATGGTGGCGATGATGATGATAAAGATGATGATCACTGGCAGTGTCGCTGTCACTATCACTATCGTAAACGGTATCCTTACAAACCAACATAAGAAGTTTTATCAAAAGGCTTATATGGTGCATCAAAACAACATGGCGTGTTTACACATCTGTTACCTGAACAAACAAGACCACTGCCAACAAATCCAGAATTACATTGACAAGTTTTGGAGCCATCAACTTCCACGCATGTAGCATCCATATGACATTTGCTACCACTGCAACTCCCATCGCCTAAACAACACAGAATGTTAATCGTCACATTAATAACCAAAAAATCACTGTTAAGGAATTTGCGTAATCAACTATTCAGATACCGATTGAAATTGTATTGAGATCCCCAGATTTATATGTAACATAATACTGTATAGCGTAAGGTAAGGTAAGGTAACGTGACATAACATATATAACGTAACGGCAACGCAAACCGACACATCAGCACAACACAACACATCACAACACAACACGCCATCGTACCGTAATGTAACACATCGCAACGCACTAATCACATTAAAGGCAAGGCAAGATAATGTAATGTAATGTAATGTAATGTAATGTAATGTAATGTAATGTAATGTAATGTAATGTAATGTAATGTAATGTAATGTAATGCGATGCGATGCGATGTCATGTCATGTCATGTCATGTCATGTCATGTCATGTCATGTCATGTCATGTCATGTCATGTCATGTCATGTAATATAAGGTAGTGCAGTTTACTTTAATGACATATTTACATTTACAATACATCTACATTAAATTCTTACTTTTACAAGAGTAGCCGTCACCAACGTATCCAGGTAAACAAAAACATTTGTAAGAGCCAGCGGTGTTGACACACCTTGCGTTGTCGTCACAGCTGTCACGACCTGCTTCGCACTCGTTGTAATCTAAAACGGACAAAATTTACAAATTGCTTGATTACTACTTTGTACAAGATTTGGAGTACTGCCAAAATCAGTAGAGTGCTCCCAAAATAACGACGCGTCAATATCAAGCCTAACGGAAAGGAATATAATCACGTGAGTGTACAAATGCAGTCTTTACGGCAAGTTCATTTCATTCTCGTAGTTTTCATTATGGCAGCGTTCAACGTTAGATCTAAAGGACGCAAACACTATTTTGGGAAGTCCACGACACATTTACATCGTTTACATCGTGTACATTTGAGGCGTTAACTTGTGGGATCTTTTCCACGATCGAAATGTCTTTGTTCGCCTCTCTCACGTGATTACATTCCTTTGCGTTTATAGGCTTGTTATTGACGCGTCGTTACTACTCAAATCAGTAGAGCGAGACATGGATGATTTTTTTATCGCTTCCGAAGAGTCAGTTTTATTAACCGCAGATCATATTTCAAAGCAATCACGAGGTGTATTCCCATGTATCACGTGATAAACATCCAATCGTTAACTCGTAACTTATCACGTGGTACATAAAAATACATCTCGTGATTGCCTTGAAATTGATCTGCGGTTAATGAAACTGTCGCTTCGGAAGCGATGAAAACATCGTCTATGTCTCGCTCTACTGATTTGAGTAGTATTTTGTGAGCGACCAGCACTCTACTGATTTCGCTGGTATTTTAATTCTATAAGAAGACCACCTTAAAGTGTATATGAAATGAAAATTAAGTTTGTCTAATTTGAAAGAACTCTTAATATTGTAAAGTAACATCTTCTACAGTTTTTCCATATCTTACTTCATTCTTGAGATATTACTATTTGTTTGATATGTAAATGAGCACACTGCATACGTCACATTGTATAATGAGTTGTTGGAAAATTAGGAATATCGTTGAAGTTATCGAATAAGGTCACACGAAACTGGGCATGTAGGTGTATTTTGTCTCATGACTTTAAACAACCACAGGTTCAAGCGATCTAACAGATTATATAATATCAATATGCACGATTTCTCAGTAACTCATTATACAATGTGACGTATGCAGTGTGATCATTTACATATCAAACAAATAGTAAGATCTCAAGGATGAAGTAAGATATGGAAAAACTGTAGAAGATGTTACTTTACAATATCAAGAGTTCTTTCAAATTAAACAAACTTAATTTTCATTTCATATACACTTTAACACTTTCATTCGCGTTGTTCTCACGCCAGACGATTTTACTCGCCAGGGGGGGACGTCTCGGAAAGCTATGCGTAAAATGGTTAAGGTGGCTCCGTACAGTTTCTAGAAAAATGGAAAATACAAGTTTGAGAGTCCAAAACACGTGATTAAACAATTCGGGAAAAGAATAAAACTGAATGTTATGCATAGTTAAACAGTCTGGCAATCAAAAACTGTTACCAAATAAATAGCAGCAGTTGTTGCTATGGCAACAATGACGTTTCAAAATGGCTGCCAATTACCCTTCAAACTAATTTAATTCGAAAAAAACTTTGGTGACCTCCAATTTTTTTTTTCATTAAAACTTTTCTTGAAGTACGAGTAATCAATAGGCCGATTTTAAAAAAATTCTGTAAATTCAAATTTTTTAAAAATTAACAAACATGATTGTTCCGAGAAAAAAAATTATTCGGTCTACAGAATTTTTTTTTAAATCGGCCTATTGATTACTCATACTTCAAGAAAAGTTTTAATGAAAAAAAAATTGGAGG
>OZ036002.1:11027198-11034698 GCA_964035015.1 Corallium rubrum
AGAGATTACACATTGTGCAAGTGGACCACATTTTCTTTTTTCTATGCCGCAGAGCCCTTCATCTGGAAATAAACAAACATATTTTGTACGCCCTCAACAATACAAACTTCAATTCCTTGAATGTTTGAAAGGTGAGGGGTGTGTGTGACAGAAGCTTAAAATGAAATAAAACAAGTTTAAATGGCGAAGTGACGTCGCAGAAACCTTAATCCCCACATTAAATTAAAGCTTATAAAATTTTGCGACAACAATATGCCAATATTTTTTGATTTTAATTAATCAACGATTTTTCAAGGACTTCTCTAGACAGACGTCGTGATTGCATTTCACAAGCTTTAACTCAAAAGTGTTTTTTTGTTATTTTTTAATTCGATTCTCCCCTGGGAGTCCTGATACAAAGCGCTAAAAAACAGTGTCGGGGTTTTTCGATATTTGATTCTAGTGAAAAGTTATACAACATTTTGTAAATTGACAGAAAAAATCCTGAAGTAAATGCACGGGAATGTCCGTCAACGTAAATATTTTCGGAATTATCGAATGCCCTGACACAGTTTTGTTGGTGATATATTTATTGACTCGTAATAACACAAAACTTTAATGTACTCCAAAAAGAAATTTACCTAAAGGTATATACGGTAACCTTAATACGCCAGTATTTGCTGGTGACCTAAACTGTAGGAAGAAGCCATATATTTGGCAGCACTTGGTGCTTTTTGACTACTGACTGACTGACCAACCAACCGACCGATCGACCGACTAACTGACTGACCGACCGACCGACTGACTGACTGACCGACCGACCGACTAACTGACTGACCGACTGACTGACTACTGACTGACCAACCGACCGACCGACCGACCGACCGACCGACCGACCGACTGACTGACTAGTCATGACTGCCTACTGACTGACTGACTGACCTGACTGACCGACCGACCGACCGACCGACCGACCGACCGACCGACCGACTGACTGACTGACTGCCTACTGACTGATCGACCGACCGACCGACCGACCGACCGACCGACCGACCGACCGACCGACCGACCGACCGACCGACCGACTGACTGACTGACTGCCTACTGACTGATCGACCGACCGACCGACCGACCGACCGACCGACCGACCGACCGACCGAGCGACCGAGCGACCGACCGACCGACCGACCGACCGACTGACTAGTGACAGACCAACCGACTGACTGACCGACCAACCGAATGACTTAATCCAGAGAAGTCTTGCGCTTTTCGTACGTACCACTAATTAGACGACAGCTTTTTCCGTCTCCTTCGTAACCTTTACGACATGTACAGCTGAATGCTCCAACATTGTTGACACAATCTGCTCCATGGGGTGAGCAATCATCAATGTCCAACAGACATTCGTCGACATCTGGAAAGATTCAGAAAATAATCAAATTAAACAAACTTTTAACCCAAGCTTATCCATCCGAGTCTCAGTGGCTCTATTGTTAGAGCGTCTAACCGGTCATTAGAAGGTTGCATGTTTGAACCCTGTCTGAGGTTTCTTTCCTTTCTTTTCCTTTCCTTTCCTTTCTTCCCCTCCCCTCTCCTTTCCTTCCCCCCCCCCCCCCCTCTCCTTTCCTTTCCTCCCTTCTCCGTTCCCCTCCTTTCCTTTCATCTACTTTCTCTTCCTTTCCCCTCCTTTCCTTTCTTCTCCTTTCCTTTCCTCTCCTTTCCTCCCCTCTCCTCTCCTTTCCCCTCCTTTCCTTTCATCTACTTTCTCTTCCTTTCCTCTCCTTTCCTCTCCTCTCCTTTCCTTTCCTTTCCTCTCCTTTCCTCTCCTTTCCTTTCCTCTCCTTTCCTCTCCTTTCCTCTCCTTTCTTTTCCTCTCCTTTCCTCCCCTTTCCTCCCCTTTCCTCTCCTTTCCTCTCCTTTCCTCTCCTCTCCTTTCCTTTCCTCTCCTTTCCTCCCCTCTCCATTCCTTTCCTCCCCTCTCCTTTTCCCTCCTTTCCTTTCATCTCCTTTCCTCTCCTTTCCTTTCCTATCCTTTCCCTTTCCTCTCTTCTCATCCCCTTTCCTCTCCTCTCCTTTCCTCTCCTTTCTTCTCCTCTCCTTTCCTCTCCTCTCCTTTCCTCTCCTTTCCTCTCCTCTCCTTTCCTCCTCTCCTTTCCTCTCCTTTCCTCTCCTCTCCTCTCCTTTCCTCTCCTTTCCTCTCCTCTCCTTTCCTCTCCTCTCCTCTCCTCTCCTTTCCTCTCCTCTCCTTTCCTCTCCTTTCCTTTCCTCTCCTTTCACTTCCTTTCTTCTCCTCTCCTTTCCTCTCCTTTCCTTTCCTCTCCTCTCCTCTCCTTTCCTTTCCTCTCCTTTCCTTTCCTATCCTTTCCTTTCCTTTCCTCTCCTTTTCTCTCCTCTCCTTTCCTCTCCTTTCCTCTCCTTTCCTCTCCTTTCCTCTCCTCTCTTTTCCTCTCCTCTCCTCTCCTTTCCCTTTCCTCTCCTCTCCTTTCCTTTCATTCCCTTTAGCCAACCTGGTCACTTACGGTATTGAGCATCTAACCAAAAAATAAACATCCAAGAACGTTTTACCTTGACACGTGAACCCATCACCCGAAAAACCAAGATTACAACTGCAAAACTCAAGACCTTCTTTTACAATACATTTGGCGTTGCGATCGCATTTCCGATTATCTTGCCCGCAACGTTTTACCTCTAGAATTGAAAGATACAAGATGTGTAATTTTATGTACACATTTTACAGTTGTGGTAATATAAGCGTTTAGTGAAAATAGCCGCAATTCAGTGATCTTGCCCAACTAATTTCATGATATTCGTTTCACTGCTTTAAATTTGATGGATAAATAGATTGGTGGATATCCATCGAAGAAGGATGGTTGTGTGGATGGATAGATTGGTGGATGGATGGATGGATGGATGGATGGATGGATGGATGGATGGATGGATGGATGGATGGATGGATGGATGGATGGATGGATGGATGGATGGATGGATGGATGGATTGGTGGATGGATGGATGGATGGATGGATGGATGGATGGATGGATGGATGGATGGATGAATGGATGAATGGATGAATTGACGGTACCGAAAAAGATGGCGGCGGTACACTTCACTCTGGTTAATGATGCTTTGCGATCTCAAATCAGTTCAAATAAAAAACTAAACATTGTTTATCATACGAAGATGGATTGAGTAAGCAAGAACTTCATTCCCACCAAAATTGATCATTTTAAAACTGTATCTTCCGATAATTTTGCAAGAAGCAGTATATACTGTACGCAAAGGATTGTGGATTAAATGTACAAGTCGCCATCGTTTTCGGTACGGTTAATTGGTGGACGGATGGATGGATGGATGGATGGACGGATGGATGGACGGATGGATGGACGGACGGACGGACGGACGGACGGACGGATGGATGGACGGATGGACGGATGGACGGACGGACGGACGGACGGACGGACGGACGGACGGACGGACGGATGGATGGACGGATGGATGGACGGACGGACGGACGGACGGACGGATGGATGGACGGATGGATGGACGGACGGACGGACGGACGGACGGACGGACGGACGGACGGATGGATGGATGGATGGACGGATGGACGGATGGATGGACGGACGGACGGACGGACGGACGGACGGACGGACGGACGGACGGACGGACGGACGGACGGACGGATGGATGGATGGATAGATAGATGAACTGGTGGGTGGGTGGATGGATTGATGGATGGTTTGTTGAATTGACGGATGAATGAACGGATGGATGGATGAATAAATAGATGGCCGGATACAAAGATGCGAGATGGTCGGTTGGATTGATAGATGGATGAATGGATGGATAGTTGAATAGATACATGCATGAAACGGTTGGTTGGATTGTGGATTAAGTGCCTTCCTGCCACCTGCCTGATTGCCAACTTCGTACCCAGGGTTTTTACTCTTTTCTCTCGCTTAGAGGAAAAAGCCTGGGTACGAGGTTGCCTGCTTGCCTGACCGACCGACCGACCGACCAACCGACCAACCGACCGACCGACCGACCGACCGACCGACCGACCGACCGACCGACCGACCGACCGACCGACCGACCGACCGACCGACCGACCGACCGACCTCACCGATCGATCGACCGACGGACTGACCGACTCTTACCTCCATTAGTCATTTCCGTCTTCATACTAAATTGCAATATCTTATCCTCAAATCCTGAGCGTTGTTCACTGACGGCCATCCTAGAAAACTCGATATCCAAGCAACCTTCATCCTCGTCAAAATCCAGTGCTTCGACGACTTTCACCTTGTACTTGCGTTCACCGACATTAAACGAAGAATGGTAAAAGCCAGTCATTACGCCCAGCCTGTCGGGGCGATAAGAATGCAGATAGTCATTGAACTTAATTGTAGCTTGTTCGCCAAAAGCTGGCAAATTGCCATTGATTTCTGTTTCGAAACTGAAGTAGCCCCTTTCGTTTTTCCCCCAAAACGTCTCTTTGATATAACATATTTCACCTAGAAAACAAAAAGGAAGAAAAAGCATGGAATGCATACATGTGTCTACTGCCATTAGCCCATTACATGTATTTGAATTGTTAAAGAGCATATGCAGCAAAAAATAACTTCGGGAGAGTCTCTTATTTACAAGAACTTTTGAAGTTATAAAGATTGACGTTTGCAGCTCTTCCAAATCTCACTTCGTTCTTTAGATATTGAGATTTTCGAATATGATATGCAAATAACATCAGTTAGACGTCACACTGTTTGACTTCAAGTAAATCAGTTCACAGAAGCACATGCACAGTTAAAAGTGTTGTTGTTAAATAATCTCATATTGATATTCAAGATTTTCCAAGTCATTATACAGTGTGGCGTCTAAGTGATATTTTAAATAAGAGAGTCTCTCCCAAACTTCTTACTTTCGAAGTTGCACATACACAACTTCCGGAGTTACACAACTTCCGGGGTTTCACAACTTCAGGAGTTACACATACACAACATCCGGAGTAACACAACTTCCGGAGTTACACAACTTCCGGAGTTACACAACTTCCGAAATTACACAACTTCCGAAGTTACACAACTTCCGGAGTTACACAACTTCCGGAGTTACACAACTTCCGGAGTTACACAACTTCCGGAGTTACACAACTTCCGAAATTACACAACTTCCGAAGTTACACAACTTCCGAAGTTACACAACTTCCGGAGTTACACAACTTCCGGAGTTACACAACTTCCGGAGTTACACAACTTCCGGAGTTACACAACTTCCGAAGTTACACAACTTCCGAAATTACACAACTTCCGAAGTTACACAACTTCCGAAGTTACACAACTTCCCGAGTTACACAACTTCCGGAGTTACACAACTTTCAGAGTTTACAATTTACAGTATTGCACACTGTCTACTGTGCACAAAAACCATAAAATGAAAAAGATAAAAATTACCTCCGCCAGAACGTTATGTTTTTACCTCTGTTTGTCTGTCTGTTGGTCTGTGTGTCTGTTTGAGGTTTTCGTGAAAGTTTGTGGAAAGATTGATCATAGATCAAGGACCAACCCTTTCGATTTTGGTTGAATTTGGTTGGAATTTGGATGACAAATTAATAAACATCTGACCACATGTAAGACTCTTCGTGTCGAAAAAATGCTTGATTGCGCTCATTATCTTTATTTTATGCAAACAATTTGGCATTATTTTGGTACGAGTGCGATCGAGCATTTTATTCATTCCTACATGTGTAGGTTTCGCGAGCTAGCCGGTTAGCGGGATGGCTCGTAATTTTTTTTTCAAAGTGTCTATAAACTCAAAAAAGATATTACTGGTATGGATTCTATATAAAGTGAATAGTTGAATGCCAAAATATTTTCTGACTTGAACTTTTATTTGTTGTTATATTGAGGTTTGTATTTCCAAAATGGTAATGAGGATGACGTCAATGTAGGCATATGTGGGGGTTTTCTTTTCTTATGATACACCGCTTAAAGATTTCAATGAAAAAAATGATAAAATACAGAATATATTAATCAAGTATTCCATTAACATGTGAATTGGGTAATATTTCTCGTGTAACAAAACATCGTGTATGCAAATTATGCCTACATAGACGTCATTCTCATTACCATTTTGGAAATACAAAGCCTCAGCCGGGAGTCCCAATAGCTCAGTGGTAGAGCACTGGTACGTGAAACCAGAGACCTTGGGTTCGATTCCTGGTTGGGGCGGTCAGAAAACTTTTCTCTACAGCAGTGATTCGACTTCGTTTGAAATTCTTCTTCTCGTATTCACGCTGCTGAAGGACCACTGAATAATTAATAACTTACTATGGCTTGGGTCAAGCCGACTTCGTCCTGGAGAAAGATACCTAACTCTTCGTTCAGGTGGATTAGATATCCCCCGATGAGCTACGGTAATGTGTGCAATATATAATACATGGATATTTCTGACTGCCTCAGCCGGGAGTCCCAATAGCTCAGTGGTAGAGCACTGGTACGTGAAACCAGAGACCTTGGGTTCGATTCCTGGTTGGGGCGGTCAGAAAACTTTTCTCTAAAGCAGTGATTCGACTTCATTTGAAATTCTTCTTCTTCTCGTACTCACGTTGCTGAAGGACAACCGAATATTTAATAAGAAATAAAAGTTCAAATCAAATAATATTTTGGCATTCAACTATACACATTAAATAGAATCCATATTCAGTAATATCACATTTGGGTTTATCAAGGATAAAGAAGGATAAAGGACTGGGGGGCTAATCATCCTTACTTGCAGCCAGCGGCTGAATTGCGAAGGACGCAGATCAACGTGGCCGTGTCGAGGCATATCAAAGGCGCTCCAGGCAGCCGCCATACGACACAGTTCAGACCACGGATCACAGCTAAGATGTTAGGTGTTGATTTTATGCAGGGAGGAGAACCGGAGAACCCGGTGAAAAACCCTCGAAGCACAAGAGAGATAAACTACAACTCTACTCACATAAGTTCTAAGCTCGATTGATTCCCAAGCGGTCACCCATCCAAGTACTAACCCCGTCTAACCGGGCTTAACTTTTTGGTGAGAGGCAACGTGCTAACAGCACACGCCACCCGTGCTTCCCTTTAAACTTCACTTTAAACATCTCTAATAACCCGCTGGCGGAGGTATACACAATCTCTGAGTGCCCTCTTGTTAAGATTGCGAGGATGCCTTCTGACTAAACTAAACTAAACTAAACTAAACTAAACTAAACTAAACTAAACTAAACTAAACTAAACTAAACTAAACTAAACTAAACTAACCTAACCTTATTTATACTGGATTAAAGAAATACCAAATGGTTTTCCGTGTTTGGATACTCTGATCCAAACACGCGGGAAATTGCGAGACTGGAGAAAAGCGTAACAAAACACGAGCCGTAGGCGAGTGTTTTTAGCTTTTCGAAAGTCGAGCAATTTCCCAAGTGTTTGGATAAGAGTCTCGAAACACGGAAAAAACCATTTGGTATATTTCTTTTATAAAATAACTACAAGTGAATATGATA
>OZ036002.1:11039698-11072198 GCA_964035015.1 Corallium rubrum
CTTGGAAACCGTATACCCAAAACCCCCTGACCGACCGATAGACATTACAGTCGTTTGCACCTAAGCGGAAACACCATCCATCAAAACATGTTCAAAACACGTTCCAAAGTTAACCGTTTTGAAATTCACACCATGGGATTGGCAAGACGTGATTGACGAAGAGCACAAACATGTACGTATCGAAGGGAAACTTAATATGTTTCCAAGGGAAACTTCTATGTTTAACGTTGATTAGAAAAAATTTTGACGGGGCGGTGTTTCCACTTAGGTGCAAGCGACTGTAATATAGACATACATATAAACAAACACAAACACAAACACAAACACAAACACAAACGCAAACGCGAACGCGAACGCGAACGCGAACACGAACACGAACACGAACACGAACACGAACACGAACACGAACACGAACACGAACACGAACACGAACACGAACACGAACACGAACACGAACACGAACACGAACACGAACACGAACACGAACACGAACACGAACACGAACACGAACACAAACACAAACACAAACACAAACACAAACACAAACACAAACACAAAAAGAAAATCGCTAACGCTAAGAAAGGACAAACGCACCCACCAATGTTTTAGATATTAACAATATCAAAAACTGAAATCGACTGGTCACTTCAAATACAGTCATGTATAGACATATTGCAGTGATTGACTGGAGTCAGCCATATACATATAAACAGAGACATACATTGATATAGACATACACATAAACATTCAGACGCAGACACAGTACTATTACTCCCCTACCTTAACTCATCCCCAAAGCTGAATCCTGCTTCAGCAAAAGGCTTGCTCAACCATTCTCGTGAATCTATGCTGTCAGTTTTATGTTGACCTCCTCGGTTTTCGTAATGAAACAGCGCAAATGTTTTGTTTACGTCGGACACGAGAACCACTTGGAAAGAGCTGGCCTAAAAGCAGTTAAAATCGGTGTAACACTAGCTGCTTGAGAAACGTACTAAATATGTTGAGCGTTCGACGGCAAGAATTGTCATTTGGAGTTCTGACGTTTCAAGGTTGTAGCGGTAACAATGTTCTGTCTGAAAAGACAATCATGTGTTGCTTATATAGAGATTACTTATTGATAAAGACTTAATAAAGATAAAAATATATTTCTTTCTTGTTGACTCTGGCTTAAACATTACTTATAGGACGTCTCGTTTAAAAATACTACAACTTCTTCAGCTGTGGAAAACTGGTAAATTACAGAATGCCGTCCTTATGGTGTTGATAAGAACAATTTAAGAGTCTTAATAATAGGGCTGTGAATGGTTATATAAAATACAGTAGAAAGGCATTAACAACTGGAAAAAGGAGCAAATATACTTTTATCCTTATTATATTATATTATACCGGCTACAAACCTATCTATGGTATATACTTAACACTTATTAACTGACAAAAAAATATTTGCCTGAGGTTTTCGTATATACACACTAAGGCCGGGTAAATACTTTCCCATAGAGGGCGAACAAACGAGGTTAGTAAGGAATGTATTATCTAGCCTTTGGTTAGTTTTCTTCTATGATTTTAATGTTGCGTTCGTCTTCAAATATGTTGCCGTTTACCTTACCTGGGAGCTTGTTCGTTTCGCTATCGTTTACATCTGTTAGGCATTTATTGCCTCGCTTAAAGACAAACAAGTTTCAAAAAAAGAAACCCAAATGTTTCAGGACGTATTATTATTCGAAATTTGCCAACAAACATGTCTAATCCTCCAATGTTTTCATTGAAAATCAACTTAGAATGTTTCCCGCCAAAACATAAAAGGCCGTAAATGATGTATTGACCTATCACGGTCCTTTTATACGAATCTCTCAACAGCCAATCAGCGTATAGCCATGCTTAAAAGAATAAGCTCTGTACAATTTCTATAGGATCACCTTAAAACGTCCACGAAATTAAACTTAACTGCTTCTGTACTCACCTTTTTTCTCCGTTGACCAAAGCAAGCAACCTTCACCCAAGTAGCGATAAACGCGCTCGACGCGTGAAACTTGTTTTCTTTGGCAAACTTCACACGCACCTCGTTCGTAGCGCGGACTAACAATGCTTTCTCGTGCGTTTCTCGGTAGAATACATCCCCACTCGCTCTTGTGTCAACGCTGGCGTAGACTGGCGCGACCATTTTGTGACCAAGAGGAAAGTGTTTTGTCTTTCTTGACGCGACATATTTCGAAAACGGTAACACCGGCTGATCAAACGAGATTGCTCCATCCAGGTTCACCTGCGTGTCAACAAATACGATATTAAGTTTCGTTGGTTTTTGCTGTACAAACTGTCGTAATTTAAAGTGCTTATATCACTTGTGGGGTTCTAACGTATTTGAATAGAGCAAAAAAAGTTAGTTAATAAGTTATTTTGCCGTTTTTTATTTACTTTAATAGTTTCTGAGATATAAGCCTTTAAACATGCCAATTTCGGCTTTTCGCCAAAAATTTCCGTCGTTCATTTTTAAGCATGGGGGCCTGGGACTCAGGAACCTAAGACGACCGTCTTCTGGTGTGAGCTCGACATTTCGATTTTTCAGTCAAAGATATGTGTTTTTGTAAATCAATAAGTCGAAACGTATGTAACGTACCGAGCTACCCAATCAAGACTTCATTCAGTCAGACAGAATCTCTCTTTATTTTAACGGTGTCGTTAGGCCCAAGTTGAGCGTTACAAACAAATAACCAAATATAGAAATACAACTATTACGTATATACATGACCTATGTAAAGGAAGGGTCTTACAGGAAAGGGAGCGTTTACCGCAATTTGCTATATCATGCTTTTACGCGCTAATTCTGCTAACTAATTGTTGCTTTACATTCGTCACACGTAGTTGTTTTGGATTGACTCGTTTTGGATTGAGTCCCAGGCCCCAAAGGTGTTAAAATGAATAACGGACATTTTTGAGAATTGGCATGTTCAGAAGCCAATATGTCAGGAACTATTTGACTAAATCAAAAACGGCAAAATAACTTATTAACCGACTTTTTCTGCTATATTTAAATACGTTAAAACCCCACAAGTGATATAGGCACTTTAAACTTTCAATAAATGATTTTCAACATTTCTTAAGATGACTCGACAGTCTAAATCGCAAGAAATTATCGTTTTCCTCATAAAACGTTTTGCACAGGTCTCATGAGCCTCATTTAGTTCAATATAAATCTTTTGGCGATATCAGGACCACCACTAAGACCTGTGCAAAACGTTTCATTAAGAAAATACGTAATTTCTCATGATTTATACTGTCGAACCACATTAAATAGTATAATGTTTTAAGCTTGGTAAGTTGGTAAAGTTTCGTTTGTTTTCCCCCCAGAGTTTAACTTTCGACAGCTTGTAAAGCAAAAACAAACCGAAACGTAAACCAACTTTAATACTAACGTAAAGGTGGCTCCATACAGTTTCTAGAAAAATGGAAAATACAAATTTGCGTGAAAATTCAAAACACGTGCATAAACAATTCGGAAAAAGAATAAAACTAAATGTTATGCATAGCTAAACAGTCTGACAATCAAAAACTGTTTCTAAATAAATAGTAAGAGTTGTTGCTATGGCAACAATGACGTTTCAAAATGGCTACCAATTACCCTTCAAACTAAGTTAATTCGAAAAAAACTTTGGTGACCCTCCATTTTTTTTCTCATTAAAACTTTTCTTGAGGTATGAGTAATCAATAGGCCGATTTTACAAAAATTTTGTAGATCCAAATTTTTTAAAAATTAACAAACATGATTTTTCCGTAAAAAAAATTATTCGTTCTACAGAATTTTTTAAAATCGGCCTATTGATTATTCATCACTTCAAGAAAAGTTTTAATGAAAAAAAAACTTGGGGGCCACCAAAGTTTTTCCAAATTAAATTAGTTTGAAGGGTAATTGGCAGGCATTTTGAACCATAGCAACAACTGTTGCTACTTATTTGGTAACAGTGTTTGATTGTCAGAATGTTTAACTATGCATAACATTTAGTTTTATTCTTTTTCCAAATTGTTTATGCACGTGTTTTGGACTTTCAAACTTGTATTTTCCATTTTTCAAGAAACTGTATGGAGCCACCTTAAACAAGACGCCAGCTCAGGTGTTCACTTGGGCTACGTCATTACGAGGCTTTAAAATGATTTTCCTGATTCACGTCGGATTCAGTCCCCCTGCATGCCGCTGTAATCTTGTAAAATCACTGACCCATATATAACTGGAATGTGTGTCCCATCCAAAACGTGACCGAATAAAAGATGGCGGAAATATGGGTCCTTTCTCTAATGGCAGCGGCCGCTGACCTTTATTCTGGTCAATATGTTTATTGGACTGTAGGCTCAGCCGCACCGCAGTCCGATCAGGTCGGCGGTTACTACTATGGGAGAAACTAGAAAGGACAAGTGAGCTCTATATCTATATAACTGGAGTGATATCTACCGGTCATTGACCGGACAAAGATGGCAGACATGTAGGCCTGAAGTACGTATAGTTTCAGTCTTCTACGCGGTCTTTTGACCAAATCAGACTTGACCAGACCGCGTAGAAGACTGGGACTATACGTCACAAAGTTATCACTCAAGTTATATATGGGGCTCACTGGAAAGGACCCATAAACTGCCATCTTGGATTGGCCACCCTTTGTCAGTCATCAGTGCGAAGGTCCAATGCACTGCCATCTTGAGTGAAACGATCACCCTGTTGGTCATTCATATAGGACACCCGCACTCCAGTTATATATATATATATATATTTATAAAATAACAGGTATGCTACGCACGCTCTGATTGGACGAGAGCCATTTTCTCTCAGAATACAGAGACACGTTTGACGTCATTTTCATTTTACATTGCACAACGCATGCTCTGTTTGGTTAAATCTCACGTAATCACTGGCGTATTTATTTGATTACGCCATCATTCGTCAGCTGAGTCTCGGCCACTTTGGTGGCTTCTCCTTGGTTTTTTACCTCGTAAAACGGTTAGTTATTTTATAAAACAAATAGAAAATCGCTTTTGTGACTCTGTACTGTGATACAAACACGAATGACGCAATTTCAACCGGAAAAAATGTGTGAAAACACTCGGCTTCGCCTCGTGTTTCCACTAGGCATTTTCCCGGTTGAAATCACGTCATTCGTGTTTGTATCACAGTACAGAGACACGCAAGCGATTTTCTACTTGTTAAATATATAAATATATATATATATATATATATATAAATATATATATATATATATATATATATATATACACACACACATAATAATAAATCAAGAATAAATCAATAAAGACAAATAGTTTTGCTGTCACTACTCTGAGTTTCACGCACTTCGGCAATCGCCTGACCATCGCTGAAGTGCGTGAAACTCAGAGTAGTGACAGCAAAACTATTTGTCTTTATTGATATATATATATATATATATATATATATACATATACATATATACATATATACATGCATACATACACCAATTCGTATATACTTATATATAAATTTCGCTTTTAGAATTAGTAAGTTTCCTGATAGATATTGTAGGGAGGCTGGGAATTCCACTTTTTGGAAGTGGAAACTTAAGTGTAGTTTGACCGAGGTTATATGTCTGCATGCATGGTATATACTTTTGAAATATACATCCAATAATGATTTGTCACGTACGAAACTTTAAAGTATTTTTAGCTGTAATTTTTATAGCAGTATTTTTAGCTTATATAGTGATTGTTATTGTCAGGATTTTTTCTCTATTGGATACTTCGGGATATATAATTAAACCTGTATCGTCATAGCTATATATTTTATCAGTTCTAATGATGGGAAAAGTTACCCTTTTGTATATATTAAGAACTATATATATATATATATATATATATATATATATATATATATATATATATATATATATATATATATATATATATATAGGATATATATAGGTCAGTGTGTATCAATCCCGTTCCCAGAGCCCGCGATGTATAACTCTGTGTCGCGGCCCAATTGACAGTAACCGGAAATAGAAGAGATTCGTACACCAATGCATGGCTTTGTGTCAGCGGTTGAGCGCATTATATTGTGGGGTGAGCTATATGTGGGGTAAGAAAATCAAGTCTGTGTATATTCAACTATTGCCGACCATATACTAGCGTCATGTAGCTTCCATTCAATGCGGGACATTCCAACTTCCGAAGCATGGTTTGATAAATTAAAGTAGCTGCGCTTGCATGTGGTTTTGCATATTGGCGAATGTCACATTGTCACTCAAAGTCAACAGACACCCAAGTGGCATGTTTGGTAACAACTGCATGTCTAAATGCGTTACTGTTATCACTATACAAGTTACTCACGTCGAGGTGCAGCCTCGTATAGATTTTACAGACATTTTGTGCATTCGTTGCGTCTTTTTTACAGAGAAAATGTATAGATTTTATAGACATTTTGTGCATTCATTGCATTTTTTTACAGAGAAAATGTATAGATTTTACAGACATTTTATGCATTTGCTGAGTCTTTTTTACAGAGAAAATGTGAAGATTTTATAGACATTTTGTAGCATCTCAATTGCTGTGGTTTTGAATTTACAGATAAAATATAAAGTTTTTACAGAGATTGTTGTCAAAACTTTTGAAATCTCTGTAAATTTTAATCAAATTTACAGAGAAAACAGTAATATTTTACATACATTTTATGCTTTCTTCTAGCGAAAAATGTCTGAAATTTACAAACATTTTATAAAGATTATAAAATGTCTATAAACGTGCACGTTTACAGACATTGCAATTTACAAAGGAAAGGTTGAGATATTGCAGAGATTTAGTTAACTTTTTTGATGTCTGTAAATGGTTCAAATTTTCCAGTGAAAGGCGAGGAAATTGTAGCCTGTGTGCAGATTTGTCAGGTGGAGTCTGCACGCAAGCTAAAAAAATTGATACTGCGATCTATTCGTGTCTAGATCTCGATAGATGTACAACTACCATCTGATAGCCTAACCCAATGTAATGCTGAACAGAAGACGAGACGTTAAAGCTAAAGAGCTCATGTTCAGATACAATCCTGGCCAAGCATAAATAAGCATATCTTCTCGTCCAAGTTATTAGTATAGATGACTGGCCAAACTAAGAACTAAACTAATCTTACTTATACTGAATAGCTCTATCAGTTAATAGCTAACTGTTCTCCCTAGAGGTCCAGTAAGGGCCATCCCTCATTGGTCCAGTGTTTCTACAGGAGGAGGTGAAAGGCACGTGCGCTAACCACTGTGCCACAACACGCCAAGGCTTCAAAATAGTACTTTTGATGGCATTTTTTGTTACAAGAAGGTAACCATGATAAATCATATCGGATAGTGTATATTTTGAAGGTAAGGGGGGTTACCAGTCATAATTATTGATTTATATTCTAAAATTTGTAGCTTTTTAAAAGCACAATGTGATGAATGGGATATCTGTAAAGTGCTGCCTAATACGGTTGTGTTTTATTTGGATTGGCTAAATTCAGAATGCTATCCAATCAGCGTGCCTGAAGTTCTGATTATTCTTACTCGAAGAACTCACAAACATAAACAAACAAGAAACATGGCGCAAATTTACCTAAATATAACACTTCGAAGAACAGTCATAACAAGCAGCCAACTTTTTGTTACAAACATAAACCGCCATAGAAATGTAGCTTAGACCTTAATCAAGATGACTATAGGCCGGTTGCCATCCGTGTATCACAAGATAGCACTGTTGATCCGGTGAGTTAAATGTCTGAAGATATCCGAGCAACACTGTACTGTACTACAAAAGCTCAGCTTTAACATTACGTACATGGCGGTATCGGCAAGTTACAAAAATAAAACGAAATAATTTACGAATAATATGAGACTTCTCTGTATCTACCAGATCAAATAAATGTCTGATTCTTGGCAAGCTTACGTTGTTGTGGCTTTTCTTCGAAGTGTTGTATAGGTGTATTCACGCCATATTTCTTGTGTGTTTATGATTGTGAGTTAGGTTAACCAGAACTGGTGACACGCTGATTGGATAACGCTCTGAAGCGAGTCTTTCGAAATAAAACACCTACGTATAGTTTGCTTCACTCCACAGAAATCCCATTCATTCCAGTGTGCCTTTAAAAAACCCCAAATTTTAGTATATAAATTTAAAATTACGGCTGGTAACACCTTACCTTCAAAATATACATGCACTATCCGATATTAGCATATACCTCGCAGGTGAATAGTGCTTTTTACGCAATCTGATTGGTTCCTCTAGCTCGGGATATCCTGCACTATTCACCTGCGGGCAAAACAAAATGGCGGCCAGTTTTGCTTTGTTTACCGAAGCAGAAGATTTTGTTGATAAACAAGGGTCATGTTGTAGAATAACGAGAAAACTCAACAAAATTAAGTAGAAGAGTGTCCACAGGTATGTTTCTTTACAATTTTCTAGCCATTAATATATTCAAAAGTTGTGAAAACTGTTTTGTCGACAAATATCGAGTACGCCAAGTGCCGTTATATAGTGCCGAAGTTGCTAGCGGCCGTGTCTTGTATAAAATACCGAAAATATAAGATCTAGAATGTTAAACTTGTTATTTCATTTATGAGGTATATGCTAAAACAATTATTCACCTCAGTGTCGGTGAATAGTGTGGATATTCACCTCGCCGAAGCGGCTTGGTGAATATCCAGCACTATTCACCTCCACTTCGGTGAATAATTGTTAACTATCTGGCATGGTTACCTGTTTGTAACAAAAAATGCCATCAACGATGTTTTTGAGACACTTTTATAAAAGGTTGGCCGGCCGTCTAGTAGCAGATTTAGCTTTGCATTTAAATATAATAAACCTAAAACAAAGGATGAGCACGGTCATTATAGGCACTTTGAAGTTTTCCGAGTTTCCAGACCATATCTCTATTGACTATGGTATTGCAGAATTATGGGCCAGGGGCGGCGTGGCCAGCTGGGACACCCGGAGATTTCCAGGTGGGCCCCCAATCTCGTACCCAGAGCCTGCGATCCTTTTGGTCATTACCAAGGATCAGAGGCTCTGGGAAACTCCGAGAAACCCCGATGAAAAAGACCCCCAAATTGGGTTTTTGTTCCCAGTCCTCTAGTTCCCAGTTCCCTATAATTTGTTACTGTCATCGACGATCTTTAGCTTGTTCGAAGACCAGGGAAAATAGTAGGGACCTTAAGATCTACGACGGCAACTTCGAGGACGACGTCCTTCAAACGAAGCCATTCTTCTTGCAAAACAAAGATAATGAATAATTTTTAGTCCCAAGAGCAATCTGAACACCGTCCTCGCTCTGTATACAACGCCACTCAGAGCATCTTCACGTCTTCAGGACGACGTTGACTCGTGGGGTGATGAGAACTGTTGTCTGAGATTGCCTTAACATTGACACTGCCACGGTTTTAACACTTTGAAAATTATAAAACAAGCTTCAAGTATTGAATACAGTAGTCAGTTAACCGTGACTTCTTTTTAATGCTAAAATTTGAATTGCTTTTTAACCGCCGTCGTCGTCCTAGCATCTTAAGGTCCCTATTTGTTTACCGATAAAGAATGGCCCAGTATGTTTTACAAAGCTCTTGACAAAGCGTTACAATACAAATGAATGGTCTTTCTTAGCTTTTCTATAAATCGTCAACCGGACAATTTGACGAGAGTGTTTTACGTCCGTGTCACCATCGGCACTCGGCAGTGATCGGCTCAGCCGCTCGGGTAAGGAACTGTACTTTCTGTCAGGAATTTTGGCTAAGCTATACATCGACCTTGTATTCTCTAATATATTCTGAGACGGAACTGCGAAGACTAATTACGAGAAGAGTCAGACGATGGACGTTTGTTTGGCGACGAAGCAGGAGAATAATAATAGTTAAGTTTTAACTTGTAAATTGTCGGGATTTTTGCTGTTTTGAATTATTTCATGTGTCAAATTGTATTTTGGGTCTATCGTGTATAATCATGTGTTACAAAACGTCGAGAAATCGATTAAACAAGTTAGCAACGTGCATATTATTTGAAATTTTACTGTTTTTAAACTAACCAATCAGATGACAAGTTTCATCGGAGTTTCCCAGAGCCTCTGATCCTTGGTAATGACCAAAAGGATCGCAGGCTCTGGGTACGAGATTGGGTGGGTCCCGAGGATCTGCAGCTTGTGGGCCCCAACAATTTGTGACTGGCGGTCGAAATAACTTGTATGTCTAATTGGTTCACCCCAAATACTTTTAAGCACTGCAGCGTAAAACGTGAAGTGCAATTTAGATTATGGAATACCGTATTTCCTTGAATAAACGCCTCCCTCGAATAAACGCTGCCCTCGAATAAACGCCGCAGGAGAAACAAAAAATATTATTAAACGCCGCCCTTGAATAAACGCCGCACTTTTTCTCATCGATGCGGCGTTTATTTGAAGCATTCATAATTTAGCCATTACCTAAGACAGTGAACGGTTCAATATATATATATATATATATATATATATATATATATATATATATATAGATAGGGAACATTTTGATATTCCCAGATAGGGAACATTTTGATATTCCCAGATAGGGAACACAGATAGGGAACATTTTGATATTCCCACATCTGAGCTAGTTGATTTGGCTAAAATTGTACTAGAAAATAATTATTTTTCGTTTGATGATAAAATTTTTCATCAAAAGTTAGGTACAGCTATGGGTACCAAATTTGCACCGGCTTTTGCCAACATTTTCATGGCGGAACTGGAAAGACGTTTTATTCAGACTTTTCCACATAAACCATGGTTGTGGAAACGATTCTTGGATGATGTTTTTATGATTTGGACACATGGCAGGGCTTTATTAGATGAATTTCTCACTGCCTTAAATTCTTTCCATCAAACCATCAAATTTACATGGAGTATCTCTGATTCCTCTGTAGCATATTTAGATGTATTGGTGTCTTTGTCGGAGGGTTCAATTATTACGGACCTTTATTGTAAGCCGACTGATACTCATCAATACCTTGATAGAAGGTCATGTCATCCCAATTATGTTAAGCGAGCCATACCATATAGTCAGGCTTTGCGTATTAGACGCATTTGTAGTAAGACTACTGATTTTAAAGCCAGAACAGGGGAAATGAAAACCTGGTTTAAAAAGAAGGGTTACAAGAATGGATTTATAGACTCGCAAATCGCCAGGGCTGGTCGTTTTTCTCGTTCAGATACGCTTAAACGTAAACAACCAGTGGGCGATCGACGCATCAGTAGACCCTTAATTCTGGATTTTCATCCCTCTCTTTCTGGAGTTCATAGTATTATTAAAGATCTTTATCCTATTCTTGTTAGCACTGATACTACCAAGAAGGTATTTCCAGTGGCGCCATTTATTTCTTTTCGTAGGCCTAAAAATCTTAAAGATAATTTAGTTCGGGCTAAACTTCCTAAATTAGTTGAATCTTCGGATCCCAGGGGTATGCAACCATGCGGCAAATCTAGGTGTCAAATTTGCCGATTTGTCTCTGGTTTGGATACCTTTCGGGACTCGGACTCCACACATACTTATTTTATTAATTATGTATTTAATTGTGATTCTGTAGGAGTCATTTATCTTATAAATTGCAAGAAATGTAAGAAGTTTTATATAGGTAGTACCACTGACTCTTTCCGTAGAAGGTTCAACAATCATAAAAGTAGTTTGAACCGCTACGGTAGGGGTCAGCGAGACATGCCCGGAGAGCATCTGTATGCTCATTTCTTTAGTGAAGGCCACAAGGGCCGTTTAGATTTATCTGTTAATATTATTGACAAAACAGACATAAATAATCCTACTGATCGAGAAGCGTATTGGACATACCGTCTTGATAACTTTATTCCCAAAGGACTTAATTTACGTGATTTTAATATGTAATTATTCTAATTAGGTTTGCTTTGTGTATATAAGTGCTCTGGATTGTACATCTTATCTGAATATTCTGATGAAGGGCAGTGCCCGAAACGTAAAATAAAGATTTTATCATTCCTTTTTTGATGTTTTATGATTGTACTTGGAATTGATGTTCAAAGCTGGCTCTCTGACAATATATATATAAAGACATATAAACTTTATTTTTTTGGGATAAGTGTTAAAATTGGTTATAAATTTGAATTAAACAATAAACTCACAGTTGATGTTAAAAAACATTACAATAAACGCCGCCCTTGAATAAACGCCGCACTCGAATAGACGCCGCACCCGCAATCCAAAAAAATTTAATAAACGCCGCGGCTTTTTTATTCAAGGAAATACGGTACTTCATTTCTAGCGTTTTGAACGAAGGCTCTTGATATTTATCAGAGAAACGTACACTTCAATTAATTTTGTATCCATGCACTTTATTGCCTCATTTACAGATTTACTTCCTTATATATCTACTGTACATTACTATAACCCCAGTGTGTTCTCATTACCTATTCTCAAAATTACATCTTTCTTAAAAAATAGTATAATGTGACATTAAAAACTTACTCAAAGGTATTGTTAGAACGCGTGAAACGCCATTTCAGAGACCCAGATTTCAAAAATTTTCCTGGGGAGCATGCCCCCCGGACCCCCCTAAATATCCTGACCCAGAGCAAATTTTAAAATTAATGGGCACTTCTAAATTTTTTTTAGGATCACAGTTGGCAGTGGGCCCCAAGAATGTCATTTCCCGGGACACATTTCAGAGCCACGCCGCCATTGATTATGGGCAGAAAAGCTGCGCAATGCAAAACTGAGGAATTACCTTAAATGGACTTGGAGTTCTAAAAAGGAGGCTTAATAGAGAGGGGGCTTAATTAATAGAGCTTTGTACGGTCTACATACAATTCGGCAAATAGACTGGGCGCAACATATAGCTATGACACAGCAACCCAAGACGAATGCATCGCGTTAATAATCCGAAGTCTTTTGGAAATTACCATTGCGTGCAACAGCTAGAGATTGCGCTAAAGATTAGCGTTTCTAGAGAGTAGAAACTGTGCTAGATATTATCAGATATACTTCACATGGAACGTTAACAAAGATAAAGGACGTGCAAGCAGAATTACCAGATGCTCATGGATTGTAATCGGATCGCTTATCACAACTACAACTATAGTTGGGTATAAACTATTTGTCCTATAGTTCGGTATCGACGCGAAAATATTAGCTTACAACTGAACATGTAAATCAGAATGTAATTACTAATGATTCGCGCAGAGACATGGTAGAGATAAAGTTATTCTACTATACTTGGCATATTTAGGAATATATGTCTCCGTTCCAAAATGACGGTATATAAGTCTTCCCAATCTGCGCTATAGGCTCTCGTCCAGAGCACTGTGACCAAAGAGAATGGAATAGGATTGTGTTTTCTTCGTCAAATCATGAAAGATTTGGTGAAGTTTGTTTTCATCATTGCTCTTTAGAGCGCCTACTGTAGCACACCGTTCGATCACGCTTTAGAAGCCATTCCACGGATAAATTCAAGGCGCATACGTCGAAGGTGGTCGAAGCTAGAGCCGGTGCAGCAAACCATGCTCACCCCAGCCAATCACAACTCGTTATTTTACGACTCGACCAATCAAATGCCAAGTACGTCGAAATACCTTGCCAAGCAGTTTCGACGTACTTGGCTTTTCATTGGCCTAGGTCGAAAATTACGAGCGCTGATTGGCTGCCATAACACGGTTCGACGGATTTCGTTTTCTCGACGTATTTTGCTCAGGATTGGTTTAAATTTAATATTACGAGTGGTGATTGGCCAGAATGACAGAATATATTAAGCCAAAGAAATATTATCCGGATTTGTTTTAAATTTTGAATTTGAAACCATGGTTTTCCGGATTATTTATTGTTCGGATTTTTTACCTTAGTCGCTCGACGGGTTTGACGTACGTTAAATCCGCCCCTGGTATTTCTGGAGTGGTTTTCCGTAGCGTAGTTACTAGGGACTTTAAGAAAACACAGAAGCCTTGGAAAAGCTTAGCCGTATTCAGGGGCGGATTTAGCGTTAGTCAAATAAGTCAGATGACTAACGTGAAAATTGTTAAGCGAAAATTGTATTTGATATTATATTTATGCTTAGAAGTGAAGTAACATTACGTAACGTTACGTGTTGCAGGATTTAGGCCGATTTAGCCATTCTCATTGGGCCAACACAATCAAAACGCGAGCGCTGAGTGGTTTAGATTTTGCAGGATTTAGGCCGATTCTTGCAGGATTTAGGCCGATTTAGCCATTCTCATTGGTCCAAAACAACCAAATCGCGAGCGCTGACTGGTTTAGATTTTTGCAGGATTTAGGCCGATTTAGCCATTCTCATTGGTCCAAAACAGCCAAAACTCGAGCGCTGACTGGTTTAGATTTTTGCAGGATTTAGGCCGATTTAGCCATTGTGATTGGCCAAAACGAGACGAATCGTTGAATCTGATTGGTTGATTGCTTTGCCGAAAGTATGCTGTACCGGAAGCCTGCAAAATGCGGTCTGCTAATTCTGTTCGATCGATTCATGGCTTCTACACTTGTTAGATCGTGCGTTGTGTGCTTTAAAAAGCAACGATGATGTCCCTTTGCGGAAAATGTATGTTGATTTGTCTGCGAGAATCAGTGCTTGTCGAGTACTGACGGCGGGAGAGCATTTCCCCAAGATTGGGAAGGCATTTATATACCGAGATATCGGTGCTAAGACGGCCTATTTACCACAGCACATGAAGGCGGACAAGAGCAAGCCATATGTCGCTCTAAGGTAAGCTTATAGGCACAGTAGTTTATCAATATGCGTTCAATAATATATTGATGTTAATCTGTTGTCATGTTACTTCCCTAACCTTTGTTGATATTCGTTCCATATTAGCATAATCTGCGTTGAGCACACTGGTTATAACCAACGCTATTATCATGCTTCATGTAGTACTATAAACACTACTTAGTAGTGTTTCAATTCTAGATACCCACTAATATGTCATAATCACGATGCAGAGTCAGATTGCCTTTTCACAGTACAGTTTTCATAATACATTCTTCCTCAGTTCATATTACGAATCAGTTAATTGTCTATACAGTAACAGTATATAACCATATTATAAGTATATAACAACATATAACTTTTAAACATATAAGTAATAAGTTCTGGGGAAACAGATTGAAAGCTAGCAATAAATATCTACTTGACGTTCCTACAAATTTCCATGTATTATCGTTATCCATCAAGTAAACATTCTTCTCACATGTGGCTAAGATGAAATTTTAATCGGATAATTGCACTGGACAGGAATTGAACTTGGGTTTGGGTGCTGGTGCCTGAAAACCAGACAGCTCATAGTAACATAGGTTAGTAGGGGGATGGGTAGAATGACCAGGATGATGTAGAGAGTTGAGCTCCTCTATGTCGATGAAATGGCCCATTATAGTCATTAACAACAGCTTCTCCTGACTCCTAACCAGACATTGTCTGCTTGGATTGAGGTGTAAAAGGCAAGTATCAGGTGTCTGAAAACCAGACAGCTCCAGGTAGGTGGGGCTCAACAGCTATGGAAGGCAGCCCACCCAAGAGAAGGAAAACTCTGATTTCAAACCCCTTGCTCTGGGTTACAGAGCAGTAAATTCAGTTAGACCTTCACTTGTGTGTTGGTTGGGCTGTCCATGTCGGATTCAGTGACTGCAACAATGTGGCTGGTGTTTCCTTGGCATGCTGATGAACTTATCTGAGTGAAACAGACAACTTTTTCATATAAGAATGTGACCACACATCTCTCTACTGTTTATTGGACTTCGATCCCCACCCCCATTCCTGGAGAAACTTAGTCATACACACTTGCAAACTGTCACAAGGGTTCTAAGACAACAAGAAAATATCAAAATCCAATTTGGACAAATTTGAAAATGATAAAATGTCCCATTAAAAACATGTTTTAAAACATTTAAAATTTTGCTCAAAAGTGCTGTCAGAATGCAGGAAATGCCATTTCAGAGATCCAAATTTCAAAAATTTCCGGGGGGGCATGCCCCCGGACCCCCCTAGAAATCTAAGTTGACTAAGGTATCAAAATTCCTAGATCCGCCCCTGGTATTCTCGTGACTAACATAGATTGAATAAGTGTTTTTCTTCAAGAATTTAATAGTGTATCTTAAAATTTGAATGTATAAATACACCACCATTTAAACCACTAACTTTCTACCATAGCCGTAGACCGTTGTCTGAATCTTAAAGTCCCCAAACATAGCAACTCTATGGTAAATTTACCATAGCGTCATAGTGTAAACAGGTAATTTTTTGCTACGGAACGCTCACCCTGTAAACGTGGCCTTAATCACCACAGTAAACACACTGATCTCTAAAAAGACACTGGTTCAAGCAACTATACTATAGCTTGAAAAAGAAAGCCAGAAAAGCCCAGACGCCATATTGTCACAGATTGTTGCAACAAGTTGACGTGGCACTGTTTGTAACACTGAATTTATTGCTATGACTTAGTATTGGTCTTTTCAGCTTGATGTTTGTAAAGTCTTGTTAGTTCTTGCTGTATATGCATGAAGCTGTGGTAATAGTGCATGATATTGGTTGAAAACACTAAAAAAAAAGCTCTAGGCAAGACTCGAACCAAACAACCTTCTTCCCGCAACCTTCTGAATGCTAACCAGACGCTATAACCATTGAGCTACAACTGAGAACTCCATATTTAAAGCCTATAGAGAGTAGAGACCCATGCAGTGATTGTTAAAGCGTCTGGCTATAACATTGGGAAGACCCCGTCAGGAGCGCAGAGTTTTCCGAGTATATTAACCCTAATACCGAGTTGCCAAATGTCAGCCATGCCCGGTGAAGGGTTAGTCTTTAACAACTAACGACAGCTAGTGCAGCGAGAACTGACAAAATTGCTACAAGGTCGACCCCGGGAACTTGCAAGGCTTCATGAATTAACTGCCATTTATATCACAGCCTGTCGCATGCTTACACTGAAGCTATATAACCTGTTGCTAACAAGTCACAAATATCTTGTTGACAAGCCAGCTGCTGTGAGATATTTAGACGCGTGTACTATACCATAGTTCATATTTACTCTAGCTAACCCCAGACGATTTCACTCGTCAAGACAGCGTGCGGAAGATCAGGAATTAAGAAGCTCGTCAACAGGCTCGGTGGGAAAGCTATCGCATACACGCCTTTGAAAGCTTGCTGCGAACAGATTACCCGACAAAAGGCATACCGATCATTCTGATGTTAGATTAAAGTGTTTACACAACAGATTTCGCCAAAACCACACACATCGACACCTAGAAATGCCAATCGAAAACATATCGTTTTTCGTCGAGAGCGATTTGGCATGGCCGACAATTCTTATGGCTAATCGTTTATTGGCTCGGAAAAGAGATTTTCCAATTTTCGCAGAGAGGAAAGTTATACATACACCAAGCTGCAGGTGTGAGGCAGATGCATTGGCAGTGTTTTGGATAGAGACTGCATATATATAGGCACATGGTCAGCAAAGTAAAATAATGAAATCTTTATTGTTTATAAACCTTTTCCTCCGCCAAGAGAATAAATTCAAGTGGTCTATAGAGAGCATGTGAAGCTGCCGAGATAGTAGTATTTCGTTCCAAAAAAAATATCTCGACACAAGGTGTTAGCGCGTTGCCTTTCACCGCGTACTCGGATGGGTGACCAACTTAGCTCCATGTGAGTATAGTTGTTGGTTCTCTCCTGTGCCTCGATTCTTTTACCGCGTTCTCCGATTTTCCTCCCTAGTTCCATCAAGGGGTAAGGGCCACTTGGTTTTTAGTATCTAAATACTGTGATATGTTTTCGCTTTGCTATTTTCACAATTATGGCTTAATCAACCAAGAATGACCAGAGATAAAATCAAATGGCGAATGCACTACAGATAAGACATTGCCGGACTATCGTTTTGTTATAAAGGATTTATGAAGCTGAATAATATAAGACTATAGGACTACAAGCCACCCAAACGAAAGATCAATTCAAGTATACGGCCCTTTCCAGGCTCCCCAAAGTGTCACAGTTGGAGGTACATAAAGTCACTTGGTCAGTTGGTCCGGCTAGTTGAGACAACCTTGTACAAGTTGTTGCTACGTCGCAGGCAGTGATCTCATTTTTCATAACTGGAACTTGGCGATGAAAGTATGTCCGGAAAATCTTACACCAGGGGTCAAAAAGGCGATGAGGCGCGTTGAATATGCTCGGAATCTTGGCCAAAACTAAATGTTAGATAAATGCTTTTTAGTGAAGTCCATTCCTTCCTCACTTGTCCAACTGTAAACCCCGTCGGTGCATGTTTGATCAGACTAAAAAAGTTTTTCGTTTGTGCGTCGAATTCAACACGAGTGATTGGAATTAGATTTATTTTATCCCCTTAAGCAAAATGAGGCCCCAAATAATAATATTGAACACCTGTGCAAATCCAATTAGCATACCGTAATTATTCGAATAAACGCCGCGGCGTTTATTAAATTTTTGGCGCTTCAGGTGCGGCGTTTATTCGAGGGCGGCGTTTATTCGAGGGCGGCGTTTATTGCAAATTTTGTAACAACAACTGTGAATTTATTAAAAAACTAAGAATAAAATTCATATGTCTTTTAAATATATATAAATATATATGAAAATTGAACTGTTCACTGTCTTATATAATGACTAAGTTTCATTCTATTTCAATGTCACTGTCTCCTTCGTGGTCCGAGTCTAACAGCTGAATAGTAGGGCATGCCTCTTCAACATCGGAAGACGTGTATTCTTCAGTGTCGAAAGGATTCGTTTCTGGCTCGTCGAGAATATCCAGTTGTGATTTCAGGACGGCTTGTCCAGTGTTGCACGGCTGTCCCTCCTTGAAACAGTGAATCGCATCATCTTCTGAGCCGTCAACTGGAAGGTTCAATGCATAAGTACCGAATAAACGCCGCGGCGTTTATTAAATTTTTGGCGCTTCAGGTGCGGCGTTTATTCGAGGGCGGCGTTTAATAATATTTTTGCTTGTCCCTGCGGCGTTTATTCGAGGGCGGCGTTTATTCGAGGGAGGCGTTTATTCGAATAATTACGGTAACTTCTTGTCGAAAGAAAGGTCAATGCAGATGACTCAGCCATTTCACTCGGGCTAAGTAGAACTTCAAAGTAGGGCAACGTAGGAGGGGGGGACTTCGCAGAGTGCAAGTGGGCCGAGGAAGATCAGATCGAGGACTGAATGTGGTGCATACTTCACAGTGGCGAACATCTTTACGATCAAGACAGATAAAAAACCAAAGCAGAATTTTAGCAGAAAGAAAGGGACACCCAGTTTACCAAACATACTCAGTCTCAAAGATAAAATAAACGCCAATGGCAGATAGCGGAAAGGAAGGACTGCAGTTCATGTGTACCCGAAGATAAAATAAATGCCATGCAGTTAACAGAGAGAAAGAAACACTTTAGTTTTCCAAACATATTGAAGACAAACTTAAGTGCACTCAGTCTCAGAGAAACTGCCCTCTGGGTGTATCTCAATTTATTACCAAAATGGGTTTGATGAGATCAGCGGTCACTTTGGTGTAACCAAAGATACTGCCATAGTCTGGTCACACTGGCATACAAAAGTCCTTAGGACTATGCTCTGTCCATGTTCTAGTTTCGCTGTGTTACTACCGCACTAGTAGTTCCCGAACTGAAAGTAATGCTGTCTGCTCCCGAATAGGAAGAGAGTATGTAGAAATCTAAGGGGGGAGCAGCTACCTGCGCGACGGCTTATGGAACACTGGAACGTGTATGACTACCCACTGGCTTGGCAGGCCCCCAAATGGGTTAGTGTTTCAATGTATCCGTCACCAAATATAGTACTACTACCAATGATCAGTACTATTAATTACTTTCTTCGTTTGTTATTCAAAAGCCTCGTTAGCGACTTAGCAGAGTGACTGTGGCAGTGGCGTATTTAAGGGTGCCCCTCCCCCTCCCAAGAGCGTGCAAGAATTTTTTTCGGAAGCACTTGTTGGAAGAATTTGGCGAATCTCCAATTTGTTCTCATTGTCATTTCTGGGTGTCAAATATAGTGTAACATTACGTCATTTACATGCATGGAAACTGGAAACTTCGGTCACTTCAACATATACTTTAAATACATTCAATATTTTGAAAAATGTTATCTTTTGAGTATTAAATACGACGTTTTTTTAGAGCTTAGAATTCCGTAAAACCTTTCTTCAAAATGCAGGAAATGGCATTTTAGAGATGGCATTTTTTAAGGGTCTGAGCCTCGCGCCCCATATTAGACAGCCATTGGAATAGATCGAGTGAACACAAAAGGGCCACCGGTGCATGAAAAACATCGGGTGCCACTCATCCAGTGATCCATATCACCTCTTGTCATTTCCGACTTGAAAAATTAAATTATCGTTGTCATACCAGCGTCTCAGAGATACGATCTTCAGATTCTCTTTAAGTCACTTTATTCACATTCACCAAATCTCTTATCATCGACGCTTCTAAGTACAGGCCTGTGTTTACCAAGAAAGAAGTGTTTGCTATCGGAGTAAACACACAAACAACCGTGTTTATCAAGGTATTTCATCTTATAAACCATATCTTCAAGCATTTCCCGTCGTGGAAAGCAAGATTAACATGCAATTCTTTTAACAGCTTGATGTTTTGAAGACCACCTCTCAAGAAAACGAGTAATCGTATTAATTTCAATTTTCACCTCTGTTGCCAACATGATATTCTGATGAAGGCAACATGCAAACACCGTCACCCCACTTAACTGGGTCACATCATAAACGAACGTAGGTTACGTTTACACTGCATCAAATATTAAAGTTTACGCTCCGTTCCAAAATGCTTTCGGTAGAAAAGTAAACAGTTTCCGTCTCCAGCGGAGAACAGGATATGCCAGTCAGTGTACATGGCAGGATTTCGTCTGTAATAGGATTCGATTTTGAATACACTGTGATCGAAATGTTGCAACGATTCACCGTTTTTGCCGTTGACATTAGAATCGGAGCGTCGCAATAATAGATACGACTAGAACTAAACTAACTTTATTTATACTGGATAACCCGATCAGCTGTCTCTAAACTGTTCTCGCTAGGGGTCCAATAGTACCGTCCAGGGTTAGCTACATTTGGAATAAACTTGCGACGATTCACCGTACGACGCGCACACGAGAGAATCTTGCGTGACGGTTAGCTCGCCTTGTAGCTTTGCTTTCGTGTGCGGCAGCAGGCTTTAAGATCTCTAGCAGCAGAGCGCAAGGTAGGTCTGTTAGCGTGACACTGTGCCTCTAATTGCCGTCTACATCACGCATCTTATGTCAAGCTCAATCTTCGACGCGGCCTTTGAAAGAAAAGAACTTGTTAATAAAAAAGAAAGAGAATGCGAGAGAGAATGAATACCTCGTTCTGTAAACAACGGCATTCTGAGCATTTTCACGTCGTGAACACGATATAACGTTGACAGCAAACACTAGTATGTATACAATCGTTTTAGCAGAACTGGATGGAGCGTTTTGAAGGTCATAAAACAAGGTTGAACCATCAAATACGGTAGTCAATATACAGTGGCTTGTTTTAATGTTTCACTTCACATTTCAACATTTTGAAGACCGCGCCTTGAATCTTAAAGGCACAGTGGTGTCACCATGACGCAAACTTCAAAAAGTTCGCGGACAAATTCAAGTTCACGTGATTAAAATTATGGTACACACGTCAAAACTTGGACCAAACAGTTGAGTTACTTTTTTAACGTTTTAAGAATATTTCTCCTTTTCTTTGCACACAAATATAATTTTTGTCTCGCGCAAATCTATTAATTAAACGGTAATTTAATCACTGACGCTGTGCATTTAAGGTCTTTATAACAATCGGAGCAACCCAATGATCTATAGGACAGCACGACACCATGTAACACCTACCACTTCCAACAGCCAAGCGCCGCGTCACTGCGCTTCGCCGCAAATGTCGCTACAGAAACACCGTCCCAGAGATATAAACAATATGCCTATCTGAACAATATGCCAATCCAAACAATAAGCCCAACTTGCACTCTTTCGCAGGCGCAGCGATATACCCTATATCCGAGTGATACAATGTAAACGCCGTCATCAATACAGCTTTCCCGCGTCGCGCACTTATTATAAAACGGGTCGCTCGCGGCATCTGTATCGTGTTGCACTTGCCATAATAACAGATCGGAAAACCTAAAACCACCTGACTGAACTCTTTCTAAAGCGATCAAATAACGAGAAATGTCAGAAGGTTGCGACGCAATGGTATATATAAAAAAAATATTCTTCGCACTTCTACTGAAAAGCATCGACATTCCCAATACAGTATATATATCTCTGAATCTTTAACAAAAAAAGCTTCGGGTGGCATCCGAGGACCCGAAGTACACTCCCTCCTTTCCTACTTGGTTGATAATTGATAACGTATATATAGCAATGTGTTTCTTTGGACAACACAGCCGATGAATTGACGTCTAGTGCAGTGCAGTGTAGGTATATAAGACGAGTTTCTGAATAAACTCAAAGTAGATAACCATAGATACGGGATTTTGTTTAGAACCAACGAACGCCCAGGAAAACTGATTAGACAGCGCATTGGCCTTATGTATATTTACATGTTCAAGTCGAACACAAACTGAACGTAAAACATAATACCTCTTACACGTAAAATAACGATGATTAAAAAGCTAAAGTCCGACTTACGTATAATCCACGGTGTTCCTCCCCATAAAATAACACTGGGCTTGACAGGTTGACCAAAGCATGAATTCCGCCCGTCCCTCTTGGCAGTTCCGCGTCTCCGCTGTCCTTTCCGAATGGATAGAACTCGTCCAGATCCAAGCCTTTCGTGCGGCAAAAAACGCTAAAAAGTACAAAGAGAAACACGGCCATGGTTGATCGTGTACCGTAGTTCATTACCAAGCGTAAACTAGGCTACGAATATCAAAGAACCGTCCACAGCTCGGCCGTGTACGTGTCAAGGTTCGACAAGCTCCTCTTCGCAACAGTGTCCTGAATGGACTGATTAGGCACAGGCATGGTGGGAGAAACCGTTTAGGTCACCCAGACAATACGCCTCTTGTGCTAATCTCTTATGCTGATTGGCATTTAGAAATCGCGTACCGCCTTTGTTATTTCTTGAAGAAAATTCCACCAATGGCAACGATTCGCTGATAATTGTTGCAACGATTAGGCGAGCACCTGGAGGGTGGCATAACAAGTGACAAGTGCAAAACGATGACAGGACTTTGGCAAAGGTCTTCAGAAGGCAAATCCTTTACTCCAGCGTCTGTTTACACCAATGATTTTCCATAGGGTCTATTAACTCGCGGTTTTTTTGTCGACTCAATTGCGATATGTAAATTTGTTGAGATTTCCCGAGAAAATCTGGAGTGAAAATCCCAAATCACCACATAAGTCCGGAAAGGTTCAAATCATCGAGTTGGCTATAACCCATAACATAGGCCAGGCAAAGAAACGCCACTTATATAGGTCACTAAGGTCAGGATAGCGTATTAGTTGATTACTTTAGCCTGCTACAGGCTATATGTAAAACCAGGACCCAGGACCCGGACCGGGGACCCGAGGACCCATGTAAAACCAGGACCCACACTAAATTGGACGGGGGGTTAAGAAAATGTTATATTTGGTGGCGGGGTGTGATACTTTATTGTACCACGTGCAAATGGTTGTAAAAAGAAAAACACAATAAACTGACGGAAGGACAAAGCTTGTTTGTGCGGTTTGCAGAATTTGGATATTCTGTACAACAACCAAAGAAGCCCAAAGCAAAAACTTTGCTGTGACGTGGTCACGTACTCACGTGGACTTTAAACGCGTACTTTAATAGTATTTGTTAACCCATTGCTGCCGAGACCGGCTTCAACCGACCACTAGCTTTCCTCTGCAGACGTCTGGCGTTATCCCGAAACTCTTGGGTCACATCTTGAAGGCGGGCAACGAAAATTTCTTGGTCAAAATGAGACGCGGCTAAGTTTTATCGCACATGCAGCTGTATATTCCGTCAGTTTATTGTGTTTTGTTTAGGGGGACCAGTATATGCCACACGATGTATTTGAGCTAGGATCGATTGAAAACTCGTTGGAATCGAGAAAACACCTAAACTAAGGATGAAAAACATAGACAGCCGGCCCGCGAATGTGGCTTAACCAGCGTATTTATTGCGCAAACCGCCTAGCTTCGCGCTTCAGCGAACGGCTTCTCACGTCAAGTAACGCGACTACCATTTTGGGTTATTTTCTGAACGGATTGCTAATCATATTATATTTATATCCTCTTATTAATAGAGCAATAACGCAGCAGATTAGTTTATTACAACAATTTGCATGTAGTACAATAAAATATCACCCCCCGCCACAAAATGTAATATTTTCTTAAACCCCCGTCCAATTTGACATGGGTCATCGGGTCCCCGGTCCGGGTCCCGGGTCCTGTTTTTACATATAGCCGTTTAATACATGTTTTTCGACATCCAAAAGCTTTGGAGTTCTAAAAGGATTTTGTGGCATACTTTGAAGTCAAACTCAACAGTCTATTAAACAGGTTTTGCCCTTTCACGATTTAACGTCGTCCTGTGTAGAACGGGGACGACGTTACAATTACTCTTGGGACTAAAAACTATTCATTTCCTTTGTTGTTTGAGAAAAATTCTATTGTATTATAAAGGACATTGTCCTTGGCGTTCGCGTTGTATTTGCTTAAAGGGGCAGTGTCACCATTCGCGCATCTTTTTTGCGCACATAGAAATAACTTCGGAAAGTGTAAGAAATAGCTCTAAATCGGACAAGAAACCAGAGAAATGAATCAAATGATATTTACCTTCTACGGTATTCCAATGAAAGCAGATGGGCTGCGAAATCGTTATCGTTACATGAACCATATCCAGCTACGATTTTAGCATCTTTCCATGACTCAAATATAGTCAGTGATAAGTAAATACGTTTGTGCTGACTATTCCAGGCTTTCTGTTAACTATTTGATCCCTCGTATTTTCTCTTTCGGCCTGAATTATCGCGTCTTCCACCATGCGCAAGCTTCCAACTATTCGAAGACATGTAGGCCGCCATATTGCAACGAATCCGCAATCGTTCCAGCGGTCTTCCAACGATTACTACTTCATGTAAGATCCTCATATAGTCACTTTGGCAAGTGTCATGCGATGCAGGCCCGCGCATTTTCATGGCCTTTTGGTTTTTTAAGGCCTCAATGTTTTTCGGGACCATTTTTGAGGGAACATATCACATATGTAGCTTTCCAGAGTTCCAGAAATAATTAAGTACCATAGATAAACACAAACATTTTTACAAGATACGTAACTATTTGCAGCTACCAGTTGGTTGCTATTCGCACATTTTTTTGTTAATTTTCTTCGATTTTTCTAGGCTCTTTCTGACTTGAGGGGGGGGGGGGGGGGGGGCTCTGCACATGCTCGACCTGCCGAAATGGAGGTAACTAAGCTAAAATTACAATCGAAATATAGTAAGGTTAGATATACTGCCAAAACAGAAAACGTAGGAGTCTAACGTTTCGAGCGAAGGCCGTTCGTCAGAGAGAAACGTTTCTCTCTGACGAAGGGCCTTCGCTCGAAACGTTAGACTCCTACGTTCTCTGTTTCGGCAGTATATCTAACCTTACTATATTTCGATTGTTGCTTCTACACTGCCTACGCAGCACGTACGCTACTTTTATTAAGCTAAAATTGGTTACCTCGAGGCTTCGGTCGCTAACTAGCTTAGTTATTCCTCCGTCTCGGTAAGGGACCCGTTGAGGTTAAACAAAAATAACTTTATTTACACTGAATAACCACATTAGTCGTCTCTAAACTGTTCTTCCTAGAGCTGCAGTATAGATTATAGATCATTCAATCAATAAAACACTTTCCTTATTTTGACCTGGCACGATGATGACTCAATGCCTGATCGAAACCTAGTAGAACATTTTTCATAAAGGTAAACTGATTTGTATATTAGGTAATCGCATGGGGCCGAAGAAAAATAATGTTTAATTTCACGAGTGTTTTCAAAATTTTACAAAATTGCCCAAGTCGCGAGCGACGAGGGTAATTTGTAAGATTTTGAAAACACAAGTGAAATTAAACCTTAAGTTTACGAGAACTCATGCGATTTGGTGTTAATAATATAGCGGGCTATAAATTATTCAAGAGCTAAACGTCGAAGTACATGTACCTTAGCACGGTCGGCTCGGCAACATTCCCATTTTCTCGCTCTATCGCTGTGCCTGTACGTAGCTTTCTTTTTGTAAACACAGGCAAAAGTTCGTAAATTTTCTAGTGTATTCATTTTCACTAATAGTTTACACTCCTTCAATAGTTTAAATTAGTTCAAAGTAAACCAAAAAGCATTTTCAGACCGAAAAACCTTGCAGATCTCTCAGTCTGAGGTTCACTGTTGCTAAGTAACTAAGCGACCAATCGCATGCAAGAACTACTACGGATCAAGGAACCAATCAAGTGCAAGTAATTTTGCCCTGAATTACAAAAAAATGCCCTCTTCATTAGCCAATTATATTCGAGTAATATTGCCCGCTATATTATTAAAAATCTAAATCGTCTATTTAAAATTGCTAAAGTCCATTTTTAATTTTATTTTAGGTTGAGTAGTTGTTGGTTTAGTTTGACTGACTGTCTTGGCCTTCGTCTTGGCCTGGTTCGACCGCACCGCGTCTTCGAGGCGCTGTTTCAGATCCGGTGAGCCCGCCATGATCGTTTTGAAAGGCTGCGGATATTTCGGGCCGATGCTGAGGAGTTTTTGAAAGGCAAACTCGTGGAGTTTTCGGGCGAACTTCGTGGCGCTCGACAACGACGACGATTCCAACAAGAGGTTCACAAGAAGAGGGAGAAAAAGAGACAATATCTCGGATCCTTGAGTAGAAAATTGGAAAATTGATGTGAAAATTTGTTCACCATTAATATCGAGTGCGTGCGTGCTTGCGTGCGTGCGTGCGTGCGTGCGTGCGTGCGCGAGCGAGTGCGGAAGCGAATGTGTGCGTGACCTTGTTCATACTTGGTTAACGCAACGTTGTTGGTGGTAGCAGCATAACATCGTTCATGTAATATATCAACAACGAGTTTGAGTGTTCCGACTTTGAAGGGGATCCAAACACGATGAAGTTCATGCTTGTCGGTACAACGTTGTTCATGGTGACCAACACAACATTCATGCATTGTTCACGTTGGCATGTCGATCATGCTGGCCAACACAACCTTGTGTACAATACAACCAACACAACCCTGTTTATACTGGTGGGCCAGCATAACCTTGTCCTCGTCTATTCACGCTGGCCAGTACAACTTTGTTCATACCGCTTGGCATGTCGATCATGCTGGCCAACAACCTTGTGTACAATACAACCAACACAACCCTGTTTATACTGGTGGGCCAGCATAACCTTGTCCTCGTCTATTCACGCTGGCCAGTACAACTTTGTTCATACCGCTTGGCATGTCGATCATGCTGGCCAACACAACCTTGTGTACAATGCAACCAACACAACCCTGTTTATACTGGTGGGCCAGCATAACCTTGTCCTCGTCTATTCACGCTGGCCAGTACAACTTTGTTCATACCACTTGGCATGTCGATCATGCTGGCCAACACAACCTTGTGTACAATACAACCAACACAACCCTGTTTATACTGGTCGGCCAGCATAACCTTGTCCTCGTCTATTCACGCTGGCCCGTACAACCTTGTTTATGTTAGCCAACAAAACCTTGTTCATGCTGGTCAGCACAACCTTAAGCTTGTTAATTCATGCTGACCAGCACAACGTTGTTCATGCTGTCCAACACAACCTCGTTATATTCATGCTGGTCAGCCCTCAGCATGCAACCTTGTTCATACCGCTCAGTATACCTAATGTTGTTTATGCTGGCCCACACACTCTTGCTCATGTTGACCAGCACAATGTTGACTATAGCACAAAATTGTTCATGTTGACCAACACAATCTCCGTAATTCGTGCTGGTCAACCGTCAGCACAACCTTGTCAGTTCATACAGCTCAATATATGTAATGTTGTTTATGCTGGCCAACACACTCTTGCTTATGTTGGCCAGCACAATGTTGACTATAGCACAACATTGCTCAGACACGTTTCATCCAAAACACACTGCCCCATATATTGGTCTACTTACGTTTTCCTTCTTCAGTAAGTCCTACCAATAACTCTACGGTTTCGATAGACCTTTGACAAACAGTCACCTGTATGTCCGAAGATGGCGCCCTCGTTGCAGCTTGTTGAACTAATGCAACAATGTGTGGACCAACAGAATGGATGTAGCCAACAACTCGGCTTTGATCGGGACAGCAGAACAGGGAAGAACAAGTTTCGATCGCTTTCAGCTGAATCTGAAATAATATTTCAACGCTTAGAAAAACAAGACACGGAGTATATAGTCAAGTATTGTTACTTTAAGAGTATGGGCAACAAAAACAAAAAAATTCCAAAGCAAACCAATGACATAAGATACAATCTAGTGTGTTATTTAGACCCAAAGTATTCCAATAAAACAACGTAATTGCACTTTTAAAGTTGCTAATCTGAATCAGTATCTGCCATCTTGGATACATTTTTGATATGCATGTGACGTCACAAGCTGGGTAAAACGAAAACTTTAGTTAACCGTACTTTCACATATATTAGTCTCATTTTATGTAGATGATTTTCATTCTTGATTAAACCACAACACCTTAAAAACATACCACAGAAATTCAGCTGCCAGAAGAATAAGTTTCATCATGTTTACCCAGCTTGTGACGTCAGTTAATTAGGCAAGGTCTTACAACAAGATGGCGAACGGCAAGATTGTCTTTTGTCGAAATTAGTGATGTTGTTTGGCACAAGAGTTGTTTTGTTTACTTGGATTACCATCACAAGACAGTTTGTTAATCTGAAATTAAAAAATGTGTACTTACTTTCGAATCACTGGAATCGACACAACGGATAAAAATGTCCACGCAGTCCTGATGTAAACTCGTCACAGCAGTTGCTTCTAGTGGAGCAGAGAGCACGAATAGAGCTATGGCTGTCATCACACTGCAATCATCTATCCGTCTAGTCGAGTCTTGAGTTTTAGTCGGTTGGATAATAGTCAGTAAACAACTATCAATAGGAAGAAAAGCAGAAAGAACAATTAACAACTGAGAAAAAAATTGTCAGAATGTCCTATCGACCAATCTATCAGCCATACGAAATACTGACGTTTCGAGTCAAATCTCCGTCAGAGTAAATTGTTACTATAGACTAGTATGTCTCAGTCCGTCATTCAGTCTGTCCGTCCGTCGGTCCGTCCGTTGGTCCATCCGTTGGTCGGTCCGTCGGTTTTGTCCCTCGGTTCTCTCCGTTCCTCGGTTCGATCTGTCCATCTGTTCCGTCTGTCCTTCAGCTCCGTCCGTCCGTCCGTCCGTCCGTCCGTCCGTCCGTCCGTCCGTCCGTCCGTCCGTCCGTCCGTCCGTCCATCCGTGGTTCCCACCGGTCCATGTGTCGATGCATCTGCCAAAAAACAGCTATTTTTTGCCATTTATTTTGCAAGTCTCTCAAGCACTGACCAGATGAGCAGCAGAAAAAACGTTGATCTCGAATAAATATAAACGTTCAGAATTATTTCCAACTCAATTAATTATATACGTGTATACTAAGAGAACATTACCACTGGAAATACTTGACGTATTCCTTCAAGTGTTGAATATCTTGTAATCGCCGTGAGCTAACGAGTTCTTTCAGAGCTTTCAATGTTGCCGAAACCACAGCAGGCATCTTGGGTGCGACGACGGTATTCTTTGCCTCGACCAGCGGCACATCGTAGGAGGCTGCTTCTTCAAAAACGCACGTGACTAAGCGTAGGACGATTGGTAGAACGTCACAGATAGCCTGCGAAGTACAAAGGTCTGGAACCAGCGATAAAATGGACACAGTCGTCGAGAGAATTTGACCAAAATCGTTGGAAGCTCCTGTAATTAGAGAAACGTTGATGAACAATGTACGATGATATATATTAATGTCGTAATGCATGTTGTTAAGGTGGCTCCATACAGTTTCTTGAAAAATGGAAAATACAAGTTTGAGAGTCCAAAACGCGTAATTAAACAATTCGAAAAAAGAATAAAACTAAATGTTATGCATAGTTAAACAGTCTGACAATCAAAAACTGTTACCAAATAAATAGCAACAGTTGTTACTATGGCAACAATGACGTTTCAAAATGGCTGCCAATTACCCTTCAAACTAATTTAACTCGAAAAAAATTTTGGCGACCCCCAATTTTTTTGTCATTAAAACTTTTTTTGAAGTATGAGTGATCAATAGGCCGATTTTGAAAAAATTCTGTAGAACGAATAATTTTTCCCCGAAAAATTATGTTTGTTAATTTTAAAAAAATTTCGTTCTACAGAGTTTTTTTAAAATCGGCCTATTGATTACTCATACTTCAAGAAAAGTTTTAATGAAAAAAAATGGGGGTCACCAAAGTCTTTTTCGAATTAAATTCGTATTTTCCATTTTTCAAGAAACTGTGTGGAGCCACCTTAAGAGAACAGATTCCTATGCTAGCTCACACATGAAAATTGAGTGTAAATGTTCTTCGCGCTATTTTCCTCCGAAAAATTTCTGAGTTCCCAAGCGGGACTCCAACCAACCATTGAGCTACTGGGACTCAGATGGTTTGAAGTTATGTTGAATTATATACTACTATGAGCAAGTATGATATATGTTAATGTCATAATGCATGACGTTAAGAGAAGCTCAACTGAACTAGGATACACAATTAACTCTCTGCTGTTAGAGTATTGTTTAGCCATCAGTGCTGTAGGGTCGATTGCCAGCCGTATGTCGGGCTCCGGTGCTTATCTCTCCCAAATCGCGGCTGGACTTGTAAGCTTGTCATTGTCGATTTGCACTAATCACAAACGTGCCCGCACATTTTCAGCAAGCATATATTATTGGGATTATACCCCATCAGTTCAAAATGGCGATCAATGGAGTGTTGATAAGTGGAGCATGTAATCGCATTTTAGAAACGTTTAAAATTGATTATCCAAAAGATTTACAACGGAAAGCTCTAGAAAAATTGGTCAATAGCCAAGATGTTTTCGTCATTCAGCCTACAGTATCAGGGAAGTCACTTATATTTCAGTCAGCTTCTATGGTTTTTGATATTGTGAAATTAATTTATGCAATACGTCACAGACACGTTCTGGGTGTGGCCCACGCGTTCAGCCGTCTCTTGCGGGAAACGTAAGCGTACCAGGGTCCTGAAGACGGATGGAAATCGAGCCCATCAATGCTGCAGCACCTTGCTCTATTTCGTCCACATCATATATTTTACCAAAACCGCTGCCAAATGTTTTGCGCATGCGCGACGTCCGAGCTCGTCCTCGGAAAAAGAGCGGGAAAACATTGAAATATTCGGACTGGTCCGAGAGTCCGATACAAAAGTTAAAATTATAAGCATACTACCAAAAAGATAAGGTAGGTAATTTGTATATGGCTTCCTTGTCAATATTGTAACATATTTTGAATTTACCCCTTCGTAATTTTCTTTACCCTTTTTTTAAAACACAAATGAATAGTCGAGTCTTACTTAGGCTCCACTGTCTGGTTGTTGTCGCCAAGGCTAGTTCCCACTTCTCTTGCAAAGTTTACTCAGCGAATTCACGCATGCGCAAACGTTTGGCAGCGGTGTTTCTTTTACCTTTATTGTGTGTAGAAAGCCTGGGACTAGGCTGTGACGTCTCTGTTTCAGAGTCTGTGAGGAGCGAAGGGAAATACCGAGTTAATAAACACATGCATGTTTCCATGGCTCCAAACACCACCGACTTTCCAGGTTCAATTTCACTTTCACCGAGATTTCCTCCATCACTCGCTCCATTCCCCGCTCTCTTGCGCTCGAGGACATCCCTCGCACCTCGAACAACATGCGCAACAGTACTCATGATCACCACGTGACTCGCGAGGGAATCCCGCGTGAGCAACAACCGATGAAGAACATTGAGCAGTTCAACAGATAACATCTACAATGTAAAAAGCGTTATAGTTACTTGGTTGGTTGGTTGGTTGATAGGATTGTTTGTTCTTTGGTTGATTGGTTGATTGTTTCATGGGTTGTTTCGTTAGTTGGGTTGGCTAGTTTGATGGGTTGGTTGGTTGTTTTGTTTGCTGTTTGCTGTTTACTGGTTGGTTGTCTCGTTGGTTGGTTGCTTGTTTTGTTTTGTTTTGTTTTGTTTTGTTTTGTTTTGTTTTGTTTTGTTTTGTTTTGTTTTGTTTTGTTTTGTTTTGTTTTGTTTTGTTTTGTTTTGTTTTGTTTTGTTTTGTTTTGTTTTGTTTTGTTTTGTTTTGTTTTGTTTTGTTTTGTTTTGTTTTGTTTTGTTTTGTTTTGTTTTGTTTTGTTTTGTTTTGTTTTGTTTTGTTTTGTTTTGTTTTGTTTTGTTTTGTTTTGTTTTGTTTTGTTTTGTTTTGTTTTGTTTTGTTTTGTTTTGTTTTGTTTTGTTTTGTTTTGTTTTGTTTTGTTTT
>OZ036002.1:11074698-11102198 GCA_964035015.1 Corallium rubrum
CTGCTCCCCTTTACCCCCTCAACGGGGAAGGGATCACTGGAGCAGAGTCTAAGCAGAGTTCCCACACGCAACGGTACATTAGGGGATTCTCACATAGGGCTAACCTCTCGAATCTCCTGCAAGTACTCTACAGGGTAACTTGAATAAATGTTTGATTGATTGATTGATTGATTGATTGAGAGCTCTTATACTTAATTTGCATATTGACCGACCCTCTATACTCGACAAACAATCTGTTGCTCATGCATGTGGGAGCTTTTTCGTGTAATTTTTTTTGAGCAAACTGTGTACAATAGGCGAATTTCAGGGTATTGCGCGCGCATCATTTTGCAAAGAAATCGGCGGGCTCTTGACGGGCTCCCACAAAGTAAGCAATGGCAAACAGACTTGCTAGCGAGCCAACAACAGCAGAATAACAGTGTTAAACATCCAGAAACTGTATCTATACTTTGTTGATTTTAAACAGTACGTTTACTTTGAGTGGAGCTTGTCAGTTTTTTAAAAAAATGATGCGCGCGCAACACCCTGAAACTCGCCAATTGCCGAGTCCAACTTGTTTTTTGTTCCATTATGTTGAATTCGTCATTTTCACACAATCCTGGACAAAAGTCCTTGGGACACCGTGCGAAAATCGCAAAAAACGGCAAAATGTCCCAAAAATTTTGCCCAGGATTGTAAACACATAAAAGACCACAAGTTGTACCTGTAGCCGACTTAGACCATTAAATGGATATAATGCTTAGACCAGTAAACTCCATTCACTATATCTGGAACGCTAACTTTAGTCAACATCTATGTTCGTGAAACAGGGCTCCACTTAAGGTTACAGGATACCCTAGGAAGCCATTTCAAGAAATTTGTTACCGCTCGCTCAATTTTCCCCCCGATTTGTCTCAAATTTGCAACAAATGTAGTTAAGTATGTGACGGACACTATCGCATTATGCAGTAAATAAGAAATAAAATATTGTTGTAGATATACTCATCAGTTTAAAATCAGAGTACCTTCGCGCCGCGGTTTAAGGCGGTCTTTGGTTTTACCAAAAAACTCTCAATTTATCATATTTACACTTCTCAATGTTTGTTCTAAGAAACTGTGTTCCCATTTTTTTATTAGTGTAGTGGTTTAGCAGCTAGGATATTTTATTTCTCGACCTGTGTTGTGGCACAAGCAATTGACAAATAAAAGCCTGTAACTCAGGTAATTTTTACATATATAAAACGCGCGAACACAATTTTTTAGAACAAACATTGAGAAGTGTAAATATGATAAATTGAGAGCTTTTTGGTAAAACCAAAGACCGCCTTAAACATAATAGTTTTAATTAACATATAGTTTTAATTAGCATATAGTTTTAGTTAACCTTGTGTACATGCAATTGACATCAATAACTGCTGTAAATATATGCATAAACAAAGGCCTAATAATAGCGTCAGTCATTAAACACTAGGTCACAATCAGTTGATTTTCAAATACAAAAAGAATGAATGTTTGAGTGAGTGAGTGAGTGAGTGAGTGAGTGAGTGAGTGAGTGAGTGAGTGAGTGAGTGAGTGAGTGAGTGAGTGAGTGAGTGAGTGAGTGAGTGAGTGAGTGAGTGAGTGAGTGAGTGAGTGAGTGAGTGAGTGAGTGAGTGAGTGAGTGAGTGAGTGGTGAGTGAGTGAGTGAGTGAGTGAGTGAGTGCATGCGTGCTTGTGCATGTGTGAGTGCTAGCGTGCGTGATTATGAGTAAATGACTCTACTTAGGTGTGAACGTTTTAGCAATATTCCAGCCAATTAGGGACACTATTTATATATGTTTAATTAAAAATACAATTATATATAATATATACAATAGATATACCACAATATCAAAATCTTTCTATTTTACAATAATTTAAAAATAATAACGATTTAATAAGTTTCTCTACAACATCGAAGAACTGACGTTGCCATTACCTTTCTCCAAATCCTCTGACTCTTTCTTAGCATTCGCAAAACCTTCTGCATTGAGCCACAATGCTGCCGCGTGTAAAATAGGAGGCCAAGCTTCCAAGTAATGAGTTCTTGATTCGTTCATAGATTCCGGACTAAAACACAATTAATTCAATTAAATTATTAGCACATTAGATAATGACTATATGCAGATGGGGTGTTCTAAGTACAGCATTTTCAAGTGGTCCTGTGTAGTTAGATAGATAGAACTAATTTTTATTCGTATAGGTAATAGCATGGTTTCGAGTGCAATTTGGAAAAAACATGCACGAGTGAGTTTTTCAAAGACTATCAAAATTGCACGAGTCAGAAGGACGAGTGCTATTTGAGGTCTTTGAAAAACTCACGAGTGCGTGTTTTTTTCAAATTGCACGAGAAATCATGCTATGACTTATTAATAATATAGTAAATATACATGAAAAAATTTATCATAAAGAGAATCTTTCTAATCAAAATGCTTTGTTCAAATAACATACACGAAAAAACAAGTAACAGGAATAGCTTTTTTTTCTAGTAAAAAATGATTTATGTGCAAATTTTAAAAATTACAAAATTTGCACTGTATTTCATTTTTCTGCACTGAATTACACTAAAATTGCACTCCCCTCTGCCAATCAGAATTGAGAAATTTTTTCATGTATATTATCAAGGATATAAGTAGCTTAATCCGCACATATGGGATCGGAAGTGACGTCACGCTTTCATACCGGAAGTGAGGTGTGCGCACAGGTGTGCGCACAGGCTGACATCATTAGGGTGTGCGCACAGGCTGACGTCACAGGGGTGTGCGCACATGATGTGACGTCATTAGGGGTGTGCGCACAAAGAATGCTGACGTGTAAGAATTATGCGGTGTATATCATTAACGTATCGCGGGCTACTTTTCGACAGCTATTTCGGAACGCACTCGGGTTACCTTCGGTCATCATCGTATTATTTCAAGATGGGTGAAGATCGATAAATAAAAACAGTATTGGAACAGTTTGGCTTGCTTTTTTTTTTCCCTTTCTTTTTTAGTGAATATGAGGAAAAAAGATGGATTTGAGACAGAGTTCAGGTTTTTCTGATTACCAAGCCATTTTAAATTATCTTTCTTTTTGGATTAATGATCACAATGACAATGTGCATTAGACACTTTTATAAGTTTATGTACACTGAATTACTTACACCGATGTTTTATAAGTTTATGTACACTGAATTACTTAGACTAGTGTTTTATAAGTCTACGTGAGAATTTTCTACCATAACTAAACGCTTAATAAGTATACTGTTCAGGTTTTTACGTTGTTTGTTTATGTAAATGGTTACACGAGAAAGAAACGTCATGTGGTTATTTTCAATGGGTACCTGAACCAGCAAAGTCGTCCCGCGTTGAAGAGCCGTTCATTTTTGTGAGATGAGAAGATGAGCACATGCTCATAACTGCTCTGAGCACCTGCTCATTTGCTCATAACTGCTCTGAGCACTTGCTCATTGGCTCATAACTGCTCATGAGCACTTGCTCATGGGCTCATAAGTGCTCTGAGCACTTGCTCATTGGCTCATAAGTGCTCTGAGCACTTGCTCATTTGCTCATAACTGCTCTGAGCACTTGCTCATTGGCTCATAAGTGCTCTGAGCACTTGCTCATTGGCTCATAAGTGCTCTGAGCACTTGCTCATTTGCTCATAACTGCTCTGAGCACTTGCTCATTTGCTCATAACTGCTCTGAGCACCTGCTCATTTGCTCATAACTGCTCATGAGCACTTGCTCATTTGCTCATATGGGCCCGATCAGACCCGTTTTGGCCCTATAAGGCACTATAAGGCCCGATGGCCCGTTTGCTGACTAGAAGGTACGGCTTAATTCTGGTGTACATTTTTTTCTTCAAGGACTTATTATTGCTTAAAAAATGAAACAAGACAATACAATTTTGATAAATTTTTATTTCACATAAGCATTACATCGATTCACTGATCATCATCACTATCTGAAAAACGTCCTTGATCTTCTAAAAGCTGTTTCAAAAGAAACTTTCTTTTGTCAACCGCTGCAGATAAAGCTTCATCAGGATCAAACGAGTCTTCGTTCACAAGTGTCTGCTTCGTTTCCATGATCTTTCCATGCACAGGATCCCTTTTAAGTGCTTTCATCCAACGTAAATTATCCACGTAAACGTCAGCGAATTCTTTCTGAAGTTCAGGGAGAATTTTTTCAAAGGCTTTCTGCTTAGCTACACTTTCTTCTTGCCCTTCCATTTGCAACGTTTTTAATAGTTCATCATATTCTGGCCGAACCGTCACTTTTGCATCGTCAATCATGGTTGCCCAAGGATCAATCTCTTCCTTTATTTCACCGTCATCTTCGGAACTCTGACTGTTTTCATCATACGACGAGCTTGACATTTCTTCATCAGATTCCATATCAGGCTCCTCAGTGTCAGTGTATTCCCTTGACGGACAATCGTTTTCGTGCCGTCTTAGATTATAGCCTTTATTAAACATTTTCCCACAATATCGGCAGTTCATTCTTTCAGCTCAGACAACCTGTAAATGACGAGTAGGGACGGAAAGTCCCTATTAATAAACACCACTTGATTTTTGGACTAGGAATTTCTTTTGTCCATGCTTCCTATAGTTATTTCAACTTTAGCAACCGGATAAAAATTTATCAAAATTGTATTGTGTCTTGTTTCATTTTTTAAGCAATAATAAGTCCTTGAAGAAAAAAATGTACACCAGAATTAAGCCGTACCTTCTAGTCAGCAAACGGGCCATCGGGCCTTATAGTGCCTTATAGGGCCAAAACGGGTCTGATCGGGCCCATATGAGCAAATGAGCAAGTGCTCATGAGCAGTTATGAGCAAATGAGCAGGTGCTCAGAGCAGTTATGAGCAAATGAGCAAGTGCTCAGAGCAGTTATGAGCAAATGAGCAAGTGCTCAGAGCACTTATGAGCCAATGAGCAAGTGCTCAGAGCACTTATGAGCCAATGAGCAAGTGCTCATGAGCAGTTATGAGCCAATGAGCAAGTGCTCAGAGCAGTTATGAGCAAATGAGCAGGTGCTCAGAGCAGTTATGAGCATGTGCTCATCTTCTCATCTCACAAAAATGAACGGCTCTTCAACGCGGGACGACTTTGCTGGTTCAGGTACCCATTGAAAATAACCACATGACGTTTCTTTCTCGTGTAACCATTTACATAAACAAACAACGTAAAAACCTGAACAGTATACTTATTAAGCGTTTAGTTATGGTAGAAAATTCTCACGTAGACTTATAAAACACTAGTCTAAGTAATTCAGTGTACATAAACTTATAAAACATCGGTGTAAGTAATTCAGTGTACATAAACTTATAAAAGTGTCTAATGCACATTGTCATTGTGATCATTAATCCAAAAAGAAAGATAATTTAAAATGGCTTGGTAATCAGAAAAACCTGAACTCTGTCTCAAATCCATCTTTTTTCCTCATATTCACTAAAAAAGAAAGGGAAAAAAAAAAGCAAGCCAAACTGTTCCAATACTGTTTTTATTTATCGATCTTCACCCATCTTGAAATAATACGATGATGACCGAAGGTAACCCGAGTGCGTTCCGAAATAGCTGTCGAAAAGTAGCCCGCGATACGTTAATGATATACACCGCATAATTCTTACACGTCAGCATTCTTTGTGCGCACACCCCTAATGACGTCACATCATGTGCGCACACCCCTGTGACGTCAGCCTGTGCGCACACCCTAATGATGTCAGCCTGTGCGCACACCTGTGCGCACACCTCACTTCCGGTATGAAAGCGTGACGTCACTTCCGATCCCATATGTGCGGATTAAGCTACTGATATAACACTTCAGTACAAATGCACTGTTATCAACGTGTGTCCTGAGCGAATAAATACATAAGTAATAAATATAAATACTATTAATATTTATATTTATACAATCTATTAATTGAAATACAGTTTCACAGAGTGTACAAATTCGTTCAAGTTGTCAATCTTTCGAATACCCAAAGGAAGATCAGCGAAAAGTTTAGCTCCCATGTAATAGAAAGAATTTCTGGCATATTCTGTGCGGATTTTTGGTAGTTGAATCAAACATGAAGCATTCCTAGTTGAAACTTTTTCTCAAGCATTCTGTGTTAGGTACGAGAAGATAGTTGTTACGGTGGTGTCCATCTGCAAGTTTAAATAGAGTATTGAAAAAATATGATGGAGCATCCTTCTTAATTCTTGGTTTTCATCTGACGTCACGACGGCCGTATTGGTGCACAGAAACAATGAAATGGCGGCCATATTGGTGCACAATCTTTATCCTATGGGAATTTAACTCTATTCTTATTCAAATATTTTGTATTGTTTCACCACCCCAACGGGGCCACGATCACGTGAGTGAAAATGATCCATATATTTGAACGAAAACTCGGCTTCGTGTTTAACAGGTGTCCGTACAGACAGATTTCATTTTGCTTTTATTTGAATACGGTAATTCCATAAGTATAAACTTCTTTACATGAAAGCCGTATATGTACATAAAATTCATAAATAATATCTTTTTACATTTTTAGTTATGTAGAAGTCAAGAATATATACAGTGAGATAGCATATGTAGTTATAATAGAATTCAATTTTTTTTTGATTTGTCAAGACATTCAGATACCTTTCTCTTAAACTGACCTATAGTTTGAGTGGTCTTAACCTCAATGAGAAGTGAATTCCAAAATTTTACCCCTCGATACAAAAACCTTTTTTTCAGTTTTGGGAATTCTGGACATGGTTAAATTATTTTCACCTTATCTTAATCTTTGTCTATAGGAACTAATTTCTGTAGAGTTAACAAACATTTCACAAAGACAGACAGACAGACAGACAGACAGACAGACAGACAGACAGACAGACAGACAGACAGACAGACAGACAGACAGACAGACAGACAGACAGACAGACAGACAGACAGACAGACAGACAGACAGACAGACAGACAGACAGACAGACAGACAGACAGACAGACAGACAGAGATACACGCAGCAGTAAATCAACAACCTACCCGTAAAACATTCCTCCGCCACCTGGAAGTTGAGACGCATACTCTGGCGGTAGTGACAAATAGCCATAGTCTTTCAGAGCCCCCAGCCAGTAGTAACTCAGGTTTCGGATATGCGAAGCAACCAAAGAGATGAGAGGTTCCTGCGACTCGGCAGAATCTTCGTCTGTACTAGGTAACGACTGCGACACGTTTTGTCCCGATTGCTGTTTCATAGCCACTATGTAAACCTAAGGCGTAAATATGATTGACTTGTAGTTTATCAACACACGCGCCTTTCACCTCTGCGACCCGAGTCTCATTCTAGCTCAGTACTGCAGTTATTAGGTTAAAATTTCACTTTGACCGCATGAGAGAAGAGTGTTTCCAGTTCGACTCAAATGTCAGACATCTATCCCTACACGTTCGAGAATTGAACTTCAAATTGAATTATATATATTCAAAAACATTATACTGCGGTGAACTTGCATGAAACTTGACTTTAGACTTGAAAAGAATGACTTGATTACAAGTATGATGAAATTACATCATGTGTCTCCACGCTAAGCAATCCTTTTTTTAATCGAGCTCGTCACCCTGTATAAACCACAATACATTGCAAATTCCAGATGGTGCTGCTATTAATAAATAGGTACATTTTACCTACAACCTGTTAACAACTTGTTGCGTGCAGAGCGGCAACAGGTTGTTGGAACAACTTGTCACCAGTCTGTTGCAGTCATCAACCTTGTTACAAGTTGTCAACAGACATGTTAACAAACTGGGAACAACCAGTGCGAACACATCACAGTGACAGCCTGTTGAACAGCCTTGTAACAACTTGCTTAACCTACACATAATGAACAAATATGCTTGCTGAATGAACAGCATTGTTACAACCTGTTAACAGCCTTGCTACAAGCCTGTTGCGAACACATCCTGTTGAGAAGCTGTGAGATTTTTACGTGCGTAGATTAAAGCGTCATACCTGAGCCCACGCTTTCAGCACAGCGAGCTTCTCCATTGTATTTGCACTTTCATTATAGAGCTGAGACGACGAATCCTGTTCGGTTCCAAATTTAGATAATGACGTCACCAGCAGCTGTTGGATACGCTTGACATCGTTAAGATCGTAAGAAACGCCACAGGCAATCCACGTACTGCAGACCTTTAGAAGAAAAAATTTGAGTAATAAACTGAACTGAACCAATCTAGTATGCGTTAGAAAGGACGGGACAATCTAGTTTAGTGTTAAGCAGGGCGCTTGTTTGGCGTCCTTTTTCATTTTCAACTTGTCGAAAACAATCTTGAACGAATGTCAAGAGGCACTGTATGAATTCCTGCACGATATTAAATCTGCTCGGAGCCAATACTGCTTCCAATGCCATGGAAATCACTCTTTGCTCATTCGTCAACTTCGTGACATAAATCCTTGCAAGAGTTTGTAAAAAGGATGTTCAGTTGTCCATCGAAATACCAGAACAGACAGTAGATGTATCAACAGAAAGGTCGTAAGGGTTTAAGGTCTAACAAACTCAAGTTGGAAACATCATCTAGTTCAAATTTACTCGCCATTTTTGTTTCTTCCCGTTTTGCCTATATATCATTGTTTTACCCTGTGTTTTTAGAAACCAAAAACGATTGCGTGATTATTGTAACAATCAGGAAATAACCTATGTTAACACGAAGGGTAAGCACCGCTGACCAGAAAAAGACATTAGTCGTACCCAAACCCCTGCATCACACATCGATCAGCGCGCGCGCTCTCGTTTCACCGCCCTATATATAAGCGCCCTGGTGTTAAGAGAGAACAGAAAGATGACATAACAGCCATCGTTCGCGGAGTCGAAGACATCATAACTGTATTGGCAAGCGGATTTAGCAAATTCGTTATTTATCAACTTCTTCCCCTGGTGTTTGACTAGTCTACAATCTAAAACGAGGAACATCAGCGCATCCTGGCAAGAAGATTGCAAACAGAGTGTACATTGTGAAATTCGTATTTTGTTGAATTTGTTTGAATTTTTGGCATTATTTCCTAAAGCCAATCAGAACGCTCACATTTACAGAGATTCCCAGAGCCACTTGAGGCATTACCGCGTGGGTCTGGGTACGAGAATGAACCGAACTAAACTATATAGACATTTTATTAGAAAATGGCCACCAAATTAAAATTATTTTATGTGCATATAAATTAGATCTTATGACCTCGTTGTAAAGTAAAAACTCTTTTGAATTTTCAACGTGAAAACGAGTCCATAAGGGCTAATTTATATGTATATGAAAGGATTTTAATTCGGCGGCCATTTTTGAATAAGACCTAGAAAGTAACTAAACTATAATATTATTTAGACTAAATACTCCTATCAATTATATCTAAATTGTTTCGGATATAGGTCCAGTAAAGGACATCCCTCATTGCTCCAGTGTTACTAGACTTACCTCGCAAGCCATGGCGGTGACATCGGCGGGTGTGTCCACCGCGAATGCTGGTCTAAGAGCAGCACCAACCTTTAATAAAAAAGAATCTTATTAATACCATGATCGCCTCGGATTCTTTTGTTCTCCGAGGGAATGTAAACCTTCGTATTTCCCTCATCGCTCATGCAAGAGGGAAATTTTTCCTTTGTCTTCTAATTTTCCCGTACATGTTGATGAGAGAAAATTAGAAGACAAAGAAATCCTTTGTCTTCTTCTAAATTTCCCGCTTGCATATATTTTCCCTCATCAACATGCATGCATGGGAAAATTAGATGCAACTTCTCTGATCAACCGTGTAAATTTCCTGTCGGTAAGATTCTCAAAGTTTTCCTGGGCGATAATATTACAAACTAATAACATGACTTTTCGGGAAATTAGCGATTAAATTTCCCCTTTTCCCTTTTCCCTCAGCGGCGGGGAAACTTAATCGCTAATTTCCGTCAAGTCATCAGTGTTATTACTGATAAAAATCGTCCCCCAATCCCCCCATCCCCCCCCCCCCCCCCACACACAAAACACACTGCACCTGAGCCTGAAATTGCTCCAATATCACGTGACCAGCGTAGTCGGGATCTTGAACAGCGGAGAACTTTTTGACAATTTCCTGAAAAGCACAACATTCATCTTACTTACTTGTCAACACTGCTAACGTTCCTACAACTTCTATAATATAGCACATATCAGGATTAAACAGCGGCGAAAATCGCCACCTACGTTTGTCCTTCAACCCCTGACCTATCTTAGTATAGCATGCGGGTTCTCTATCTCAGTGACCTAGACTTTTATTAGAAATACACAAAAATAATATATATACAAGATAAGACTTGCCCACAGGTAGCTTTAGCTAATCTAGGAGGGTCAGTCCAAATAATACAATTAAACGAAAAAGAAAACCTTTTTGTAGGAAAAAGAAAAGAAAAAGAAAAAGAAAAAGTTGCCAAATAAAGGTGTTATAGATAAATCATAACAATACGCATATATATTCATGTGTATATTATCACATATGCTTGTATATACGTGCACATGCACATACATACTCAAATTTTTTAAAATTTTTTAATGATCATAGAGACTTCAATATATTGATCCTCTTCTTTTAATACATCAAGTAGTATTTGATGAATCTTCCGTTTAAATTTATTTTTAGGTAATTCTCTAACAGAGCACGGTATCCCATTCCATAATTTAACGCCAAATCTCGAAAAAGCAAGTTTTTGAATTTCAAGGCGAGAGGGTTTAATATAAAAGTGTTTTAATGCGGATGATCGCGTATTATAGGAGTGTACACGGGAGGTGTTGGTGAATAAATCTGATATATTAGTTGGAGTTAAATTATTACTAACATCATGCATTAAATTGGACACAGATTCGCAATACTGACAGTAGTACCGATCCGCACGTTGTAAGCGATAACATTAGGGAACTTAAACAAGCTAGGACGACGACGGCAATCTAAAGTCCAGTACCTAACAAAAACAACAAATCATTTACGTAGTATTGAATACTTAAAGTATGTTTTCCGACATCCAAAAGCTTTAGAGTTCTAAAAGGATTTTGTCGCATAGTTTGAAGTCAAACTCAACTAACAGGTTTAGCCGTTTCACGAGTTAACGTCGTCCTGAAAACGTGAAAATGATCTGAATAACGTTGTATAACGGGGCTACAATTACTCTTTCAATTATGCATGTCCCTGACATTCGCGTTGTATTTGCTTAAGCTCCTTAATATTGCTCACAACGTACGAGTTTTATTTGTCCTGTGGGGTACAGTGGCACAGTGGTTCACACGCGTGTCTTTCACCTCTGCGACCCGCGTTCAATTCCTTGGTCGCATGTGAGAAGAGTGCTTCCAGTTTGATTCCACCAAACACCACAGGTTTCCTCCGGGTACTCCGGTTTCCACCTGTAGTAACATTGAATCAATGGTTGGCCCAAACTAGACATCTATAGGGAGAACCGTTTAGATGTACTGTAACTGACTGATAGAGTTATCCAGTATAAATAAAGTTAGTTTAGTTTCGTTCAGTTCAGTGTAGTTTCCTCGGTACTCGTACATTAATTACATTAGACCACAATCCTATTGACAACAACACTATCGAACCTGTAATGTTTTGAGTCCTTCTAACTTCAGCTGATCTGATGTTGCTGTGGCTGCAATAAACGCCAGTCGGACTAGCTCTGCCAAATGCATCACGAGATAATCACCTGGTAATGAACAACAATAAATTTTATCTACTGAGGTTCAACCATCGTTTTCACAAACCATCGTGAACACAAGCTATGTCCACACGTCCAAGTTTCCCCCGACAAGTTTTATGTTCTCGTTTGTAAGACAAAGATATGTTTAAAAGGACGCCCCAGTAAAAGTAAGTTTAAATGACCCTAAAAGAGTAAGTAAAATGTTTGAAAATGTACAACATAAACCTTAACCCTAATCAGAAATCTGGTTTACCCACCTAGCTTTCTGGAAAAACATATTTGTCGATATATTTTGGAAAAGCCGCGAAAGGACTAGACGGGTCCTTTGGAGTCATCCCTTTTAGCCGAAACCACGACTTTTAGGCAGGATTGTCTGAAAATGGCGAATTCAACATATAAACGGAACAAAAAACAATTTGAACGCAGCGATTCTGCACAGTTTGTTCAAAAATCACACAAATATGCTCCCACATACATGAGAAACAGACTATTTGTCGAGTGTAAAAGGATCGGGTAATAAGTAAACTGATTAAGGTGGCTCCACACAATTTCTTGAAAAATGGGAAATACAAGTTTGAGAGTCCAAAACACGTGCATAAACAATTCCAAAAAAGAATAAAACTAAATATTATGCATAGTTAAACAGTCTGACAATCAAAGACTGTTACCAAATAAATAGCAACAGTTGTTGCTATGGCAACAATGACGTTTCAAAATGGCTGCCAATTACCCTTCAAACTAATTTAATTCGAAAAAAACTTTGGTGACCCCCAATTTTTTTTTCATTAAAACTTTTCTTAAAGTATGAGTAATCAATAGGCCGATTTTAAAAAAATTCTGTAGAAGGAATAACTTTTTTATCGGAAAAATCATGTTTGTTAATTTTTAAAAAATTTGGTTCTACAGAATTTTTTTAAAATCAGCCTATTGATTACTCATACTTCCAGGGAAGTTCTAATGAAAAAAAAATTGGGGGTCACCAAAGATTTTTTCGAATTAAATTAGTTTGAAGGGTAATTGGCAGCCATTTTGAAACGTCATTGTTGCCATAGCAATGACTGTTGCTATTTATTTGTTAACAGTTTTGGATTGTCCGACTGTTTAACTATTCATAACGTTTAGTTTTATTCTTTTTCCGAATTGTTTAATCACGTGTTTTAGACTCTCAAACTTGTATTTTCCATTTTTCAAGAAACTGTATGGAGCCACCTTAAGTAGGAGCTCTTGTGCGGGTGACACCAGTGCGAGTGGGAGCTTTGCAGAGACTCTGCTCCAGTGGTAAAAGATTGCATTTTGTTGGAAATTTAAAAGTTTCTCATTTTCGGCCATTCGTGGCGAAAATTGTTGGGACACTTTGCCGTTTTTGACGATTTTCACTTGGTGTCCCAAGGACTTTTGACCAAAATTGTAGATTTACGATATCAGGATGTCGTCATTCTCGTATTTTGTGGTTTTGAATGCTGCTATTTTGACTTTGCACGACGGTACAGTTTTGATGTACAGCAGGATTTTGTTTTCAATTTTGACCTCACAACGTCAAGTTTTCCCCCAGAGAGCTGACCCAACCAGACTGTGCGTACTTCACGCCTACATGTCCAACGCGCCAAAAAAATATCACTTCAGTTATATATATAGAGCTCACTGTTTTTACCAATTAAAGTAACCTATGACACGAAAATTAAGTTTATCTTATTTGAAAGAACACTTAAAATAACAAAGTAACATCTTTTGCAGTTTTTGGTTTCCTTGCTTCGTTTTTACACGACTTGTACATGACTTATCGAAAGAGGTTATATGTTTCATGTACCTACTGTATGAGTGATACAGTATATGACTATAACTACGTCTACATGCGAAGGAGGCCAGTACTATAGTATTCTTCATACAACGTTCATACATAATAACGGGTGGCGTGTGCTGTTAGCGCGCTGCCTCTCACCAAATGTTAAGCCCGGTTATACGGGGTTAGCACTTGGATGGGTGACTGCGTGGGAACGACTCCGTTGTCGAGCTTGAAACTAATGGGAGTAGAGTTGTAGTTCATCTCCCCCGAGCTTCGAGGGTTTTCACCGGGTTCTCCTTTTTCGTCCCTCCATAAAATCAACACCTACATTATGGTAGTCATGTTCAATTGGGGGCATTTCGCCCTGTTTGACCACCAGTTGCTATTGGCAATAAAGTTATTAAATCAATGCCAGACCCACCTTTCCCCGTGTCTCGTTTTAGTTCACGCGCCAAAGCCAGATCAAAATGAGCTCTCTTCTGCTCACATACAGTCATGATCCGCTGAACACTTTCAGAAGCAAACACTCGCGTCGGCCATCTTGGCGAGACCGTGGGGTGAGTTTCTTCCACCTTCGAAAATCCTCCCATTCCACCGCTTTCGTCGTCCTCTTCATCTTCCCCACCTTTTAAACAAAGAAAACAAAACACGTTAGAAACTATGAAACGAATTAAAGAATGCTTTTTGTTTGCTGAAAAGTCAGGTAAAAACGTATTACTTTCCTGGGCCGCGAGAAGTCAATACGCTTTTTTTATACAGACATATATATGTGTAATAGATACAGCATGAGCAGTCGAGCTGTATCTGATTTACAAGGCGAGCTGCAAACGAGCCGTAGTAAATCAAATACAGCTCGGCTGCGAATGCTGTATCTTCCTTAAAATACAAATGCATCTAAGTAATCAAGTTCACCAACTATTTTGGGGATACGGTCTGTTTTAGACGAGAAAATCGAAGCGAAATTTATGTAAATCAGGACGATGCTGTTCCAATTTACAACCACTAGCTGCTACGGTATTGATTTCTTTTGTGTTTTCGTCATGAATTATTGAGTATTTTAATTACGTAGTAGTTAGCTAACCTCGTCCACTTCACATTAGGGCAACATACCAGACCGAGTAAACTGCTCTTCTTAAGCCGGTTTTCCACTAGGCGACGTTTTTCGCGCGAAGCAACTTTTTCTTTTGTCTTATGAGCTCTGAGCTGGAACTAATCAGAAATCTATTGAATTCGAACAAAAGAAAGTCGCTTCGCGCGGAAAAAATCGCCTAGTGGAAAGCAGGCTTACCTTTTTCGGGTTTCCTTGCCACGCCATCGTTCTTCGCTGCTGATAAAACACTTTTACACAAGCCCAACCAGTGGGTGAGATTGTCTGGAGCCAGTGTCTGAAGCATACTAGTAAGAGCGTCCTGAATATCGGAACGTAAACCACGATCAACCTCGGTATTCAACATACCAAACAAAGCACCTGTGGCCAAGCAACAAAGAATAGTCTGTTAGTTTCAGAAATTGCAGCATGATGTTAGTAATAATTGTCAGTTGTTTGCTGTACAAGCTGTTTTAGTTAGTAATACTCAGAAAAACTCTGAGCTCTAAGTGGGACTCGAACCCACAACCTTCTGAATGCTAGCCAGACGCTCTAACCATTGAGCCACTAGAACTCAGATAGCGGAGCAAGGTTAATTAAGGTACTTATACCTTAGTATAAGCGGTTAAGACTCGTCCCTGGAGGATTGGGCACAGTCTAAGGTATAAGTACCTTAACCTTGCTCCACTATCTGAGTTCTATAGTGGCTCAATGGTTAGAGCGTCTGGCTAGCATTCAGAAGGTTGTGGGTTCGAGTCCCGCTTAGAGCTCAGAGTTTTTCTGAGTATTACTAACTAACACAGCTTGTACAGCAAACAACTGACAATTATTAAGAATAGTCTTGTTAGAAAAATGATAGCCCAGCAAATAACTTCAAGGAAAACCATACTGAATACATATTTCAAAAAAAAATTACAGGAATGGGTTAATCACTTGTTAACGCATTGCTGCCTAGGATGTCTGAGGGTTCTTCCTATGACGAGGAAAATCTTCTGGTGTTAGACAGAGTAAAACAATATAAGAGTCGTTTTGCGCAAGCTCAGGCAGGAATGGATTTATAAATGGCATCTGTACATGTAAAACATGTGTGTAAAACATGATATGTACAAGCTTAATTGGTGTAATGTAACAGCCGTTTGATTGATATACGTGCTCGAATACTTAGAAATTTATTTTTCTGGGCCCCAGTCAAACATTGAACTTGCAACTTAGTAATGACTGATAATATAAGCTATATAACAATTAAGCTACTAAGGCTCGGGTGGAGAGCTAAGAGTCACATAATATCCCTGTCTGAAGCTCAGAAACAGTTTTCGAGTATCCGAGTTAATGTCTACCTTAACCCTTTACCGGGCAGATTACTGAATCGTCACTTGATGAGTAAAAATCGTCTGGCGTTAGACAGAGTAAAATTAATAAGTTGCCAAATGGCAGCAATGCCCATGCAGTAAAGGGCTAAAAATATAGTGTGCTTACATATATTTCACATGTAATTCAAATGTGAGATTTTCTAAAGAGTAGTATAGTGCACTCACCTTCCAAGCCATCGTTTCCAATTTGAACAAGATAAGTCGACTTCGACTGTTTCGTGTCAGTCTTACACGCCAGCGCATGCTCACAGACGTCCTTCGCTTCACGTTGCGACAGCTGACGAAGACAAGCAACCGCCGCCCGACGTAGAATAAGATGTGCGCTCGATAGATTCGTACAAAGACTGGGAACTAAAGTCGAGAGATTGACGTGTCTTGGTGCGAAGATGTGCAGCTGTTGTAGACAGGAGATTGCTTCTGATTGGACAAGAGAATCTGGATGATTTTGCATTACAGAAGCTGCTACAAGACACGCAGAGCGGAGGTCTTTGATTGATGTTGAAGTATCTGAAACAAGAATATTCATGTCGCTTTTTATTATGTTAAATAAAATATCGGGCAATTCAATGATTACTGAAGACTTTGAGAAAATATGTATAATACGCCATTCAGGAATGACAGACAATATTCGTAATGATTCATATAGTTTTGGTTCCTGCACACATGAAAACAAGAACGCAAACGCAAATACAAACACAATCCCAAACGAACACGAACACGAACAAGGAGAACAGGTGGCTGAATAAGCAAATGCGAACACAAACACCGACACGAACACGATCACCCAGAGACACGCACACCGACACGAACACAGTCACCGACACGAACACCTACACAAACACAATACAAACACCGACACGAACACCGACACGAACACCGACACGAACACCGACACGAACACCGACACAAACACCGACACAAACACGAACACGAACACGAACACGAACACGAACACAAACACGAACACGAACACGAACACGAACACGAACACGAACACGAACACGAACACGAACACGAACACAAAAAGAAAATCGCTAACGCTAAGAAAGGACAAACGCACCCACCGATACCTAAAACAACATCAAACACTGAAATCGATTGGTCACTTCAAATTAATATTTAAGGTTTTCCAACAGTTCAATGTACACTGCAACTGGATAAGTTACCATACCGATTCTGTATACGATACCGTACTGATTACAAATCGCGAGCGGCGAGTAAAAACAATAATGACGAAGGCTATACTTTTTCTTGAAAATTACCTTGCAGTTCAGGACCAAAACTCGTGATTAAAGCTGCCAAGCATTTTCCAAGACACTGGTGGATTTCTGTGTTGGACGGGGGCACAGACAAAAGCAGTGACATGACCTGTGCCAAGGTGGGTTCAACGTAACTTCTAAACATGGGACCACCACAATCTGCGATCAATGCCAACGCATGTAATGCCCAAACCTAGAGAGAAAGCAACGTACGCGACATTACTAGTCTTTAAATATAACATTTAGAAAAAGCGTGTACGATGTTTGGTTTTTAGCAATTTTCAAAAAATATAATCAATCTCTAACTAATTAACTAATTAATTACTTAACTAACTAACTAACTAACTAACTAACTAACTAACTAACTAACTAACTAACTAACTAACTAACTAACTAACTAACTAACTAACTAACTAACTAACTAACAGACGAACAGACGAACAGACGAACAGACGAACAGACGAACAGACGAACAGACGAACAGACGAACAGACGAACAGACGAACAGACGAACAGACGAACAGACGAACAGACGAACAGACGAACAGACGAACAGACCAACAAACCAACTAACCAACTAACCAACTAACTAACTAACTAACTAACTAACTAACTAACTAACTAACTAACTAACTAACTAACTAATTAACTAACTAACTAACTAACTAACTAACTAACTAACTAACTAACTAACTAACTAACTAACTAACTAACTAACTAACTAACTAACTAACTAACTAACTAACAATAGTTATTATCAATGTCCGTCACCACAGCTTTATTTCCAGCTTTATTCCGATCCCTATTCCTACCTCATCCCTATACCCATTTCTATTCCTATCCCTATCCCCATTCCTATCCCTACTCCCACCCCTATTCCCATCCCCATCCCTATTTCCATCTCTTTTCTCATCCTTATTTTCATTCCTATTTACATCCCTATTTCTATTCCTATCTCTATCCCCATTCCTATTCCTACCCTTATTCTTACCCCATCCCTATTTCCATCCCTATTCCCATGCCTATTCTCTTCCCTATTCCTATCCCGATTCCCATCGATGTTCCCATTCTCATTCCAATCCTTTATTCCATCCCCATTCCCGATCATATTCTCTTCTCTATCCCTACTCCTATTCTCACCCCAAGTCCCATCTCTATCCCCATTCCTATTGTGATCCCTATTTTCATCCCTATTTCCATTCCATCTCCAGGCAGTAAACACGCTAGTGGGTCAGTTAGGGTATAAGTTAGCCCATGAACCCGGTTCCTGACTAGATTTAGCGATTTAACTTTGGGGTAGGCAAGTAAGCAACCCAGATAATCATGTAGATACCTTACATGCAACACTGACAAATGTACCTGCACGATAGAAGACGACATATCCTGAGCCAAAGCCAGTAAGATGCTCACGCTGGTCTGGGTATGCTGACCAGCTCCCATTCCCCCAACGTAGCGATGTAGACACCCCAAAGCAATGGAATGCCCTGTGCGAGAGACCGCGTCACGTGATCCTTGGATTTTTGCGAAAATACTCTGTGCAATTTGAGCCACATACGCGGGCTCATCCACCACCTGAGCCATTCGCCCCAGGGCTTCAGCAGCAGCACATCTCAAAATGGGGTCAGAATTGTTCAAAGCGCTCTGAAAATAAAGTTCTCAAACTCATTAATAATTCATGAATAACTAGTCAATCAGAAAAATATATTAGGTCATGTGCATGAGTTTTGAAACCCGGTAAAGGTCGCGCTAACTGAATTTATAATTAAGAAATCAGATAATAAACGGCACAAACAAAGAACCGTTTATTATCACATTTCTTAATTATAAATTCAACGTGAAACCGTTGTCTAATCCAATATGCACCAATATCACCAAGTCCCTCTACTATAATTGACGATTGAGAAGCTACTTCATAAACTCGTGTATCGTGTTTTACCAGGGGTTACAAACACTCGAGAACAACAAAAATCACTCGGCCTATTACCTCGTAATTTTCAATGTTTTCTCGAGTTTGTAAAACATTCGAAAACAATTTCATTATTTTCTCATGTTTTACAAACACTCGAGAACAACGAAAACTACTCGGTTAACGGCCTCGTGATTTTCATTGTCCTCTCGTGTTTGTAACCCCTGGTAAAACACTCCTACTCGTTTATGAAATATTACTCAACGACCGTTACTCGAGCTAAAGTTGTAGTAGTTCTTGTTGTACAAGCTGTCGTAAGTAGGGGGTGGGGGTGGGGGGGTGGGGGGTGGGGGTGGGGGGTGGGGCTATTAATAAGGGTCGGTGAATTTGGTCCTAAAAATCAAGGCGAATTTCGGTTCCGATAAAAAATTTCCGTCCGATACGTGGACCCTGTGAAAGTGGAGGATTGCAGATTTCTCCAATAGTTCACGTCGGATTATGGATTTTCCTTGTAATTTTCTATGGAACGTCGGAACCTGGATCTTATTTCTGTCTCGGATTGTGGATTATGGCTTTATTCGGATTACATCATTGGCGATCTTTCATTGTCATTGTTGAAATAAAATTGGCGTGAATCATGCGAATTCGAAAGATTCAACAAAACTTGATACCGTAACTGTGGATTCGGATTTCAACAAAGTGTGGATTGGCGAATTTCGGATTATCGGATTTTGTTACCCCTATACAAATACAAATTTAATTACTTCTTCCCACAAGTGGCTTTTCAAGAGCAATTTACATACTAAGGGGCTGTTTAAATGGAGGCGAGCCAGCCCGCTTACCGGGATAGCCCGGTAAGCGGGATGATTTCTGGCTCGCGTTTATATGAACGAATTTCATCCCGCCTACCGGGATGATTTTACAACAACGACAATAGATGGCGTCGGCATCCCTTTGAAAAATCATCCCGGTAAGCGGGCCAGCCCGGTTAGCGACTGTTTACATGGGAAATTTTCATCCCGCTTACCGAGATCTCGCCTCTTTCAAGTGAGATCTCGCTAACCGGGCTAACCCGCTTGGCCATATAAACGCAGAAGAATTTTTAACAGGAAAATAACTACACAGTGAGACCTCGCTTACCGGGCTATCACGCTTACCGGGCTGGCTCGCCTCTCATATAAACAGCCCCTAAATTCCAAGTGGCAGAGTCGAAGGCATATTAAAGGCACACTCGCAGCCGCCATACGACACATTTATGATACACATGTCAGACCACGAATCACAGCTAAGACCTAGGTGTTGATTTTACGGAGGGAGGAAAACCGGAGAACCCGGAGAAAAACCCTCGAAGCACAGGAGAGACCAACTAAACTCTATTAGGTTTGATTTAATTTAAGTCAGTCGTTAGTTAGCCAATCAGAACACTTCCCGAAATGGATTATCCCAGAGCTTTCGTTTGGGGGCGGCAAAGGCTCTGGGTACGAGATTGGACTAGAAGTACTTACCATAACAAGATTGTCTGCTGTAGATCGTACATCTCTGTCACCAAACGCCGATTTAGCTTCACCCATGAACTATAGTGGAAAAATATGTCATAGGTTAAAAATAAACGCCATGCAATCAAAAAGTTGAATGTATAGCTCAAAAACTCAAAAAAATATCTGAGCACCAGGCTTAGTACCATTTTGCCATAGAACAATGCCGAGTATTGTAGATTAAAGAGATACTCCAGGCCCAAAACAAGTCTTGTCCAAATGAAAGACTTATGTGACCATACCTCAGAATGGCTATTAGTTTCCTTCAAAGATTTTTAGTTTGACTTTGTTTGCCGTATTTTCCATATACTGTGAGCCGCCATTGTTGCTTGATTGCGGGCGAAAGCGGTCGCTCCCAATAGTATTTTGACGTCATTGAGTGATTGAAACAGTTTCCTCGTTTGTTATGATTTCTTTCTATCACTCAATGACGTCAAAATACTATTGGGAGAGACCGCTTTCGCCCGCAATCAAGCAACAATGGCGGCTCACAGTATATGGAAAATACGGCAAACAAAGCCAAATTTCTCCCAAACTAAAAATATTTGAAGGAAACTAATAGCCATTTGGAGGTAAGGTCACATAGGTCTTTTATTTGAACAAGACTTGTTTTGGGCCTGGAGTATCCCTTTAAGACTGCCCATTGATCCAAGGCAAAATGACACAATGATCAGTCCAATTCTGATGAGCTCCAGACAGAGATCGAACCCGCAACCTTTTGATGACCAGTTAGACGTCTAACCCTTTGGCGCCCTAACCAGTGATCAGAAAATTGTATAGGTTCGGTCGTTGTCTCAAAAAACCTACCAATGCAGACAATCCACATCATATCCTGGCATGAAGTCTTGACCAGTTTTGGAATAGGCGTGTTGCGCGCGCATCATTTTTCAAAAAAACTGGCAAGCTCCACTCAAAATAAACATGCTGTTTAAAATAAACAAGTAATATTTCTAAAACTCATTAATAATTCATGAGGAAAATTCACAAGAAATTAATGTTTAATCAATGTCTGTTTACCCCGGTACAGAACTGATATCAGTGCCTGTAAATGTGATACAGAACTGTTTAATAAAACATCAGTTCTGTATCACATTTACAGACACTGATCATATCAGTTCTGTAGCAAGTGTACAGACACTTCGCATTCAACTATCTTGAGTGAGGTACGCTGGTAGCGTCCTCATACAAGATGAAGATGCAAACATTTGTTGCCCAACAACATTTGTTGAATAACAAATGATGATCAGTATACCCCGATACAGAACGGTCGCTCATTCTGTAAATAGTACATACAATATGAGCGGCCGAACTGTATGGGATTTACTTAAACTACGATGAGTTTATATCATGAATACTTTGTTAGCAGTCGTAGAAAAGGCAAAAACAAATATTTAAACAACGAAAAAGCTCAATTTGAGCCAATGGGTCCTAATTAGTATGTTGTATATCTGATACAGCATTGATGTTCTAATAATCAATGCTGTGTCAGATATACAACACCTGTTTAAACATTCATTTCTTTTGAATTTTCTTCATGAATGATTATTTTAAAGGATAGATACAGTTTCTGGATGTTTAACACTTTTATTCTGCTGTTGTTGGCTCGCTAGCAAGTTTGTTTGCCATTGCTTACTTTGTGCGTAGCCCGCCAAGAGCCCGCCACTTCCTTTGCAAAATGATGCGCGCGCAATACCCTGAAATTCGCCTATACGTAAATAGATCTGTCCCACAACTTGTGGTCCGAGTTCAACAGTTTTCATCCTGGTTATCAACTTATCATCATCATACTGAATGTACTTACCCGCAGCGCACTTAAGAAAGCTGTAAATATGTTCATTGTGACAGCCTGCGCCTTGGCAGCTTTCGAGCTCTTGATACACGTCGCGAAGTGACTAAGCAGTTGATTCCTGTGTTTCTGAGCAATATGTGGGAAAATCTGACCAAACAACTTGATGGAGGCATCGATGACAGCAACACCAAGAGGCAGCGGGCCTGGTGGCTCTAATGACTGGGAAAATATACGAGGGAATCTGAATTCTTATTTCGCTTATGGAAAATTTGCTTTTTGCCAGACTGACATTCAATAGAAATATCAACATACCGTAGGTTATGCAGCAGCCTGTCTATTATGATCCGTTCGTCACCATAACTTTATTCTTATTCTCCTCATTCTCATATTCGTTATTCTCCTCACTCTCATTCTCCTCGTTCTCATTCTCCTCACTCTCATTCTCCTCGTTCTCATTCTCTTCACTCTCCCTCTCCTCGTTCTCATTCTCCTCATTCTCATTTTCCTCATTCTCATTTTCCTCATTCTTATTCTCCTCACTCTCGTTCTCCTCACTCTCGTTCTCCTCACTCTCGTTGACCTCATTCTCATCCTCCTCATTCTCCTCATTCACCTCACACTCATTCACCTCATTCTCATTTACCTCATTCTAATTCTCCTCATTCTCATTCTCCTCACTCTCCTTCACCTCACTCTCATTCTCCTCACTCTCATTTACCTCATTCTGATTCTCCTCATTCTCATTCACCTCATTCTCATTCTCCTTATTCTAATTCTCCTCATTCTCATTCACCTCATTCCCCACTCTCCTCACTCTCATCACACTCCTCACTCATTCTCATTCCATAGAATTAGACAGTCCAACATAAAAAATCACCAGTACCTTTTCGTTATAGGCAAACAGACATGAATAATCGTGTTCAAGAGCACCTGATCCAGATGCACTGTTGGGTTGAAGCTAGGAGAAGAAACAGAAAGGCTACCATTATTACTACTAAATCACTGTTTATGACGGGGGTCGAGAAAGAAACAATTAATTTACATGTACATAGCGTTAAGTTAAGTTAAGTTAAGTTAAGTTAAGTTAAGTTAAGTTAAGTTAAGTTAAGTTAAGTTAAGTTAAGTTAAGTTAAGTTAAGTTAAGTTAAGTTAAGAATTAAGGATGTATTATTTCTTGAAAGTTTGCATGGTGAAAAATTGTACACCTACTGTACTTATTATTTGGCTAAGTTTGCCTTCAGGTCATGGCGCATGCTGACTGGTTGCTGAGAGTTTCGAAAAAAAAGTGTATTACCCTCCAATGCTCTCAGGGAAGCTCAATACGGTTTTTTACTGACCGCTAAGTTTTGGCGGGAAAATTTCTGAGTTGATTTGAATGGAAATAACACAAGAAGATCAGGCATGTTTGTCGGAAATTCTAAACAATAATACGTCCAAAGACACTAGTGTTGCTTTCCCTGAAAGCTGGTTATCTTAAAACAAAGCAAATAAATGCTTAATAAGTCTTTCTTACTGTCCAAATATCGATCAATGAAAAATAAGCATAAAGTTGAAATGTTCGTATAAAAAATACAACGCACCTGGTCTTCAACGGATTTATGGTCAGTTTCTTGCAGCCATGTTCCTAACAATATACTGTCATCTTTGTGACACATCGTTCGCAAGAGTGAAGTGGTGGTCATTGATTGATTGGACGTAAGCGTAAATTCTGAGACCAGTTCACGAAGAATGGTATTGAAGAGACCTATAAAGATCATATTAGGAGAGGATTAATAATAATAATAATAATCTTTATTTCCATTCTTATGCTGAGAAATACAAATGGAATTACATCTAATGTTTTTAAAAACTACTATGTTCTATATACACATTTAAAACGTTTTGAAAATGACGTTTATGGCAGGTCCGACGTGTTCAAAATAGCCTAAAAATTCACCAAAGTATGCAAATATTGAAAAAAGTGAGGCAGCCCTCGGTATGAAAGAAGATCTATGTCTTTCAGTTCCAGAAAATATTGATACTTTTTTCTTGTTTGACCTAAGATGGTAGTTGTGGCTTATGTGTTTCGGAACTAGGTCTGAGCAAGGATGTGTATCCTCATCCATGATACGTTTGAATTCTTGGAGGGTAATGTTATTTCTCCTTTGGGACAAGGATGGTAGATAATCGCTGGGTAAGCCTAAGATTTTGAAACCTCTTCTCTGAATGCTTTCAATCTCAGCCTCGAGATAGCTCGGAAGACCCCCCCAAATTGGAGCCCCATACTCGAGTAGGGGTCTGATCTTAGTTTTGTAGCAGGTAATACCAACTTCATCCGGGTGATGTGCCCGACGACATTCTCTGAGAAAGAATAGTCTCTTGTTCGCCTTTTTGGTAATATGCTCGACATGGCTATTCCACTTTAGGTCGTTTTGATGCCAGACGCCAAATAGTTTAAAAGCTTTCACCCGTTCAACTGTGGCTCCATTGATTTGAAGATGGGGTGGTTCAGGAATCGATTGCTTAAAACAAATTAAGAGGGTTAAAGTGCTTATGAAGCAAAAATTAAGTCTGTCTTATTTGAAAGAAATCTTTAAATGACAAAGTAAGATCTTTTGCAGTTTTTCGTTTCCTTGCTTTGTTGTTGAGATATTTCAGGTTGTTTGAAATGCAAATTAAATATTTTGACGTCACATGCGTATGATGAGTTATCGGAGAAGGTTATATAACTTTGCTATTACCAAGCGTAATCACTTGAAAATTCACATGTTTGGTGTGACAACGACAGTTTACGAAATCGAAGTTAGTGGCGACGCTACGTACGTAAAAAGCATGTTAAACACGAACCTTCGTAAGACTTTGGAGGCAACAGTATGAAGGTTTCATACAATCGCAATCTGATCATGGCTGCGCTGACTTTAAGATGATTCCCATGGTGTTTTATGATGGCTGGTAAACTGATTAAATGTTTAAATAAAAAAGAAGTTAATGGAATTCGTTCGTTCGTTCGTTCGTTCGTTCGTTCGTTCGTTCGTTCGTTCGTTCGTTCGTTCGTTCGTTCGTTCGTTCGTTCGTTCGTTCGTTCGTTCGTTCGTTCGTTCGTTCGTTCGTTCGTTCGTTCGTTCGTTCGTTCGTTCGTTCGTTCGTTCGTTTGTTCGTTCGTTCGTTCGTTCGGAATCAATAGTATATTTTTGACGCGACATTTTTAACGCGATATTTGGAACACCACAGGGCACCGCTTTTTAGCACTGCGTCTGGTTCTAGCATGATTCTGAAATTACCATTAAAAAAACTTGAAAATTTCTTCAACTCGCTCCCCTCAGCCTTCGCTATACTATTTGATTATATGATTACCTATACTTATTTTTCCGTTCGTTCGTTCGTTCGTTCGTTCGTCCGTCCGTCCGTCCGTCCGTCCGTCCGTCCGTCCGTCCGTCTGTCTGTCTGTCTGTCTGTCTGTCTGTCTGTCTGTCTGTCTGTCTGTCTGTCTGTCTGTCTGTCTGTCTGTCTGTCTGCACGGGTTTTCATGAAAGTTTGTGGAAGATTGATCATAGAGCAAGGACTAACCCATGAAATTTTGGTTGAGATTGGATGAGAAATTAATAAATATCTGACCACAAGATTCTCCGTGTAGAAGAAACGCTTGATTGCGCTCATTATCCTTATTTTATGCAATCAATTTTGCATAATCCTGATACGAGTGCAATCGAACATATTCATTCATACACGTGTAGGTCTCGTGAACTAGCCTGGTTAGCGGGATGGCTCGTCCTCCCATCTCTAATAAATCGCTGAACATCAAAAAGCGGCTAACAATGAGCTGCAATTTAAGTTGAGGCTGGCCTGAAAGTGCACAAATCCTTTGTTTTACGTTGATTGATATTTATATCGCAACGCTGCTATTGACTAATTTCTTCATTATACCAAAGATACAATGAGTTCAGCAAGTGCACAAACGTGAACAAAAACTTAGAGCAAAGACTTTGGCCGCGTTTCCAGACAATTTATTTCTAGGGACTATGCCCGCTGGCGGATGTATGCATGCAGCTCTGGGTGCCCTCTTGTAAATAATAATTGCCGCGCAAACAAAAACCTGGATAGAAGGTTGCAGCGAGAAGGGGACGGTGTAGTATGGAAAGAATAATGAAATAACTGACGTGATGCAAACTTACAGCGTTGTCATAGCAACACAAGATTCGAGCGGGATCATGACGCGTCGTATGATGTCATCGGACAACAAGGCAGGACAGTGAGCTATAAAACTGGATAAAGCTGAAAAAAAAAATACCCACAAAACAAAAAATAAGGCTATATGCTTAGATAGCAAATAATACATGGGTAGAGTTCTATTTAGGCGTAAATTTTTGCTGGTCTTAAGCCACGATCGCTGAGATAAAACATTGCTATTAGGGCGCTGCCTCCCATCAATAGTTAAGCCCGATTGGACGGGGTTAGTACTTGGATGGGTGACCGTCTGGGAATAACCCTGTTCTCGAGCTTGAGACTCATGTGAGTAGAGTTTAATTGGTCTCTCCTGTGCTTCGAGGGTTTTTCACCGGGTTCTCCGGTTTTCCTCCCTCCGCAAAACCAACACCTAGGTCTTAATTCGCAAAACCAACACCTAGGTCTTAATTCTGTAATTCGTGGGCCGACATGTGTCGTATGGCGGCTGCCTGAGCGCCTTTAATATGCCTTCGACTCACCTATGTCAAAAATTATTATAAGGCGCATTTGAAAACCTTAAATTTGAATTTGCGCGGTATAAATACATGTAATCAATTATTAATTATCTCGGCGATCGTTGTGTCAGTGGTTTCCGCATGATCGCTACGATCGCTACGATCGCTGTGATCGCCAAGTTCATTTTTGAGCGATCCTGGCGATTATACGGAAACCAGGTTTAAGCAGGCAGTGGCATATTTCGGAGTAGGGGGGCATGCCATGCCACCACCCTACCACCCCCACAGCGTATGCAACAAATTTTTTTTTAAAGCACTTGTTTTGGAAAAAAAATAGCAAAAATGGGAACAAGTTGGAAAATATATAGAAAAATAGACAATAGATCAGATGTATTCCATATTTTGAGTATTATATCTTTTGAGTATTAGATATGGCGTTTTCTAAAGCTCAAAATTCTG